>OZ001257.1:13578655-13948655 GCA_963924015.1 Macrophya annulata | reverse complement strand
TATATGTATACATATATACCCGTATGGATTTCTTTATCATTAGTGATATATAGAGGTGTAAGTGCAGGGTGTGACTGCAGTAATTATGATAGGTATATATACCTATGACTATATATATATATACCTTGTTATGTATACATGTGTGTGTTATTTTTATATATACAAAATATGTACAGGGTGAGTCTAATTATCGAAGTTTCAAACTATAGAGACGTCGATCATAAGTAATGTTAAAATTTAGTTTTTTGTCGTAATTAAAAAATTAAATTCAGTCACTATAAATCCCCCACCCTGTATATATACATATACATCAGAACTCCGCGATTATTTATAGATGTAAACCGACGATCAGTTCAATTTTGCGATAATATTTATAATAATAATAATAATAATAATGATAATTAACAAGTATTCGACACACGGACAACGACGATCACACCATACGTAGACAAAGATAATGCGACCTATATTAATTACCTGTAGGTATATATAGGTATATACCTATGTATTGTACGTAAGGTATTGTGTGTATAAAGTAAAATAAACGAAGTTTTTTTTTTTTTCAATATATATAGCTGATGAGAAATCTGCACAAACGATGATGAGTTTTATCAACTTATTATCATCATCATCATTATTATTATTATTATTATTATTATTACATTTACCGTATCTAGATAATATACAATTTTTAATTGTAAAAAAAATTTTTTCCATCTTTTTTACGTAAGAAACGAAACGTACAAATTTTTTTTTTTTTTTTTTTAATTAAACTGTATCGTATACAATATAGTTATATTAATTTTGAATATTATCTGAGCATATTTATATATAAATATATGTATAATTTTATCGAGAAATATTTGTATAATAATTGTATTGTATCATATTCGTATCCTTGTATATTATGTAGATTATATATATAATCGCGCGAGATGTGTGACCATCAAGATTATTTCCGTACCAAACTACCTATACATATACACCTACATTTATATACTACCTACTACTACATATAACTATTCTACTTCACGGTTCACCATACGATTAAAAAATCATCTCGTCTTGTCGCACTATTATACGGGCTTTTTGCCAAATAAATACATATAATATGTATGTATATATATATATATATATATATATATATATATATATATATATATTTATACATACAGATATTAGATGACATACCAGCTAACGCATCTCTTTATCTTTTTATATCTATATCTATTTATCTATTTATTATTTAACACTACCTTTAAAATAAAAAAAAATAAAATAATCGAAAAAGAAGAAAAATTTATTTCCTATGTAGTTTTCAACGATTTTTTCTTTTGTTTTTTTTTTTATCAATTTTTTCAATAATTTCACATCATATATATGTATATACGTATGTAGGTATATTATATTACACACGTTATTAGACAGTGAGCTCTGACGTCACTGGAATATAGGAGACGGGCGTGTAATTAACCTCGAGGTTCGGAACTAACCAGCGCTGGGATCCGTTTAATGGCACAGCTCTATCCGACCGGATGAAAAGTCTTTTTTCCGCCCGTATAAGCCAACAATACTTATATACATATACTTATATACGTATATATATATACATTTATTACGCACTATAATATATACGTATATAAAAATAATACATAACTGGACGATAAGTATGTAAAATATATATAATTAAATTAAATTCAATTGAATCGAATTGCGCGATATCATATAGTACAACATATAAAAAAATAAATAAATAAATAAATAAAATCGATGAAGAGATCATTATAATTGCCGTTGGGATTTTTGATATAAATAAAGAAAACAAAAATGAAAATAATAATAATAATAATAATAATAAATAATAAATACATAATTATTGTTATTATTATTGTGACGAAGATAGTAGTAATAATAATAATAATAATAATAATAATAATAATAATAATAATAATAATAAGAGGGAGAGAGAGAAAGAGAAAGAGAGGAAGTCAAAGTCTGGGGTCAAGAAACTTAATGTCTCTGTCTCTTGTATAGCTAACGGACTTACTTACATAGGTATGTATATTGTATTGTGTGTATAAATATATACATATGTATATGTACAAATCATACATCGTATACACGCGCGATAGATATGACATGACACACACGTATGTATTGTTATACATATGTATAACAAGGAGTAGTAACATCACAGTAGAAACTATTACACTATTATTGTTACTTATTATTATTATTATTATTATTAATATTATTATTATAATGAAAATATTCGAATGTATGTAACATATGTGTGTGAAGTATTTACGTATTATACGAATATATCTAAACATATATACCTATATGTATATGTATTCATATACCTATATGTGCGATGTGTTACTTACGAGGTAAGACGCACGCACGTACGCACGTCTGCCTGCCTGCCTTGCCTGACTGACTGCCTGTATGCATGCATGAAGGCACGCATGAAACCGCTATAATAGCTGAACGCCCTGATTGTGAGCCAATATTAGTGTGTATATATATACGGTATACGCTATGCGCAGTGATGACGATGATAATGATGATGATGATGATATAGGTGAGGAGGAGAAGAAGATTAAGAAGAAAAAGAAAACAGTAGGTATAAGTATAATAAGAATAATTGAAAAAAAAAAAAGAAACAGTATAAAAGATTGAGATTAAGATTAAGAAAAGGAGGAAAAGGAAGAAAAAGAAAAATGTGTGTGTGTCTATATCGAACGTGTAAACAACACCGACCACGAGCCAGATCTTATAATACACTGCGATTAATATTATTTTTATTATTATTATTGTCGTTGTCGTTACGGTAAACTATAAAAAGAAAGCAATTTTTTTTCGTTTCATTTTTGGATCATTTTTTTAATTACTGTTATCATTATTATTATTATTATTGGTATAATTTATGGGTATGTATGTGTATGTATATATATATTTTAATTTTTGACGATGAAAAGGAGATTTGTTAGTCACTTGAAAAACAATCTTTAAAAGAAAAGAAAGGAAGCGCCTCAAGTTAAGTAGTCCGTACTATCCGTAAGTAACTAATATATTGTATACCTTACGAAAATTATAGATATATAAATATATATATGATTGTTCTCGTATATACATATATAATATATATGCCGTTAATCTATACGGATTAATAAAGATATAATTAAATATTCATTTTGTTCTAACAGTTAATTAGTATATAAATATATACATTACACATATATATTATATTCATATTAACAAAAATTCAGAATAACAACAACAAGGAATCACATCACCTTCTAATTAGTCATCGCATATATACTTTACGAACAAATAGATAAAATAGAATAGAATAGAATTATATATCCATTAAGAAATGTAATCAGAAATTCGTCATATATTGTACATATATATATACATACCGTACATATCCATGTATACATAATTATAGATATTTATTTATTTTAGAAATTTGTTATATATATATATTAACTTATTTAGGAAAGAGAAAAAAAAAACAATATAATTGTTCGTATTATGAAACAATATTATGCAGTTCATTTATGTATGTATACAATATTTTATACAAGCGAACTTAAAACTTAAAAACTCCAGTAACAACGATAACAACAATAATAATAGTAATAATAATAATATTCGTTTTCTTATCGAATATCTTTCCCTCTTTTTTTTCTCTAAGCCTTCTTTATTATTCTTATCTTTAGGTTATTACTCACTGTATAATAACTTATCACTATTCCTACCTACTCACCTAAAGGACATAGATATTAGTATATATATTACTTAAATTTATGAATAACAAATCCTATGATTTCGGTTTGACGATTATTAAAAAAAATTTCTTTCATTATATTCAAATTATATATATATGTATTTTTTTTGTTTTAACTATATACAAATAAACTGAACTTCAATAAGAAAAAAAAACACATTAGATAATATAAATAAATAATTGAACTGTAAAATTGATGAAATGGTCACACCAAGAAAACAAAAAAAAAAAAAAAAAGAACAAAAATTCAAAGAACTTTATAATTATTTTTATACCCTGAAAGAAACGAACTTGAGAATTTTTTTTTTCTTTCTTTGTTTTTTATTTATATAGCCATATGCGTGTAAGAATCTTTCAGATGTGTGTATACGTACGTATGTGTGTACCTACTAACTACCTATAGCTAACTGGGCGGATTATTGCTGCCGCCTGGCTCACTCACTAGCTCGCTCGCTCGCTGACATCGCTACTGTTAGCTAGCTCGCTTACACTCTGATGTCAGACTTTAAAGATAGAATTATTTATCTCTCAAATACGCATTATATCCCCGCAAAACCGTAAATGAGAGACAGATAGATAGAGAGAAGAAGGAAAAATAATAAGAGAGAATTGAGGAGTCCGAATGTGAATTTCGACCACATAAAAATAATATCGAAATACGATCAACTTCGACCGCAAAAAATCTATATGTACGAGAACCAGCGAGTCAAAAGAATAATGAGAATGAGAAGAGCTAGGGAGGAGCGAGAGGTTGAAACAATTTAGCCAACATAATAATAATAATAATATTAATAATCGATCGAGCTACTAGTTCTCTGTAATATCGTAAAATTAAGACTGAATAAAATAAGATGATAATAATAATAATAATAATAATTTTCTAAATATAAAAAATTTATCAAGTCAAACTATAGATAAACACACCTTGAGAAGAAGACGAAGAAGAAATAGAAGATTATATTTGACGGATGACGATGTAGAAGAATTATTCCGCTGTTTGAATTTCCGGTAACGATACAAAAATAATAATAATAATAATTTATTAAGGTTGTGGAACCGAAGTGTCGATGAATTAAATTCGGACACACAGACACACTCACATACACGATTTAATGAATGAGTATATATATATGTATATCGATGTTAACGATTCACTTTTTTTTTTGATCAAATATAGTATAGATATATCTATATATATAATGTATATGTATATAACTTTGATAAAATACAATTCAATATAATAATTATTTATATCACAGTATCACACCGATCACTTCTTCTCACGGATCTTTTGTTGAAATTTTATTTCAACAACAATAATAATAATGATGATAATTTTGTTCTTCTTTTTCTTATATCACATGTAATATAAAATGAAAAATTACTAAATGAACAATTAAGAGATATTTTTCAAGTTTTTTTAAGAGAAAACAAATAATATTCGGGATTTAATACAGAGTTAAGAATTTTCATATTCTTATTAATAATTCAATTAATTAAATGAATCAAAATAAAAACACACACATACACATACACGCACTGACTAACTGACTGTTATATCGTATCGAAAACCTAAACTCCTAATCTGTATACGATGACCGAACTAAACACCGAACCTCACACCACGCTATCCAAGAGCGATTTGCGGCCGGTCCGCAACTCCGAACCACTCGAACTTCGAAGAAGAAAGAAACGAGGGGTGGGGTGGGGTGGGGTGAGGTGAGAGAGAGCGAGCGAGAGAAAGAGAGAGAGGGGAAAAAGAGGGGAGGCAGCACGCTCGATGGAACGTCCGGGGTATCAGGGGTGGGGCGCGCGAGGTGTAAACTTTATATCATAGTATAAAGTCTGTATGAATATAATAAAGGAATAAAGAATTAATAAAAATGATATACTGAATCAGTCGCATCATTTGACTGAATATTTGTTAAACATATCGTTTATAATAAACGCCAATAATATTATCAGGAAAAAAATAATTCGATAAATTGATAATATTAATATTATGCCGACTAGAAACAGCGGCAAATGGCCGACGGGTTTTTGTTTGTCAATTTATCTCTCTCCTTCTCTTGATCTGTCTATCTCTCTCTCTCTCTCTCTTTTGCTTGCTTACTTACTCTCTCTCTCTCTCTCTCTCTGTTTAATATCAGACGCTGAGAAACTATTAAATTTTATGAATTAGACAGGAGTTAGATTTTAGAGTAAAATAATGTAAAACGTATAATTTTTGGTGATATTAATTTAGTAACGGTAATTAATCAAGATTGAAAAAAAATGATAATAAAACAGAACGCTTTGAACATAGCCTCTATATAAGCAGAGGTTTATAGATATAGGTATACGTGTGGTATATCACGAGGAGGAGACACACCCCTAATCTGTCTCTTATGTCAGTCAATAGTAATACGCCGGGATAGTATTTGGGGTTAAATTAAACTGTTTGATAAACTGATGTGAAAGCTTTGTTAACTGTTATGTTATATTATGCAAATTAGACTCACGTGGATCGGTAATACGGCGAAATACCGAGACTCCAAACTCTCTAATCAGATACCTCGGCGGTTCGGTTTGCCTGGACCGTTACCAACTACGGACACACTCCCTCGCACCCGCGGCACGGCGCGGCGCAGCGCGTGTAAAATGTCAACCGTCAGTCGTCGAGGAGATGAAGAAACGTTTAGTGTTAGTAGAGAAGAGCGCGGTATTTAGCCGAAATATAATAATAAAGTTATTTAATAAATGTATTTAACAGGATAGCACATCGCGATATTAAATTATTGTCATTATTATTAATTTACGGTTATTTTTTTATTTTTTCTTTTTCTTATTAATATTTATGTATGTACAATAATTATGAAATTTGAATAAAGATCATATAACATTTAACCGCTATCTTTACCGTATAATACATGTGTGTCTGTACACTTCCGTATCATAACTTTTACCGCAATTACTATGTATTTGGTTAATGCAAACTCGTATAGAGGGATTGTATTTACTGTAAAACCGTACAACGGAAGTGACGATATAACACAATTGCGAATTATCTGAAGTTGGCTTCTATAAGAGAGATAATTCGATATTAGCAGATATGCCAACTGGATAAAAATTCATATTTCTCGTTTGAATTTGTTATAAAACGAAATTTCGAACTTTGGGAAAGAATAAATGAACAGAAATTACAAAGAATTTATTAATCCTGACTTTTTACTATCCTTCCTCCATCTTTTTATCAATATATTTGTATTATTCAGGTTTTTATTTGTTTAATTTTCTTATTTTCAAATATACAGGCATGAAGTTCACTGTTTGATAACGAGAGGTTGAATAACCTAATCTGAAATATCTTTAATTAGAATAGAATTTTATTGAAAATACAAAAATAGATACTTATATCAATTTGTTCAATAGTTTTTTTCTTTCTTTTTATTTGTCTTTTACTAATGAATATAAAAATATTGATTTATCTATAAAAACTGTAACATTATCTTCAGCGATGTTCCAAAATCCGATCGCTTCATCGAACTGCCGTGAAGTTGGCTGCAAGAATCAAACATCGATAAGTTCGCATTAAATTTTTTCTCTCCGCGCTGTTGGCAAGACTGGATTCAATAACCTCGATCTTTGGTCTGAAGTAGGCCGTTTAACCTATCGGATATAAATCTAACCTAAAATATCAAACAACTCTTTAATTTTCCAATAATATTCAACACTCTAGCTTGTTAATAATATTTTAAAAATTAATTAAACCCGTTACAATGGGTCGTAGTCGTACCCCGTCACCAAATAGACGCAGAGATCGATCTCGAGAGAGAGACAGAGACCGGGACAGACGAAGAAGACGATCCAGAGATCGAAGAAGAAGGTAAACAACATATGATTAAATCAAAAAATTTCATAATTTAAACCAAGAATCTAAAAATTGATACACATAAACATATATTTTTTACACAGATCTGCAGACAGAGACAGAGCAAAGTCACGAGAAAGAGACAGAGAGCGAGACAGAGAAAGAGACAGACACAGAAGATCTTACAGTCGGTCAAGATCCAGAGATAGAGAAAGACCGAAGCCAAAATCAAAGCCTCAAACAGCAGAGCGGCCAGTAATAACTGGTAAGAATTTATCAGGATAAATAAAAAAATAAATAAATGGCTAAATAATTGCAGGAATTAATTTGTTTTGGTAATTTTTCAGAGGCTGATTTACAAGGAAAAACTCCCGAAGAACAAGACATGATGCGTCTCATGGGATTCTGCGGATTCGATACAACTAAGGGAAAGAAAGTTGAAGGCAATGATATTGGCGCTGTTCACGTTATTCTAAAGCGTAAATATAGACAGTACATGAATCGCAAAGGAGGATTCAATAGGCCGCTTGATTTTGTGGCTTGAACAGTTTCTCTTTTTGTTTTTAAATGTAATTTATGGAACGATTTATTAATTGTATTGATGTAATATGAATAATTATCTTGAAATTATATGAACTATCCTGAAATTATATGATTTTTATTGAAACTGATGAAAATCGACTGAGAAATCATATCAAATCATCAAATAATGCTGCAATATCATTTTCAATGATTTTCAATTTGCTTTGAATCTACAGAAATTATAAAATTTAATTATAATCATTGAGAAAAAAAAAAAAAATCTATTAATTTATATTAAATTGATGAAAATTACTTATGAAATCGATTTGAATCTATAAAATTGACTTAAAATCAATTATCAATCGTTTTGAAATGAGATGATTTCGATTAAGATATAGAAACTATTTCGCAAATGAATGGATTTTGTGTTAAAATTTATGATAACTTTCAAAATGAATTTAAATCTGAATAAAGTATACCTATATACCTGTTTTTTATCTGCTAATGGGTTTTTTTCGACTTCTTCGATGGAGGTGGAGTAACGTCAGGTTCCACATCCGATGTATCCGTAGTTTGCTCTGGGTTTGTAGCGTCGTTATTAGTTCCTTGTGTATTTAGCTGCAATAAGAAGACAGTAAAAGATGGATAACTGATTTAGCTTAAAAGTTTTTTCAAATGTAACAAAAAAGAAATCGATTTTCGAAGGTATTGATCGACTCAACTCACCATACTGACGTCCAATGTCTCAAGTCCTTTCAATAGAGCGGGATTCTTTATTCTAAAGTCCCTAGTGACGCTGTAGTTCACGTATTCCTCTAAAGAGATCTGGAAAAACGATTTGAATTTGTATTCTGGACATTTGATAAGAAGATGTAATCGTTATTCTATACTTTCAGATGATTCTTACCTTGGTTTTTTTGCTCAAAACCAAAATATTCTTGCCAAATTGTTCAAGTTCGTAAATAACTCTAGGAATGACCTTAGTCTCTTTTAACACTTTACTTCTCTGAGCGTAAGCGTCTACTATCTTTGACTTTAATTTAGTTTTTTGATTTTCCTGGTTAAAAAAAAAAAAAACAATTATTGATTAAAAATTAGATAAAGTGTAACTAATTCGTTAACAAATATAAAATTTCTTATTTTCTTACTTCAATATGAGTTATGAGGTTGTACAAAGTCTTTGCCAGTGGTCTTCCAGCTAATTTTACCAAGTTAACAAATCTGGGGAAAAAAAAATTGATAATTACATGATAATTTAAACTTTTGGAAAATATTTTTAGGACAAAATGTTTACCTAACAGCTTGAAAGACGGGATTCTGGGCTGTGGATTTGTTGTAAAAATATTTTGTAAATGTGCTTAATATGCCGTATAAATTGTGTAAATTTTTAAATACAGAATCAGCATTTGTCCCCGGGGGTATAGAAACATTTGTCAGATTTGTCAGGGTCTGAACTATCTGGCAAAGCTGTGATCCCAATTTGCGTTCTTTTTCCTTAAGCACTTCTCTGCCTGTTGAATAAAAATTAAATTATAGATAACTTACACAAAAATTGAAGACTTTTTTTCTTTTAATTATAATATCATCCAAGCTTACGTTCTTCCAAATCCATTCCTGGCATAGTAGACAGCATTTGCTCTGCCTTTAATCGGCTCAAAAACCACGATGTATCTTCGAGTTTTTGCTTTATTATCGTACAAATAACTGAATGTATTTGAAGCGCTGATTGAATGTTCAAAATTTTAAACTGAATATCTTCTTCCTGTGGCTGGACTTCTTCCTGTTTAAAAACAACAAAGTTCAATAAAAGTTTCATGAAACAGTATTGATCATCATCGTGCTTCTCACCTCGTCAACTGTACCCATTATTGAGCATAGTTGATTAACAACCTTATCAATACTGTTTCCATAATCCATCGTGGATCCCTCGATTTTTAAAATCAATTGTATCACAGCTACGGACATTGTGTGCTCCATTTCCTTATCAGTTGCCAGTTGTATGAGCCATTCGAGCATCTAGACGAATTTTTGTAGAATTTAAAAAAGGATTTTAAAAAGTTAGATCGATTTATTGTACATTTGTTCAGAAGTTGAGATTATCGTGTCCGAAAATATTGAAAAGTATATATATATCTGAATTTTCAAATTTAAAACTGATTACTTTTTGAACGCTTCTTCCTTCCGGTGGTAATTTTAGTATCAATAAAGACAGCATTCCGGTAAGAATTGAAGGTATTTTCTTCGATATTGCTTCCTCATCGTCTTCCTCTTCGAGTACTTTTATCAAAAGTACTTTCAACGGCGATATAATGCTCATTAATTGTAACTCGAATTCAATGTCAGGGTCAACGTTGGCTGGAAAATATAATCGCTACTTAATTCTTGAGCCTCAAATTGATTGGATAATGAACGTTTAATAAATATCGTTATTACTATATCAAGTATTGTAAACGCACCTGCTTTTTTCAAAAAATTTTCTAAATCTGATGGAAAAGTTGTGCAAGAAAGTTCGCAAAGTTCTTTAAAGTACTCTAAACCGAGTACAGCAGTCTGTTGATCAAATTCACGAATTGTGTCTAAATCTAAGACAATATTTTCGTAAATAATGCTGCGAAATGAGAAACATAGTTGATAATATCGGATTAGAATGCGTGCGAGTCGGAATCAGAGACTTTTTCTACTTACCAGCCAATTTCAAAGCATTTTTGCACATCTTGTTTCTTGCGCTTTTCAGGATCGTGGTTTTTTAGCTGTTTTGTACGCTGCACGAGCTGGATACATGTCTGAATAATATATCGATGAAATAATTCCCTGCCTCTTAATTCCTGGGCCTCCTTTCTGGCCGACCAAGGCACATCTTTGCTGTAAAAGATAAAAACTGTCATTTGTACACCTGTGAAGTTATACAATCTCTTCCTAGTTATTGAATATCTTACGAGTAAAGTAGAGAAACCATTTTTAAAACAGTCTCGAGGTCCAGGATGGTTGGCGGTAGTTTAATGGTATTGTTACGGCCCGGTTTTTTAAAAGATGCATCCGTCAAGTCTTTGTCTTTCTTCTTTTTACCTTCGCCTTTTTTTACTTTACCAACAGGCTGTGACAAAAATAAAAAAACGATATAGGTAATTAGCCAACAGTCCAGCCTCTGCATTTCTCATCTTCAAAATCATCCCAAGCTACCTTAGTTCGCGTTATTAATCGATTGTAACCTTCGAACAATGAGTACACCTTGTGAGCTGGGCTCACAGACTCATTAATCCAAGTAACTATTCTGTAAGAAATAAGAGCTTCATATACAGTAATCATTTGCTTTAAATTATGAAGTTTTTCTTGTGACTCTGGCACATTGTCTAATAGATCGAAGCCCTCTTCCTGAAATTAGAAATACTTTATAGTTGTGAAAAACTTTAAGAAGATTCGTAAATCAATTGTTAAAAGAAAAACTGCCACTTACTAGCTCGAAGCATTCCAGTTCTGATCTTGCCATTCTATTACACAGGGATTCTAATATAAATCCAAGTTTTTCTATACTACCAGAATCGCTGGTGTCTACCTTGACGTAGATACGCTGCATAACTAATATCAAGTTTCCTATTGGTTCCTGTAAAACTGACTCTGCCGCACGGACTGATGTGAATTTATTCAGCTTCAAAGGAGGTAGGATATTTGCATCTGGTTCATAAAATTGATTGAAATGATCCAGCAGCGTGTCTACTAGATACGGTGATAGCTGAGGATTCATCAGAATCACGTCTGACAGACCTAAGAGTTTATAAGCAATATTAAAAGATTTTATAAAAGATTTACACATTTTATGAATTTCAAGGACTTTTGTATGATTTTTGATGAAATTTTTACGGATTTTTGAAGAATTTTACCACAGATTTTATAAAATTTTGATCGAATTCGAAAACAGAAAATGAACATTTCATGGAACTAAAACGATTTCATGTCCTTATAGGATTTAAAAACAGCTTAATACATAAAAGACCTGAATTATTGTTTAGTTACCTTCGTACAAGCATAATCTGACTTCAGCTTGCTGGGTAAAACATCTTTTGAGAATGCCCAATACTTCGAAGCATAAAAGAGTATTAAATTGAGGATTAGACTCTGTTCTTCTAAAATGTGCCTCGATGCTTGCCTGCAATAATTTTCCAAAAAATTGAACCAAGATTTATCGATCGATACCCAAAAACTAACCATACAATATATAATATCATTAATAAAGAAAACAAACGATAAATTTCAGGTTAAAATAAAAAGCCTTCTAATTTCCGAAATAAATCTACCTGAGTTTGAATAGAGGCATTCGAAGTGCTGGAAGTAGCGTTACCACTTCCAGACTGGCTAAGTGCTCCTAATGAATTCATTTTGAAATTTTTAAGGAGTTGTAAGAATCCCGTCACAGCCATCTGTCTGGTTTTCGTATCTCTTGAGTAAAGTGCCTTCCTTAAAACCATGCTCAAAATGTCTCTGATCTCTGGTCGCTGACGGACTGTAGGCAACATAGCAAATATCACTTGCGTAGCAGCACTAGGATTTATCACAGGCAATTGCTCAAGCAGAGTTATCACCCATGCTTGACACTCGAACATTACCATCGGCACCTTTTGACACATAATCGAGAGACAGTCTGCGGAGAGAAAGTAAATAGATTTGAAATTAGCTTAGAAAACGGTTTGGTCAATTAAAACTAGCTAATTAAGAATCTTGGTCTGTTTTTTTAGTGAATAATGACTGAAAATTAAAGCCAGGAATTAAGATTAACCGGAATTACTTGTATATTGAGAAACGGTAGCTCCTCCGCACATTATTCTCTCTGTTAATTTCTCCATGACAGTGGGTCCGATCTCGTATCGTTTTTTAATCAATCTTTGGAGAATTTTATTCCCAATTTCCCATAAAGCTGTTGTGTGTGATTCATCTCCCAGCTTACATCGTATTCCCATCATAACGAAGGAAAGATCAACTAGCCCTTTGACCACCATGTGGCGATCTTTTATACTGAAAAAATTGAATAAAGGAATTTACTGTAACACAAATGGATAACTCTTGAAAAAAAAATTCGTACCTATTCCCTATCACTGCTCCTAACGATTTTGGAACTCTACAGTTTGTTTCTAAAACTTCATTTAACCAAGCGCTATGTTTTGCCCGTTCAGTGTCTCGGATTATACGACTTATGGCAAATCTCAAGATATCTAGAACCTGCGAAAATTTTTTTGGTATTAGATCGATAGTTGAAATGCGATATTTTTATCTTTTTTTACAATTTTTAATCAAAAAAGGGAATTCTTTTATCTCTAATACTTGCCTCTTCTTCATAAATATCGGATGTATTAAGTAACAAAGTCATGATAAATGCATCGAGAATGTATTCTGGTACTTGAACGGCATTGCGAAGTAATTTTAAAAAGTCTTTCATGATGTTTTGATTCATTTCTGTGGCATGGTGTATGTGATAAAGCACCGTGCTTTCTGCTTCTTGAATATCCTTTAAGCTGAAGACTCCTGTGATTGATGAGATTAGAAAAAATCAAACTCAACATCAAGAGGTTCGATCTAATGCAGCTAAATACAAATTTTTTAATCATCGGTAAATGGATTACCAATGTCTTCTGAAAATTCTTCAGAATCTGTGTTTGCAATCTGAGCATATTGTTTTTGAAAATATTTGCAGAGGGCTGTGATGACAATTCCTACGTTTTGGTGTCTGCATAGAACTAAAAGCTGGTGTACCAATGGAGGAAGTTCATTTGGCTGCATGTTTGAAAGACGATTGCAGAGGATCGATACTACTTTTTGATGCTCTTCTTTGGACATTGAAATTTCTCTGGATTGAGAAAAGATTTTGTTAGTTTTTGGGAATGAAAACATCGCTTAGATACTAGGATGCAGGTAATTTGAATCCACTGTTTAACGTGGAAGGAATTTTATACCGAAACATCGTCGTTAGCGAAGGCAGCACTGCTGAATCCCATTGGCCTGAGTAGAGGGACTTTAATACTGATTCTTTGTACTCTTTTCCTGTTATTTCGGACCCATTGTAACTTACGATCTTACGCTCTTCAAGAACCTCTAAGAGCTGAGGGAGAATGTCTTTCCAACTATAAGAGAAAATTATTCATTTAATTTCAGGAAGAGAAATGAATAAAATTTTGTTAGAGGAAGTGAATTTGATCAAATAGTTTGAAAATTGCGAAATTTTAACAAATATTTTGTCAAAATTTGATGAAATGATAGAAAATAGTTTGAAATTAATGAAATTAGACCAAACTTTTGTTGAAATATCTAACCAAAGTTTAATTACCTCATAAAGTTGTCGTCATTGTTTTTAATTCTTTGTTCACAAAATTCGACAAGTTTTGTCAAATGTGTAGAAGAGTATTGAGGAAAGTCGATGATTATTCTACAGACAATGGTATTAACTTGGCTGTTAGTTAGAGTGGCTGTTTGAAGAGCTGTCAAAGTAGCTTCGACGACATTACGTCTTTTTGATTGAGACGGTCCTGTCTCATCGAAATTCTCTAATATCTTTGTAAATAATTTGGGAAAATCTGCGTGGCATATTCTTTCTACGATGGTATTGCATAGCTGGTGAATAACGAAGAGGGAAGGGCAATTGTAGGTGCGATAATATTGAGCGATAACACGATATGTTTCTGTTTTCACTTACATTTTTAACGTCTTCGTTTAGAATGAATCTCTGCAACTGACTCGGATCTTTTTGGCTAATTAATGTCCTTAGTTTGTCGGTCATTGTAGAGTTTTTTCCGTTAATAAAACTCTAACCAACGAGTTTATGAAGTTAAGTTTTATGCAGTTTTATGCTAACCTTACGCGTTGATGATTTTTAACGGATTGTAGAATGCCAGAACGTGTGCAAACTTGTAAAGCGGCGAAATTCGAACCGTCCACTATTGTCGCAATCTATACCAAGTTCTATGAAGCCTGGTCGTGCCAACCATAGATTTACCATCGAGATACCTTATGAGACATACCGTCGGTCGATAAAATCAACATTTACAAACACTTACCGTCTGTAAAATTAACAAATACAGATGCGTGATGCTCTTATGCGCTTCTCGAATACAAAGATGGCGGCGATGCAATGTCAAACCACTTGCATCGGCGGTATAATCAATTTTGACTTTGAAACCGTTCAAGAAATCGCGATGCGAAGTTTCTCAATAGATTCCGTAGTTAGGAATCTGTGGATAAACACCCTGAAACATGTGTATGTATTACGTAATCGGATGATACACGGATCTGTCGGATAATACATGAAGTAGTGCTGTACTTGACATACACATGTTGCTTCGTGAAATCCAAACTGGTGCAGCGAAGCAGCGAATATCACGTGGATGTCACATGGATCAAGGTAATTTATTTCCTATTATTACTTGTTTCAATGAGTAAAATAATAGCGTTCTGGGTGTTAGGTATTGGGATTTATTTCGCAATAGATATACCATAATAGATATTGCACCGTGCATGTTTTCAGTACATAAATCTTTTCTTATCTATTTCAACATCTTAAAAACTGATTGGAGATAAAGAAAATTTTCTATACTCACTCGGAGTTGTAAACGCTGCCTATATAACATCGCAAAAATCAGTTAGACTTGAGTTATAGCGTGAATAGAAGCGAAAGTTGAAGTGATCGTCATTCGTACCAAATATTGTACAGTTTCAATGTGGTTTTAGTTTCCAACCAACCATTGACTCTTTTCCTCACAACATGTCACGGGTTTTTCTTTGCCTTGCACTCTTCACACTCTCAATGTGCACGTCTTCATTATCGGGGCTAAAAATCCTTGGGATTTCAACTGTGCCTTCACCCTCTCATCACATGTGGTTCATGCAGTTGATGAACGGTTTGGTTCGAAACGGACATGAAATTTACGCGGTTGGTCTTGAACCAGCAAAGTTTGATGTAGACAAAGAGATGGAGAACCAAACTACCTCCATAGTAAGTCGAAATTATCAGCTAACTTGGAAGATTGATCATTATTTGCAGGCGTGAATGAAATTCAAAGCAGTCTTATTGATCATAAGTACTTCCGAGTCAAAACCGAAGCCCAAAAAATCCATGTTCAGGATTTTTGCACCGATTTTTTCCCAATAACTATGACTCAAAACACTCAGAACTTTTTTTGCGACAATATTGTTTTGAAAATGTTTGTTTTGAGTCATAGTTTTTTTGGAAACAATCACAATAATAAATTGCGATTCAATTATTCATACTTTCTTCTTCATACATCAGGTCTTTGAAGGTGTGCTGGATCGTTTCTTGGAGAGCGGTATAGGTCCGCTAGAATGGTCGCAGATGAGTCCCACTGGATTTGGGCAGTTTATATATGAAGAAGCTATCGATTCTTGCACAGCTGAGATAGAGACTCAAGGCGCTAAACAACTCTTGGAGTTGGTCAAGAATACTAAGTTCGATGTTATAGTACATGATCTATTGGCTGGTCAGTGTTTTTATGGACTATGGGAGGTGAGGAACTGAGACTCTACCAATCTTGAAAATTTAAAACTATTCACTTAGATCTTACCCTCGATAAACAAGAAGATAATCACAGACTACAAGTTTTCAAAGATTTTGGTTTCTAAGCTTTGTTAACAATTCAGCAATTTATAAAAAATCTATTTCTGATTCAATTAATTGATTCAGAGTCGCAAAAAACCTAGTACTTCAAGCTGTATCACCTCAGAATCTCAATAAATTTATAAAACTGTATAGAAAAACATTGAAAATCTGTTCCAGACATTAATTGATTTTTAATGGTTCCTAGATCGCCAAAGGTAATCCAGGAATTGTTGCAATATCACCATTTGGGCAAGCAGCTTGGTTCAAAGACATTGTCGGTGGAAATAATTGGGCAGCTATTAAGCCTTACTCATTTTCTCATGAGGCGGCGCCTTTTACTCTTTGGGAAAAGACTTTGAACTTTATTGATTTTGAGATTGAGAATTATAGACGCCAATATTGGTATTTACCGGCACAGCAAAAACTTGCTGAGAAATTTATTGGGAGAAAGTTGTCAAAGTCGCTAGACGAAATGGAGAAACAGGTCAGCGTGCTGCTGATCAATTCTTACTCCGCCTTACAGCCTGGAACATTTTTACCACCAAATGCGATAGAAGTTGGTGGTCTACAAATTACGGATCCAAAACCACTGTCTCAGGTAAAATATTCGCATTAGTTTTTGGAAAAATGAAACAAAGGAAGAGAAAAAGAATTTGGAATTACGATTAGAATTTTTCACAGCATTTTTTGATTGTTTTTTATGTTTTTAAAAGGACATTAAATCGTTTCTTGACGGAGCAGAACATGGAGTGATTGTAATTTCACTAGGGACAAATGTACAAACCAGTATCTTGGGTCCAGAGCGATTAAAAGCTGTCCTAACAGTACTGGGCGGATTGAAACAGCGTGTTTTGTGGAAATTTGATGAGGATCATTTGGAGAACCAGCCAAAAAACGTTATGATCAAGAAGTGGCTTCCTCAGGGCGATGTCATTGGCTAGTATTTTAATCTTGAATCATAATTTCACTCGTTTATTTACTTAATTATCGATAATTGTTAGATTATTTCAACATTTGAAAGATTTACTCATTTAATTACTTATTGATTCCAGATGCAAGTTTTGCATGATATATTAATTACAATGAAAGTGATCAAGTATTCGAAACTTTTGCCAAACAATTACAAACTAATTATTGCAAAATATTGCTCAGCAATAAACAAATTTTCAAAGTTATTCTTTTTTTCTCCACAGCTCATCCGAAGGTGCGAGTTCTCTGGTCTCATTGCGGTCTTTTGAGCACTCAGGAGGCTGTCTGGAGAGGAATTCCTGTAGTCGGAATGCCATTCTTCATGGATCAGAAATCGATTGTTGAGTTACTAGTCAAAAAAGGCGTTGCTTTGCGTCTAGACTTCAAAGATCTCACAACTAAACGAATCTCGGAGACGTTTGACAGAATTCTGACTGATCCCAGGTGAAAAAAGCATAACAGTGAAGAAAAAATAGCTTATTTCTTGTTCTGCATCGACATTTCGAATCTCTAAGCTATAATTTTCTTCCAGCTTCGATCGCCGAATGAAGCAGCTTTCCCTGGAGTATACAGACAGACCAATGTCTCCTCTGGATCTGGCCATCTGGCACATAGAATACGCTTCCCGACATCCTCACGGACCGCTTGCATCCCCAGGGAAACATTTGAGCCGCTTGCAGCTGAATCTTGTTGACGTTTACGCCATTCTAGGCATTGCTGTTCTCGCAATCCTCTGGATCTTCAGGCTCCTTCTCCGAGCGTCGTTCAAATTGATGTTTGGTACGCAGCGAAAAACGAAAACTGCTTAGCAGTTAAAAATCAGTTGATTCATTAACTGGCTACTTACTTTTTCTTCTACTTCTGATTGCTTTAAATATACGAATTTTACCTTACTAAGGTTTACTGTAGATATATTTAGAAGTATGAGAATTTATGTTTACTTTACTAGATGTTAACGATTTGAGGATGCAATTATCGATATGAATATATGAATAGCACATCTGTGATCCCACTTTATTACTTGGAGAAGAAGGAATTTATATTTAAGGAAATAATCGCTTTAATATAATTCCTTTTCTCCACGATACTGTCTACTTGTAGAGCCTTCTTCCTTTTCTTGTGATAATTTTTAATTCTATTCCAACACTGGTCAGAATGTTTATATTTTGAATCAAGGAAACCAAAAGAACACAGATTTCATTTACCATTTTTCAAGAGACGAACTTTTTCTCTTTTTTTTTTAAACTTGTTGAGCAATGGGTTTTTCATAAATCAATAACAACATGGTATTACGCAATTAATCAAAATCTTAAACTCATTTCTCATGGCCAGACAGTTTTCTTTTCTTGTAATACTTACGGGTATATGTTCAAGATTCATTATCCGATATATAGATCAGTTATCTATTTTTTCTCTTGAGCAAGACTGTACCAATCTGTTTGTACATCAATATCAGTAAGATAAGTATTGATAGCGTTTACAATATAAAAAATTCAATGATTTTTACAATCTCGCAAGGCATTATCTTGATCTTAGTGAATTAGTCACTGTCACATCATTGCTAGTGCAAAGGTATAAAAGCTCAGAAATCAAAGCAGTGTATGTTACCAATTAAAACTTGGGTCCGTGTACTTATAGCTAATTTCAAAATACTATAGATTTTTCATGCAGTATTATTAGATAATAAATAAATTATTGAAAAATCTTGACGCAGCCTTATTTGAAACCATAATCATTTTTTGATTTTTATCACACATACAATGAATTTGGATAATTTCAGTCTGATTTAGAGACATGTGGCAATATTGTTTGGTCAATTATCCAATCTGCAAAATGATCTCTTACATCAGCGCCATTACGATGCTGATAGTAGATAGCCGAAGGGGGTCAGAGAGACAGATTACATTATATATACTCTGTGGCATAAAAGACCAATAGATCTAGTCAGTTTTAAAACGTCAACAAAATCTCAACTGGTGTATCGATTCTGGCAATCTTTTCGTCACTTGAGACTAAGAGAACAGGGCCTTTATTCATTGTCATTAGCACTGGAATTCTTTTCTTCGTTACAAAGTTTAGAGCAGTTTAAAAACCAGTTTTTCATAGTGCCGCACGAATTAAATTGCATGGCAAATGAAGAATGTTATATTCAATATTTATGGCCTCTTCGCATTTTTCTATTTACAATTCTACATTCCAACAATAAGAAGATCTTTGATACTGTGAACTCACGTATTTAGATTTTATTCTGCTTGTCATGCTGATGTTTTGTTATTTTTCTTCCTTTGGTCCATTGCACATGAAGAGATTTCGCCTATCTATTAGATTAACTTATCAACTCTGATAACAGATTGAAAAATTGGTCGAGGCATCTACAGTTGTATATTTTCTCATTTAATATAACGATACACCACAGTTGGCACTAAGCGGTTACACCAGACAGAAGCAAAAGTTGAAGTAATTGCTACTCGTACCTGATATCCTATATTTTCAATGTAATTTAAATTTTATACTAATACTTTCTTTCTCACAGCATGACAAGGGTTTTTCTCTACTTGGCGCTGGTCGCACTTTTGATGTGCACATCTTCAGCATCGGCCCTGAAAATCCTTGGGATTACGTCAGTGCCTTCACCCTCTCATCACATATGGTTTACGACGTTAATGAATGGCTTGGCTCGTAAAGGACACCAAATTTATGCGCTGAGTACTGAACTGACAAAGTTTGATGTGGACAAAGTGATCGAGAATCAAACTACTTCCTTCGTAAGTCATAATTATTTGTTGACTTGAAAGTATAAGCGTTATTGTCAGCTTACACGAGATTTCAAACTGTTTGATAGATGAGAGAATAATAAATGATGACAAAATCATTTCTACTTTTTTCGTTTCACGCTAGGTCTTCGAGGGTATATTAGAGGCCGCCCAACAGGGCGATGAGTACAATCCGATGGACATAGCACAGATGAATACCATCGAAGTAGGGTTTCTCATGTACCAAGCACCTTCCGAATTTTGTCGAAAGCAAATTGCTACTCAAGGTGCAAAACAAGTCCTGGAGTTAGTGAAGAATACTAAGATCGACATTATAGTACAGGATGTGACCTTCGGTCAATGCTTTTACGCACTTCAGGAGGTAGGAAATCGAGAATACATCAAGTCATAGAATATTCCAAGTATTACAAGGATTAATTGATCTTTAATGATTTTCAGATCGCCCAGGGAAATCCGCTGCTCGTTGGTTTCACACCGTATGGAATGCCACATTGGGTTGATGACATTGTCGGGGGGAATGATTGGCCGGCGATCAAGCAATATCATGTTTATCCTCACACGCCGCCTTTCACTTTATGGGAAAGGATTTTGAATTTTATTTACTATCAGATTGACGATATTGCACGCCAATACTACTACCTGCCAATAGAGCAGGAAATTGGTGAGAAATTTATTGGGAAAAAAATGTCCAGATCTCTCAATGAAATAGAGAAAAACATCAGCGTGCTGCTTTTGAACTCCTATGCGGCGTTTGAGCCGGCAATATTTTTACCTCCAAATGCGATAGAAGTCGGTGGTCTCCATGTAAAAGATCCAAAACCACTACCTCAGGTACAAGATTTGAAAAAGTCTTCCACAAAAAAAAACAGAGAAAAATAGAACAACGTTTAACGAATTTGAATTGATACTAATAGTAAATAGACACTCAAGTATGAAGGAGGTTTCGGTTGAGGATTGAAACCCATAAGAGCCAGCGAATGAAACTGGTTCCAGTATTATTTAATTGATATTTATATTTTCAACAGGACATTAAAGCATTTCTTGACGGCGCAGAACACGGAGTGGCTGTAATCTCACTGGGAACTAATGTAAAATTTAGCGTCTTGGGTTTGGACAGATTGAAAGCCGTCGTTAGAGCACTGGGGAAGTTAAAACAGCGTATTTTATGGAAATTTGATCAGGATCATGTGGCAGATCTGCCAAACAACGTTATGATCAAGAAGTGGCTTCCTCAGGGTGACATTTTGGGCGAGTATTTTAGTCCAGAGTCATTCTTTCATCAATTTATCCACTAAATTATCAGCAGTTGTTACATTATTTCAAAATCCTAGTGATGTACTCATTACTTATTTATCCCAGATGCAAGACGTAGACGAGGTATTAATTACTACGAAAGTATTAGAGCATTCTAAGTTATTGCCAGACAATCACAAACAAGTAATGCAAAATATTGCCCAGCTATCGAAAAATTTTAAAAGTTCTTCTTTTCGTCTCACAGCTCATCCAAAGGTGCGAGTTCTCTGGTCTCATTCCGGTCTTCTAAGTACTCAGGAGGCTATCTGGCGAGGAATTCCTATGATTGGAATGCCATTCTTTGCGGATCAGTATCCAAATATTGACCTGCTGGTAAAAAAAGGCGTTGCTTTGCGCCTAGACTTTGATGACCTAACAACTGAACGAATCTTAGAGACATTTGATAGAATTCTGACAGATCCCAGGTAAAGAAAGCAAAATAGTAGATAGAAAGCAGCTTATTCTCTGTTTTGCATTCAGATTTCAAATCCTTAAGCTATAATTTTCTTCCAGCTTCGATCGCCAAATGAAGCAGCTTTCCTCGGAATATACAGACAGACCAATGTCTCCTCTGGATTTGGCCATTTGGCATATAGAATACGCTTTCCGACATCCTCACGGACCGCTCGCTTCTCCAGGCAGACATCTGAGCCGCGTGCAGCTGAATCTTCTCGATGTTTACGCCGTTCTAGGTATTGCTGTCCTCGCAATTCTCTGGATCTTGCGGGTCCTCCTCCGAGCGTTGTTCAAATTGGTGTTCGGCACGCAGCGAAAAACGAAGACTGCTCAGAAGCTAAAAGCCAGTTAATTCATTAACTGGGTGCTTACTTTCTCTTCAACTTCTGATGGCTTTGAATATTCGAATTTTAACTCACCTAGAGTTTACTGTAAATATATTTCGAAGTACGACAATTTATGTTTACTTCGCCAGATGTTGACGATTTTGGGATGTAATAGTCGATATGTATACATGAATGGCACATCTGTGATCCTATTTTATCACGTGGAGGAGAAGGAATTTAGATTTAAGGAAATAATTGCTGTAATATAATTGCCTTTCTCAACGACACTGTCTACTCTTAGAGCCCTCTTCCTTTTTTTGTGATAATATATAATTCTGTTTCAATACTGGTGAGAATGTTTATATTTTTAATCAAGGAAACCAATAGAACAGAGGTTTCGTTTGCCATGCTTCAAGAGACGAATTATTTCTTTTTTTTTTAAACTGGTTGAGCAATGGGTTTTTCATAAATCAATGACAACATGGAATTAGGCAATTAATCAAAATCTTGAACTCATTTCTCATGGCCAGGTACTTTTCTTTCCTTGTAGTACTTATGGGTTTTTGAAGAAAGAATGGATCATACAAATTGCACAATATATGTTCAAGGTTCACTATCCAGATCAGTTATCTATTTATTCTCTTGCGCCAGACTGTACCAATCTGTTTGTACATCAATATCAGTAAGATAAATATTGATAGCGTTTACAATCTGACAGATTCAATGATTTTTACAATCTTCCAAGGCTATCACAATGCATCATCTTGATCTAAACAAGTTAGTTACTGTCAAATCATTGCTGGTGTAAAGGTCTAAAAGCTTAGAAATCAAAGCAGTGTATATTACAAGTTAGAACTTGGGTCCATGTACTTATAGCTAATTTCAAAATGCCATACATTTTTCATGTAGCATCATTGGATGATGAATAAATTATTATAAAACCTTGATACAGTTTTATTTGAAACTATAATCAATGATTTTTTGATTTTTATCACACATACAATGAATTTGGATGATTTCATGCTCATTTAGAGGCATGTGGCTGCTCTGCTTGGTCAATTATCCAATCTAGAAAATGATCTCATTCATCTGTGCCCTGACACTGTTAATAGCAGGTATCTGAGTGGGGTCAGAGATACAGATTATATTGGATATATACTGAGTGGCATAGGAGACCAATAGATCTAGTCAGTTTTAAAACGTCAACAAAATCTGAACTGGTGTATCGATTCTGACAATCTTTTCGTCACTTGAGACTAAGAGAATAGGACCTTCATTCGTTGTCATTAGCACTGGAACACTTTTCTTCGTTACTAAATTTCGAGTAGTTTAAAAACCAGTTTTTCATAGTGCCGCACGAATTGAATTGCATGGCAAATGAAGAATGTTATATTTAATATTTATGGCCACTTCGCATTTTTCTATTTACAATTCTACATTCCAACAATAAGAAGATCTTTGATACTGTAAACTCACGTATTTAGATTTCATTCTGCTTGTCATGCTGA
Source organism: Macrophya annulata (assembly GCA_963924015.1). Taxonomy (NCBI): domain Eukaryota; kingdom Metazoa; phylum Arthropoda; class Insecta; order Hymenoptera; family Tenthredinidae; genus Macrophya; species Macrophya annulata. The sequence goes on along the minus strand of OZ001257.1, from coordinate 13,924,565 downwards.
TGTTTTGTTATTGTTCTTCCTTTGGTCCACTGCACATGAAGATGTTTTCGCCTATCTATTAGATTAGCTTATCAACGCTGATAACAGATTGAAAAATTGGTCGAGGCATCTACAGTTATATATTTCCTCATTTAATATAACGATACACCACAGTTGGCACTAAGCCGTTACTCCAAACGGAAGCGAAAGATGAAGTAATTGTTATTCGTACCTAATATCCTACATTTTCAATGTGATTTTAATTTTATACTAATACTTTCTATCCTACAGAATTACGAGGGTTTTTCTCGCCTTGGCACTGGTGGTGCTATCATTGTGCAGGTCTTCGGTATCGGCCCTGAAAATCCTTGGGATTACTTCAGTGCCTTCACCCTCTCATCACATATGGTTTACGGCATTGATGAACGGCTTAGCTCGTAAAGGACACCAAATTTATGCACTAAGTACTGAACCAACTAAGTTTGATGTGGACAAAGTGATGGAGAATCAAACTATGTCCTTCGTAAGTCGGAATTATTTGTTAACTTAAAAGTCTAGTCATTATTAAGGGTTTAGAAAAGATTTCAAGCTTTGTATTTCATGATGGAACAAAATAGTTTACACAACATTAAATCATGATTTAATTATTCCCACGTTATTTGAAACACGCTAGGTCTTAGAGGGCTCGTTAGAAGGTGTCCAAGAGAAGGAATCCTTTAATCCATTGGAATTAGCATTGATGAATCCCATCGAAATAGGGTGGTTCTTATACGGAGCATCTGCCGAATTTTGCCGACAGCAGATGGCTACTCAAGGTGCAAAACAAGTCCTGGAGTTAGTCAAGAATACTAAGATCGACGTTATAGTACAAGATCTGACCCTTGGTCAATGCTTCTATGCACTGCAGGAGGTAGGAAATCGAGAATACATCAAGTCACAAAATATTCAAAGTATTCCAAGGACTAATTGATTTTTAATGATTTTTAGATCGCCCAAGGAAATCCGCCGCTCGTTGGTTTCACACCGTATGGAATGCCACAGTGGGTCAATGACATTGTTGGGGGAAATGATTGGCCGGCTATCAAACAATTTCATGTGTATCATCACATGGGGCCTTTCACCTTATGGGAAAGGACTTTGAATTTTATTTACTACGAGGTTGACAATATTTTACGTCAATACCACTGTCTGCCGGTAGAGCAGGAAATTGGTGAGAAATTCATTGGGAAAAAAATGTCCAGATCGTTCAATGAAATGGAGAAAAACATCAGCGTGCTGCTTTTAAACTCCTATGCGGCGTTAGATCCGGCAATATTTTCACCTCCAAATGCGATAGAAGTCGGTGGCCTCCATGTAAAAGATCCAAAACCACTGCCACAGGTAAAAAATTTGCATAAGCTTACCACAAAACAGAATATGATGCAAATAAAGGGACATCCAATGAATGTTAATTAATATTAGCGGTAAATAAACACTCAAGTATGAAAGAGACTTTGATTAAGGATTGAAACCCATAAAATTAAATAATTTAATTGATATTTATATTTTCAACAGGACATTAAAGCATTTCTTGACGGCGCAGAACACGGAGTGGTTGTAATCTCACTGGGAACTAATGTAAAATTCAGCGTCTTGGGTTTGGACAGATTGAAAGCCGTCGTTAGAGCACTGGGAAAGTTAAAACAGCGTGTTTTGTGGAAATTTGATCAGGATCATTTGGCGGATCAGCCAAAAAACGTTATGATCAAGAAGTGGCTTCCTCAGGGTGACATTTTGGGCGAGTATTTTAGTCCAGAGTCATTCTTTCATCAATTTATCCACTAAATTATCAGCAGTTGTTACATTATTTCAAAATCCTAGTGATCTACTCATTACTTATTTATCCCAAATGCAAGACGTAGACGAGGTATTAATTACTATGAAAGTATTAGAGCATTCCAAGTTATTACCAGACAATCACAAACAAGTAATGCAAAATATTGCCCAACTATCGAAAAATTTTAAAAGTTCTTCTTTTCGTCTCACAGCTCATCCAAAGGTGCGAGTTCTCTGGTCGCATTCCGGTCTTCTAAGTACTCAGGAGGCTATCTGGCGAGGAATTCCTATGATTGGAATGCCATTCTTTTCGGATCAGTATCCAAATATTGACCTGCTGGTAAAAAAAGGCGTTGCTTTGCGCCTAGACTTTGACGACCTAACAACGGAACGAATCTTGGAGACATTTGATAGAATTCTGACAGATCCCAGGTAAAGAGAGCAAAATAGTAGATAGAAAGCAGCTTATTCTCTGTTTTGCATTCACATTTCAAATCTTTAAGCTATGATTTTCTTCCAGCTTCGATCGCCGAATGAAGCAGCTTTCCTCGGAGTATACAGACAGGCCAATGTCTCCTCTGGATCTGGCCATTTGGCATATAGAATATGCTTCCCGATATCCTCATGGACCACTTGCTTCCCCAGGCAGACATCTAAGCCGCGTGCAGCTGAATCTTCTCGATGTTTACGCCGTTCTAGGTATTGCTGTCCTCGCAATTCTCTGGATCTTCCGGCTCCTTCTCCGAGTGTTATTCAGATTGATGTTTGGCACGCAGCGAAAAACGAAGACTGCTTAGAAGCTAAAAGCCAGTTGATTCATCAACTGCCTGCCTACTTGCTCTTCAACTTCTGATGGCTTTAAATATACAAATTTTACCTCACCTAGAGTTTACTGTAGATATATTTAGAAGTACGAGAACTTATGTATTGTTTACTAGATGTTGACGATCTTAGAATGTAATTATCGATATGCATACATGAATAGCACATCTGTGATCACATTTTATCACGCATTGAGGAGAAGGAATTCAGATTTAAGGAAATAATCCCTGTAATATAAGTGTCTTTCTCCACGACATTGTCTATTCTTAGAACCTTCTCCCTTTTCTTGTGATAATGTTTAATTCTTTTTTTTTTTTCAACCAAAAGTGCCAATCGCACTTAAAAACAAAAAATTTACTGAATACGCATCAATTTTCCTTATTGTATACAATTTTGGATAGTTGATTTGGAGATTTTAATTTCGATATTTTTCATATAATAATAATAATAATTTTTATCCAATATCATTTACATTTTTAAAATAGTTGTATCAGGTAGTATATTACTGTAGTATGTAATACAAATGTGATTTATATAAAAAGATGATACGTATCTCAAGCAGCAAATCAAGAACCTCGATTATTTATTTTTAAAAAACAAACAGATTGCCGCCCGAAATGGTTTACGTGTACCATGTTGCACGCAATCCATATTACAGGAATGTAGTACGGGTTGCCTGCAACATGGTGCACGTAGTTATCACACCTATCCTAGATGGCGTTACCATCTTTCACCACGTAAACCAATTTCGGGCGGCAATCTGTTTGAGTTCTCCGCATCGTAATGTTTATCAATTAATTATCCTTATAAGATGTTTGAATAAAATTTCATTCCCCAATATTAAAGATTCCGCAGTTGATTACGCGCATTATCTTAATATAGAGAAACTATAATACGAAGCTAAAGCTTAATGAGATCCTTAATGAGTTTGAAAGTAGATAAGCTATAAACCACGGCTCAATTAAAATTTATTCTACGACAAAAATGAATATTATACTTACGTAGGATTTATATTCACAGGCTCGGGGCATCAGAAGATGATATAATAATAATAATAATAGATATACTTTTTTGTCAAGCTATAAGCAAGATTTCTGTAATAAATAAATTTGGAAATAACGAATGTATACAATGAGTACAGTTTTATCATGATATTTCAACTGAGCATGTAAATAATAGTATAGATGTCATGTTGTATGTCAGTATAGGTAAATTCGACGCGATAACAAAGTCCATTTCAGAAGAAATTGATTATCTCTAAAACACCATCTTCGATTATCGCGAAAATTTTATATGTTTTTTAGCATCCAAAAAGGCATTTTTCTGCTGAAGGGCAACATGCCATCTCCCCTAATTACGTGAGTCACAAAAAAAGAAAAAGAAATTGCCATTTTCGAAATCTTAAAAAAAATTCAGAGAAATCTAATAAAACGAAACAAATTTTTTTAGCAGATTTGATTTTGTTTTTGATCCTGAGGATTATACCTATGGAGTCAGTTACTCCTTAGACGTAGGGGAGGTAGGCAGTTCTGTTCGCGTTTTTCGTTTGGTATTTCAAATATCTTAGCTACAAATTTCTTCCAACTTCAATCGCCGAATGAAGGAGCTTTCCCTAGAGTATACAGACATCTGAACGTTAGTCCATCTATTTTAATACAGCAATCACTGATTTTATCAATTGCAAACAGATTAGATATTCAGTGTAATCAGTTCACAGCCGTTGCCACTTATCTGGGGTCACTACGATCAGTTGGCACTAGACTCTAGCCGCAAGTAGAAGCTAAAGATAAGGCTGTATTTATTGCTCGTATTTAACATTTCATAATTTCAATTTGATTTTAATTCCATATTGATCAATAAATTTCTGTTCCATATAATGACACGGGTTTTTATTTGCACTGTGCTAATTGCACTCTCGATATACACTTCTTCAGTATCAACCTTAAAAATCCTTGGAATTACAACGCTGGTCTCACCCTCTCATCACATATGGTTCACAGAGTTCATGAACGGCTTAGCCCGAAATGGACACCAAATTTATGCGCTCGGTCTCCATCCGACTGAATTTGACGTAGAGGAAGTGATGGAGAATCAAACTACATCTCTCGTAAGTCGTAATTATTAGTTGATTTAAAATTTTGAACATTATTGCAGATTTAGAAGAGATTTTAAGCCTTTTAATTGGTGATAAATCGACGTAATGCATGTGTTATAATAAACTGTGATTGATAAATATTGCTAGTTATTTCATTTAACGTCAGATCTTCGAGGGTATGTTGGAAAATTTTCGTAAAACTGAAGCGTACAACCCGTTGGAGTGGTCGCAGATGAGTCCAATTGAATTCGGATGGTTTATCTACAAGGAAACTGACCAATTCTGTGAAACACAGATGGCAACTGAAGGTGCAAAACAAGTCCTGGAGTTGGTGAAGACTACAAAGTTTGACGTTATTTTACTGGATTTGATGTGCAGTCAATGTTTTTATGGACTATGGGATGTAAGAAGTGAAGAATTTGACTAGATATTCTATGCAGTTTTCAAAATTTAGAAACATTCGCTTTGATCCATAAGACTCGTTAAACACAAAGATAATCACATACTGAAAGTTGTCAAGGATTTAGTTCTCGAAATTATTTTCATTCAATTTTAAGATGGTTTTTAGATTGCCAAGGGAAATCCACCGTTGGTTGGTTACACGCCATTCGGACAAGCAAATTTTGTGAAAGATATCGTTGGAGGAAATGATTGGCCGGCTATTAAACCGTATCCTTTTTATAATCACATGGGGCCTTTCACTTTATGGGAAAAGACTTTGAATGTTGTTTATTACGAGATTGACAATATTTTACGAGAATATTTTTACATGCCAAAACAGCAGGAAGTTGGCGAAAAATTTATTGGTAGAAAGTTATCCAGATCGATCAATGAACTAGAAAAACAGATCAGTGTTGTGCTCATTAATTCTTATGCGGCTTTAGAACCGGCAACATTTTTACCTCCAAATGCGATAGAAGTTGGTGGACTTCATGTTAGGAATCCAAAACCACTGCCTAAGGTGCGATTTACATAAGTTTTTGAAAAAAAAAAAAGGAAATGGAAGAATATGAAAAGATACCAAAAATAAATAAGAAAAGTCGTCAGCAAGTGAACTTCTTTTTGGTTATAATTAATTTAATCTATCTTATGGGGTCTGTCTAGTAGCTCGCGCCGAAAAAAACGCGATTTTCGTGATTATTTCTTGGGATACTGGATAAAGGTAATGATATAAAAGTTATTAGGCTTAGTAAATACACTCTTGAAATACGTAAAAAAAATTTTTTCCTTTATTTTCTACATGTATCATGACCAAAAACGTCAGCCAAACGCAACACCTCGAAAAGTAGATAGGTCCGCCTTGTTGATAAAATTTCGGAGCTGTGTTATCTGAAACAAAAAAATCAAAGTGCTTTAGGTTCATTATGACAATGGCTATGTCCCCTATGAATTTTATTCAATTATTTTAAAAAATAAAAAAATGGTGAAGAAAATACCAAAAAATTTTTAAAAAACCGTTTTTTTTTCGCCGAATTTTGAAAAAAAATATAGTAAGATTCAAAATTTTCGAAAAAATTTCATAGGGGACATAGCGATAGCTTTAAAGAATATGTGGGTCAAATTTCATAAGGATCGGTCGAGTAGTTTCGAAAATTTCATCAACAAGGGGAGTAAAAACGTCGTTTCGAGAAAAACACGTTTAAAGTTTTTTTTACATGAAATTCTTTAAAAAAAATTACTTACACCTACTCAGCGATGCCTGGACCGTACAAAATTCCTTCAGATTGTTCGAAGAGTTGACTTTCTTCCAATCTTTTCTGTCTCAGCATTGTTCTGCCCTCTTTGGAAGCTTCCGATGAATGGCGGTTGCCTACTTGGATACGCTGGCGGTCGCGCGTCGCGGCATATGCGACTGCAGTTTCGCCGATTCCAACGTGCATCGTTTCCATAATTTTCAATACTGTGCTGAAGCCTTCATTAAAAATACATGCTGCTGTAAGGCACGCAATTTTGACGATTTTTTTGCCAGAGAAAGTGTGTTTCGGTGCCATACTCCACACAGTAGCGTTGAAACTCTCATTGCTGTTTTGCGTATTTCCTCCTAAGCACCTCTCGAGCAATTCGTCTTTGGTCAGATCTTCGTAGATCGGCTTCAGCACTTCTTGCACGTCTTCAGAAAGGGCAGGTGAATGTTTGAAATCTTGCAGTGTCTGCTTTGCTTCTGCTCTCCGATATTTGCACCAGCTCGATTCTCCAGCTGGACAGTACTGATGTTGACGCTTTGAGTCGGTCGAAATTTTATGGTAAAATCCAGCCCAAATTTCGTTGCGCATTCCTTCGACTGAATCCTTGTTTCTTTGAACTGCTAATCCATAATTAGTAGACAGTTCCTTCATTAGCTTGATCGTCAAATTAGCAGTTTTAACTTTAGGAACACTGTCAGTTTTCCTCTTCTTGGCAGCGGTCTTTTTTTTCGAAGAAGTTTTTTTGACCTCCTCGGTCTGTTTTTCCTCGGCTTTCCTTTTAGCAGTTTCGGCTTTTCTTCGTTGTGTAAGGGTTTTTTTTGCTTCGCTAGCACGCTTGAATAATCTTTTTGCTACGTGTAACACGCATTCTAATTTTTTTACCGTAACGTTTTCTCCATACGGAAATGTTTCAAGCAGCATTTTGAAAGTTTTGGAGTCCCCATCACCAATATAAAAACCGTAGCGGACTGCGTACTTTTCCAGTGATCTCATGAACATTTTTACAATTCCATTGACCTCCATTTTACCGGAGCTACCTTCATGATTAGCGCTACAATTTTCCTTGTGTTTTTCATACCAAGCAGCAAAACCAATAACATCTTTCCTCTTTTTCCAGAATTCGCACGCTTTACAGTAGCTAGACAACACAACTGCATCAAGAATTTTTTTACTACACTTGCCGATTAGAGTTACAAGGCCAATAAGAGAACTAAAGCCTCTTTTTGCCCAGGAACCATCTCCCGAAACTGTTAAATCTTCGCCATTTCCTGCTTCAGCGTTCAACTTTTTTTCTTCATCGATAGCTTTCCGTCTGACTACATCGAATACGGCTTTTACGGCAGTTTTAATGGTTTCGACAATTGCATAATAAGCGGCTTTATTTAATCCTGGGCCCATTTCCAAAAGTCCACAAAATAAATTTAAACCTTGCAGTCCTACACCAAGTAATCGAAACACAAACACAAGCCGACGATTTATTTCAAAACCATTATTTATCATCGAGCATGATTCGATCAATTTTTCTCCGCACTTACATTCAAGATGTATCTTAAAACCAAAACCTTTCTGTCCAAATTTCGAAAAAGACACATCACCTTTACACACTTTACACGATAAATATTGTTCTAGAAGGCTAAACACGAAAAAAAACTGTATAATACTGTAGCCTGTATCTTTTTTTACACGTACATCAAAACTGTCATCCTTCGACTCTTTTAGCTTTTTTGCTGATGCACTTGTATTACTCCTGCTCCGATCTCCACGTAAATTACGCTTTTTTGGCTTACTTCCTGCACGTCGCCAGGATTTAGTTTGATGTTTGCCTTTTTTATCCATTGCGAAAATACGATAATTTCACGTAGAGAGATGTTGCTCAAACGAATTTACAAACAGAACTGCCTCTTTTCGCTCCAAAAGCAGGTATATACATTTAGTAGATCAAAACAACGAAGTATATACGACCTTTAGGATGCCGACATGTAATATATGTATATATATATATATATATACAAGAGGGTTCTTACAAAGAGCAACTGCGAGAGAAAACAATAGCAGGTAAGCGGTTGGGACGGCGCGCAAGGAAATAAACGCGGCCAGTGCGCTAGAGGTACCTACCTTTGAAGCGTTCAAAAATAATGTTAGAGTTCTCGGATCGTACTAAAATTTTCACACAATATTTCTTAATGTATTGACTTTCGAAATAAGTAAAAAAAAAAAAATCGATTTTTCAAAAGTGAGTTACTAGACAGACCCCTTATGTTTCAAAAAGGACATCAGAGAGTTTCTTGACGGAGCAGAACACGGAGTGGTTGTAATTTCACTAGGAACTAATATAAAAACTAGCATCTTGGGTCCGGACAGATTAAAAGCCATCACAACAGCTTTGGGAAAGTTAAAACAGCGTGTTTTGTGGAAATTTGATGCCGATCACTTGGAGGATAAGCCAAAAAACGTTATGATTAAGAAGTGGATTCCCCAGGGTGACGTTTTGGGCAAGTATTTTAACTAGATAATAAATACAACCTAATAATGCAAAATATTCTTTAGCAATCGAAAAATTTTCAAAGTTCTTTTCTTGGTTCTCATACAGCTCATCCTAAAGTACGAGTCATATGGACTCATTCAGGTCTTTTGAGTACTCAAGAGGCTGTTTGGCGAGGTATTCCTCTTATTGGAATGCCATTCTTTATGGACCAGAATTCTAACATTGATCTTTTGGTAAAAAAAGGGGTTGCATTGCGTCTAGACTTTGATACTCTTTCGACTGAAATAATCTCAGAAACATTGAACAGAATATTGACTGATACCAGGTAAAGAATTAGGCGAGACTATTGTAACATGAACGTAATTAATTATTATCTACTTTAGATTCGCATTATAATTTCTCTAAGCTATATATAATTTTCTTCCAGTTTTGATCTTCGAATGAAGCAGCTTTCTCTCGAATACAGAGACAGACCAATGTCTCCTTTGGAACTGGCTGTTTGGCATGTGGAATACGCTGCTCGACATCCTCGTGGGCCGCTGGCTTCTCCAGGCAGACATCTAAGCCGCTTTCGGCTTAATCTTTTTGATGTCTACGCCGTTATCGGGGTTGCTGCTTTTTCGTTTTTCTGGATTTTTAGGTTCCTTTTCCGAGCTTTGATCAAATTATCACGTTCTCAGCGAAAAACGAAGGCTGATTAATTTGGTATATCAATTCTGTTTAAGAAAAGTATTGGTTTCGGTCGAAAAGTGACTTTTAATAATTTCAACGAATTTCTACGTTTTCGATCCTCTAGAATCCGAAAAACAGGTTTTTAGAAAGACGTCGGTCTGTCGGTCGGTCTGTTCGACAAACTGGCGCGGTGATCTCGGAAACGGCTCGATGAAAAAATCTGAAATTCACAGGACTTTACAACCAAATGATGGGCATGAAAAATTGCCACTTCTCGTTTAATTTGAACTTCCGGTTCTACCGGAAATGAATCGAATTTCGCTGCTTTACTGACAAACGTATACTTTTTTTCTCTGTATTATCTTTTTGAATGAAAGAATATATTCTTTCGAGCCGAGAATTCCATATATATAGGGCATTCCTTGCCAATGACATCAAAAAAATTGTAAATATACCCAGATCGAATGAGAATGAATGCACTGTATAAAATTGTTGTTTGTCAATATATAGGGCGATCCTTGCCAATGACAATAAGAAATTGTAAGTGTACCCAGATCGAATTGAGATTAAACGCACTGTATGAAATTGTTGTTTGTCAATATATAGGGCATTTTTTTTTTATGTGAAATTTTCAATTCTGATCTTTTTTTCGATTTTTCATTATTTTTTTATAATTTTTCTCCCCCTGACAAACCCATCCTTTTATTTTCTATTTGATGAAAAGTACTCCGAAAAACTGTTTTTCCAGCTTGTTTTTCTTGTAATATCGTCTTGAAATTGCTGGAAACGGGTATTTCGATTAATTAAAAGTTAAAAGTATTTGTATCACTAATTGCGATTCATTGGGCCCCCTATGGGTCTTATCTACGTAAAGATCCGGTATAGAAATACACGCTTACACGCTAGTTGTGACGTCACAATTATACCCTACTCTCGTGAAAAGCGCATCAAGGGTAGACTTTATGTAACAAATTGAAAGACACCTTATATAAGAATGTTCACTTATCTATTTGCATTATTTTGAAGGCTGATAGCAAGTAAAAAAATTTAGTTGAGTTATGTCCAATTGCTTATCCACTAGTTTCATGTCAAGGTTATCGAGTTTGCACTAAACTACTCTTGAAAGTAGTAGCTGAAGCTGAAGTAGTTATTATTTTTAGTTAATATCGTTAAATTTCAATTTAATTTAAATTTTCTATGGATCAATGACGTTATTTATTATAGCTACTCTTACTAGACCCTTTAACTAAAAACTTCTTTATTAAAGCATGATTCATTTTTCGCTTTGGGCTGGCCGGACTTTCGATGTGCATATCTTCAGTATTCGGCTCTGAAACTGACTGCAAGTTCCGTATTATCGCTAAAAACTGCTTACCTATAAGGTCTCACAATCACACAGTGTTGAAACATTGCTGCAAGCGGTGGTGAAAATTGAAGCAAATGTTATTCTCGTGTCTAATATAATATTGTGAATTTTGAATTTGTTTTTAGTGTTTAGCTACTGATCAATAGCTTTTTTTCCTACAAAATGACGCGGGGTTTTCTTTGTTTTCTGCTGGTTACGCTCTCGGTGTGCACATCTTCAGCATCGGCTTTGAAAATCCTTGGGATTTCGACGTTGCCTTCACTATCTCATCACATATGGTTCACAAAATTCATGAATGGCTTGGCTCGAAATGGACATGAAATTTATGCACTTAGTCCTCAACCGACTAAGTTTGACGTTGAAAAAGCGATGGAGAATCAAACCACATCGATTGTACGCTGTAGTTATTTGCTAATTTGAAATTCCGAACGTTGTTTTAGGCACACACGAGATTACTAGCCGTTTGAATTGACGATGGAATTAAAGCAATGTATGTACTTGATGATAAAGGATGATTGAAATAATTCTACTCTTTTCGTTCTGGACCAGGTCTTTGAGGGAATGATGGAGAATTACGTTAAGAGTGGGGCGTTTGAGACGAAGGAATGGTCAGAATTAAGTCCTATAGATGCGGAGTGGTCCATATATCTGTCTTCGCATAATATGTGCAAGATGCAAATGAGCACGCAAGGTGCGAAACAAGTTCTGGAGTTGGTGAAAAATACCAAGTTTGACGTTATAGTACAGGATCTGACCGTTGGCCAGTGCTTTTATGGTTTGCGAGAGGTAAGAAATCGAGATGTCAAACCTGTCTTTGTAATTCAGAGCCTTCTGTATTGATCTAGCATTTGATGTAAACAAAATAACGATCAAAGGCTACAGATTTTTAAGGATTTTAGGGCCCAGACCTTGTTGGATATTGAGTAATCCATTCAGAATCCTTTTGCAGCCCGATCTTCAATCCATGTTGAAGAGATTAAACGCCTGGTACTTAGAGCTGAGGCATTTGAGATTCTGAATTAATCTATAAATCTGAATGAAAAAGATTGAATTCTCTTTTTTATGAAATATTTCAATTATATTAAATACTGATCGATATTCAATAATTTTTAGATCGCTCAGGGAAATCCACCGCTCGTTGGTTACACCCCGTTCGGTTCACCAAGTTGGGTTAAAGCCATTGTCGGTGGAAATAATTGGCCGGCTATAAAACAATATCATCTTTATCCTGAAACTGCGCCCTTCACTCTGTGGAAAAAGATTGTGAACGTTGCTTACTATGAGATTGACGATATTTTACGTCAATATTTCTACTTGCCAGTACAGCAGGAACTTGCTGAGAAATTTATTGGAGAAAAGTTGTCCAGATCACTCGATGAAATAGAAAAAAATATCGCCGTGATGCTGGTCAACAGTTACGCAGCCTTAGATGCGGGAACATTCTTACCTCCAAATGCGATAGAAGTCGGTGGTCTTCAAGTTAGCGAGCCAAAGCCACTGCCTCAGGTAAAGGATATGCATAAGTTTCTGGAAAATGGAGATAAAGGGAAATGAAAAGGATTCGGAATGAATACTAATTAATGCTAGACTCAAATCAAGACTTGCGTTCGAAACAGATATCTGGTTTTTCATGTTTCTAAAAGGATATCAAAGAGTTTTTTGACGGAGCAGAACACGGAGTGGTCGTAATGTCACTGGGAACTAACGTAAAAACTAGTGTCTTGGGTCCGGATAGGTTGAAAGCTATTGTAACAGCGTTGGGAAAGTTGAAACAGCGAGTTCTGTGGAAATTCGATTCCGATAACTTGGCGAACAAGCCAAAAAACGTTATGATCAAGAAGTGGATTCCCCAGAGCGACATTTTGGGTGAGTATTCTGGTTCTGAATCATGCTTTCATACATTTATCCACTAAATCATCAATAATCGAGGCACTTATCATTATGATAGTAATCAATCGCTCGTACTTATTGGCAAACAATCACAAACTAATAATGCAAAATATTATTCATTCTTCTTCTTCTCTCACAGCTCATCCTAAAGTGCGAGTCATCTGGACTCATTCAGGTCTTTTGAGTGCCCAGGAAGCTGTCTGGCGAGGCATTCCTATTATCGGAATGCCATTTTTCTTGGACCAACACGTGACTATTGATAATCTCGTCAAACGAGGAGTTGGCTTGCGTATAGATTTTGAAACTCTTTCAACCAAAATAGTCTCAGAAACATTAGACAGAATCCTGACCGATCCCAGGTAAACAAAGCAAAACAGTAACAAGAAAACAATTTAACTCTCTACTTAACATTCACAATCTCTAAGGTATAATTTTCTTCCAGCTTCGATCGCCGAATGAAGCAGCTTTCCTTGGAGTATAGAGACAGGCCAATGTCCCCTCTCGATTTAGCCGTCTGGCATGTGGAATACGCTTCTCGACATCCTCGTGGGCCGCTGGGTTCTCCAAGTAGATATCTGAGCCGTATTCAGTTGAATCTTCTCGACGTTTACGCCGTTATCGGTATCATTGTCTTCTCGTTTTTCTGGATTCTTCGATTCTTTCTCCGAACTTTGACCAACTTATTACTTTCCCAGCGAAAAATGAAGACTGAATAATTAATTAAGTGATCAAAGTGGGTATCTCAGTTCTGTGCAGCAAATTTTTGATGTAAATTTATTTAATACGAATTATCCATAAATTTTATTACTTATTTGTCTAGATTTCATCATGTATTTCAGGTATGTATCTCAAAGTACAAATAATTTATCTTTAATTTATAATCTTGTTCCATATTCTGAAATATAATTTCCTATCTGCCCTGAGAGGCACCGAGGTATTTTTCTATATCGATGTATGATCAGTATAATCTGTATTTATTCTATGCGGTGATATCAGGTGATAAATAAAAATGTAAAAAAAAAAAAATCTTAACACTGCTTATTAATTTCGTATTAAAATTAATTATTCTTCACTTTTCATATCGCACGTGTGTCAATAAATTTGTAGGTATAATCTTAATCAGATTTAAGAGACCTATTATGTATCATAATCATTGCTGTTCAGACGTATGAAAATTTGAAAATGAACACCGTGTAGGACAATTATTCAATTTACGTAATAAAGCTGTTACATCATAGTCATAGTAATAGTCTTCAGTAGAGGGGCCTGGTCAAGGATGACATTGGCATCGTGCATACAGAGTGGCAGAAAAAAAACATAAAACTAGTTGGTTTTATTATGCGAATAAAATCTGCAATTCGTCTATCGATTTTGGCGATGTTTCGTATTTCTATAAGCTAGAATGAAGAGATTTTCTTTTTTTGTTCTCAGAACTGGAAGATCTTTCTTCGTTACAAAGTTCCAAATACTTTAGAAAAATAAAAATGAGTTTTTAAAAAACTGCTTCTCGTATTTAATTATATGAAAAATAACGAATAGTATATCCATAATTATCACAGCCTGTCATTATGCTAATAACGTAATTCATTCTAGATTCTAAAAAAAAAAATAAAAATAAAAAAATAAAAAAATTGTGGAGAACCTGGTGATCCATTTTTTTTTTTTAGTTTTTATCAACAGTTTTAAACTTCACGTTTTATTTTCTTTGAACCACTTTGTATATATAAATGTTAGCGTATCTATTCCGGTCTGGTAAACACTGATTTCATTCAGGGTATAACTGACTGTAAGTTCCATATCATCGTCCAGAACCACTTATCTAAGGTCATACAATCACATAGTGTTGAACCATTGCTGCAAGCGGTAGTGAAAGTTTAAGCAGTTGTTATTCTCCTGTCTAATATAATATTGTGAATTTTGAATTTGTTTTTAGTGTTTAGCTACTGATCAATAGCTTTTTTTTCCTACAAAATGACGCGGGGTTTTCTTTGTTTTCTGCTGGTTACGCTCTCGGTGTGCACATCTTCAGCATCGGCATTGAAAATCCTTGGGATTTCGACGTTGCCTTCACCATCTCATCACATATGGTTTACAAAATTCATGAGTGGCTTGGCTCGAAATGGACATGAAATTTATGCACTTGGTCTTCAACCGACTAAGTTTGACGTTGACAAAGCGATGGAGAATCAAACCACATCGATTGTACGCTGTAGTTATTTGCTAATTTGAAATTCCGAACGTTGTTTTAGGCACACACGAGATTACTAGCCGTTTGAATTGACGATGGAATTAAAGCAATGTATGTACTTGATGATAAAGGATGATTGAAATAATTCTACTCTTTTCGTTCTGGACCAGGTCTTTGAGGGAATGATGGAGAATTTCGTTAAGAGTGGGGCGTTTGAGACGAAGGAATGGTCAGAATTAAGTCCTATAGATGCGGAGTGGTCCATATATCTGGCTTCGCATGAAATTTGCAAGATGCAAATGAGCACGCAAGGTGCGAAACAAGTTCTGGAGTTGGTGAAAAATACCAAGTTTGACGTTATAGTACAGGATCTGACCGTTGGCCAGTGCTTTTATGGTTTGCGAGAGGTAGGAAATCGAGATGTCAAACCTGTCTTTGTAATTCAGAGCCTTCTGTATTGATCTAGCATTTGATGTAAACAAAATAACGATCGAAGGCTACAGCTTTTCAAGGATTTTAGGGTCCAGACTTTGTTGGATATTGAGTAATTCATTCAGAATCCTTTTGCAGCCCGGTCTTCAATCCATGTTGAAAAGATTAAACGCCTGGTACTTAGAGCTGAGGCATTTGAGATTCTGAATTAATCTATAAATCTGAATGAAAAAGATTGAATTCTCTTTTTTATAAAATATTGCAATTATTTCAAATACTGATCGATCTTTAATGATTTTTAGCTCGCTCAGGGAAATCCACCGCTCGTTGGTTACACCCCGTTCGGTTCACCAAGTTGGGTTAAAGCCATTGTCGGTGGAAATAATTGGCCGGCTATAAAACAATATCATCTTTATCCTGAAACTGCGCCCTTCACTCTGTGGAAAAAGATTGTGAACGTTGCTTACTATGAGATTGACGATATTTTACGTCAATATTTCTACTTGCCAGTACAGCAGGAACTTGCTGAGAAATTTATTGGAGAAAAGTTGTCCAGATCACTCGATGAAATAGAAAAAAATATCGGCGTGATGCTGGTCAACAGTTACGCAGCCTTAGATGCGGGAACATTCTTACCTCCAAATGCGATAGAAGTCGGTGGTCTTCAAGTTAGCGAGCCAAAGCCGCTGCCTCAGGTAAAGGATATGCATAAGTTTCTGGAAAATGGAGATAAAGGGAAATGAAAAGGATTCGGAATGAATACTAATTAATGCTAGACTCAAATCAAGACTTGCGTTCGAAACAGATATCTGGTTTTTCATGTTTCTAAAAGGACATCAAAGAGTTTTTTGACGGAGCAGAACACGGAGTGGTCGTAATGTCACTGGGAACTAACGTAAAAACTAGTGTCTTGGGTCCGGATAGGTTGAAAGCTATTGTAACAGCGTTGGGAAAGTTGAAACAGCGTGTTCTGTGGAAATTCGATTCCGATAACTTGGCGAACAAGCCAAAAAACGTTATGATCAAGAAGTGGATTCCACAGAGCGACATTTTGGGTGAGTATTCTGGTTCTGAATCATGCTTTCATACATTTATCCACTAAATCATCAATAATCGAGGCACTTATCATTATGATAGTAATCAAGACCTCGCACTCCTTGGCAAACAATTACAAACTAATAATGCAAAATATTATTCATTCTTCTTCTTCTCTCACAGCTCATCCTAAAGTGCGAGTCATCTGGACTCATTCAGGTCTTTTGAGTGCCCAGGAAGCTGTCTGGCGAGGCATCCCTATTATCGGAATGCCATTTTTCTTGGACCAGGACGCGACTATTGATAATCTCGTCAAACGAGGAGTTGGCTTGCGTCTAGATTTTGAAACTCTTTCAACCAAAACAGTCTCAGAAACATTAGACAGAATCCTAACCGATCCCGGGTAAATAAAGCAAAACAGTAACAAGAAAACAATTCATAACCCTCTATTTAACATTCACAATCTCTAAGGTATGATTTTCTTCCAGCTTCGATAGCCGAATGAAGCAGCTTTCCTTGGAGTACAGAGACAGGCCAATGTCTCCTCTTGATCTGGCTGTCTGGCATGTGGAATACGCTGCTCGACATCCTCGTGGGCCGCTGGGTTCTCCAGGTAGATATCTGAGCCGTATTCAGTTAAATCTTCTCGACGTTTACGCCGTTCTCGGGGTCACCGTCTTCTTGATCTTATGGATCCTTCGATTCCTTCTCCGAGCTTTGTGCAGCTTATTCTGTTCTCAGCGAAAAACGAAGACTACCCAGAAAAAGCTGAAATCTAATTAGATATAATAAACTGATTAGTATGTACCCAATTTTTTTCAACTGTCAACAACTTTAAATATTTAGATTTAACGTCTAGAGATTTTAATACAGTTCATATTTAAAATATTCAGAAACTTTATTGTACAGATTGTATTCAGTAGAAATAGAATAACAATTATATAAAATTTGAACTCATATACTCTTCAAAAACTAATGCCTTTCGATATTATTACCGCTTTTATACAATGTGGTCTATTTTTATAACCCCAGGCCAATAATATCTCGCGTACTAATCAAAACAGTGAAAAACGTCTCAGACAAAAGTTTTATGGTTCCGAGGAGGACATTTGATAATGCTATAGATTTTAGAATTTTTATAGAATTTTATGGGGTTTTTATGAAATGAATTTTGTTTTTTTAATAAAAAACGTGTTTTTGACGCGCAAGCTTTGATAATAATCAAAATAAGTGACATTCCCACACTTGACGAATACGAAAAATTAATTTTCCTCGAGTTGGATGAATTTCGAGTGCTGGATCGATCCTATTAAACCTTAATCATCGAATAAATCCATAAAATATAATTATTTATCAACGTTTCAGAGTTTTACGCGATTTTATTCTCTGCCGGTAAAGGTAGGACTACAGCATCGTCTTAATACTGAAGATTTGTTGCTTTTTTAGAGGTATAACCTACTACGTATAAACTGATCGATGAAATCGCCACGTGAAAAAGGTCGGTAAATTTATTCATTGACGATAATAAAATCCTACCATTAAAATCGATTAAATGACTATATCCATTAGACTTTCCAAGTATAGATTAGCTGCAGTAGCTGGTATAGATACCTATAGTATAGATATATTTTCACTTTATGTATACCATATCATATATACCTATACCTACCTACATATCATCCTATCTTATATTTTATTCGATCGTTGATAAAACAGTAACAAATTACTATACATAGATATTACAAAATTATATGAACAAAAAAAAAAAAATTAATCCAAAAACTTTCTCATCAAAAAAAAAAGAAAAAAAAAAATCTTAAATTGAAAATTAACTCTGTACTATAATGTAAAAAAAAAAAATAGTTATTCGCAAAAATTATCAATTTTGTTACCCGCTGTTTGAGAGAGAAAAAAAATATATATATATGTATATATACCGTTTTTAGAATTGTTTTTTTTTTTTCATTTATTTTTCTCTCAAATTTGAATACAATTGATTGATAAAAATTGAAAAAAAAAAAAGAAAATAGATCGTTTGTTGAAATTGGAAGCAATCCAAATCGTTCAAATTATCTAAATTTGCAATTTTTTTATTTTGTCATTTTTTAATTTTCATTTTTTTTCTGATCTTGTTTTTTCTTATTAAAATATACATAATTAAGAAATAGAAGGAAAAAAAAAACTGGATTCGCCACATTTCGTTTAGCCATTTGACGGTACAGATGTGGGGGTAGCGATGGGGTAACAAGCGCGTAGGTCGTTTAGCGATTCTAAATTAACGATATCGCAATAAGACGCGCGCGGTATCCAAACGTGGAATTCTCATTGACGTCGTTTCCGTGCTTTCCTTTTTCTCCAATTCCTATATATATACAAAACCTACATTCTTGTATGTATATAATATGTATGTATGTATATATGTATCTGGTATATGCTTAGGTATGTGTTGTACATACCATATATACTTATATAGATATATATGTATACCCACTACTCTATTCAGTGCCGAAATCCTTAACAGATTTCGTGATTGCTACTCGGCCTCTCTCTCGCCCTATCGTATAGTATACCGCAAACTCTACCCACACCCACACCCATATAGGTACCTTATACCTTACCCTCCTTATATATCTACTACTCAATCTATCCCTATCTCAAACTCTCCGTGGAGAAACTCATTCCTTCTACGAGATCGTTCAACCAATAAGAGTTCGAATCAAGAATTGTATTTCCCCGTTCAATTCTTACGCACCGTTCAACTTTCGCATATTACTTATGCGAATTTCTATCGTATTTATTTATCTATAGGTATGTACATATGTATGTATATGCATTATTGTATTCGTATATCAGATAATTAGAAAACAAAAAACACAAAAAAAAAGTAGAAAAAACAGTTTTTCGGGGTACTTTTTATTAAGATGGGAAAAGCATGGATTTGTCAGGGGAAGAAAAAGTATATAAAGAAGTAATGAAAGTCAAAAACGAAAAAGAATATTAAAACTAAGAATCTTACAAAAAATAAAAACGCCCTATATATTGACAAACAATAATTTCATACAGTGGATTTCATCCCAATTCGATCTGGGTATATTTAAAATTCTTTCTTGTCATTGGCAAGGCACGCCCTATATATTAACAAACAACAATTTCATACAGTGGATTTCATCTCAATTCGATCTGGATATATTTAAAATTCTATCTTATCATTGGCAAGGAACGCCTTATATATTGACAAACAACAATTTTATACAGTACATTTTATTCCAATTCGATCTGAGTATATTTACAATTTTTTGGTTGTCATTGGCAAGGGATGCCCTATATATATATATAAAATGAATAACTTAACTCGGAAGAACATAATCTTTCATTTAGAAAAGTTAATACAGAGGAAAAAGTATAGGTTTGTCGGTAAAACATCGAACATTGATTAATTTCCGGTAGAACCGGAAGTTCAAATTAAACGAGACATGGAAATTTTTCATGCCCATTGTTTGGTTTTAAAGTCCTGTGAATTTTAGATTTTTTCATCGAGCCGTTTCCGAGATCAACGCGCGAATTTGTCGAATAGACCAACAGACAGTCCGACGTTTTTCTAAAAATCTGTTTTTCGGATTTTAGATGATCGAAAACGTAAGGATTCGTTTTTTTTTTTGTAATTGTAAGTAAATTGTAAGTATTGCAATTTTCAAAGAATTACGAAAATTTGAGTACATCGTGAAGTTTGAAAAAATTAACGATATGTTAGAAAATTGTTGAATTCGGATGATATCGTAATATTTGAAGCAGAAGAAAAAGTCTAAAAATTTGAGAGAATCGTAATAAAATTTGAATGAATGATAAAATTCGGGTACAAAATAGAAAAAAAAAAAAATAAAAAAAATCGTAATTTGGTGTCCGATCGTGATCTGCTTGCCCGGTTCATTTCAGGTTTCTATTAAATTCGTTGATGAGAGCAGGGCAAATATTAGGCAGTGCGATAAGTGCAGATGGGGTTTGATGAGCTATACACGATTTACCCATTACATTATAAAATCTATCACCAGATGTTGCTTACAGGGATATATACGTCTCGGGATTATAATTCCTTTCCCAAAATTCAACATCAATTAATATATCGATGATAAAATAATGAAAAAATCAAAAGATAAAAAATAAAAGAAGATAAAAAAAAAAAAATAAAAAAAATAAAAATTCTTCTTGTCTACTATCTCAAATACATTTAGGTACATAATTTTTCGATTAAATTTTTTTCAAATTCATTTCAAAATGTAAAAAAAACAATAATAAATCTAATCTATCGAATTGCGTTTTCTTTATTTTTTGATTTGTTCATTTTTTTTTTTTTAACTGTCAATTCAAATTCAAATTCAAATTCCAAATATGGTTTCGGGGGTCAATTAATTATTTTCTTATACGTATCACGTATTACTATACAGAGTGTTTTCGTCGAAGCTTTTCATAAGGAATTAAAAACGCCTCCGTAAAGGCAACTCAAACATCAAATGATCGGCTTTTGTTTCTCACATAGCCAACGGGCATGGTATATACGTAACAAACGCAGATCATTTGATGTTTGTGTTGCCTGTACACAGGCGTTTTTAATTCCTTATGTAAAGCTTCCACGAAAACACACTGTATACATATAATAGCCGCTACGTATATACCTACCAGCATATAATACAGTTTGCAAAAAGCCCGAACGTAGAACCGTTTGGCAAAGAAAAAAAACTGCTCGGTTTCAAGCCTCGTTCATGATCCAATCTGGCGATTGGCTAACCACCCGCTGTGATACAACTACGAGAAAACTTTTCGGTATCATGATTGCGTTCTGTGTATTCCGGGTAGCTAGAAGTAAGGCGTTAAAACACCGTCAGTGTTATAATATTAACACGTTATTAATAATCTTTTTATTAAATATAAATAAAGTTTTACATATACATTCTCACATATATTTTTATATATCTATATACTGTATTATATGTATAGGTATATATATTATATAAAAATTGGTAAAAATTTGATATAGGTAAGTATATAATATTCTATATAACGTGTAGCGTATTAAGGACTCTCATATCTGTCGATAATAATTTATGTCAAATTAACTCGAGCAAAAATCGAAAAAACAAGATAAAAAAAAAAAAAAATAAAATAGAAATAGATCTTGATCGTTGTATACGATAGTAAATTGATTTGATACAGCATCCTAACTCCTAAATCATATACCTTACATGTCTATAGGTATGATAGAAGGCTCGTGTTAACTTAGAAACGTTTCGAATGTCTGATGCTGGAGCTACATGTACAATACCTTTGGGAATTCATTTAGAGATGGAAAGAAATGAGCTATACAAGTATTTTTTTTTTTTTTTTTTTTTAAGCAAAAAAACAGACTTGTTTTATTTTTCGAACTTATGTATACCCGAAACTTTTTTTTTTTTTTCTTTTCTTCTTTTTGTTTAGCTGGTTCTTAATACTCATTATACTTATTCTGAATAATTATAAATTCTCCATTTATTTACGGTACAACGAGATAAAATTTTCCGAACTTTGTGTAAGAAATAAATTTTTTTTATATACACATAAAAAAAAAAAAAAAAAAAAACTGAATGAAAATGAACGATTGAAAAAAAATTTTTTTTTTTTTTTAGTTTTATTAAAAATTTCAGTCTATTTATCGACACGATATTTTTTATTTATCAAAGATATTAACAATCTTCTGAAATCTGTACATACATACGTCGTAGATAATGACTATGAAATTAAATTCAAATGATTTCTATTCAAGGGATGATAGAGAATTTCGAAATTTTCTTAGTCTGCATTTGCAGAGGTTGAATAGTTTTAAATTTGAATTATTTCTTCTGCAAAGAGAGAGAGAGAGAAAAAAATGAATGTACTTACATAAGTATATAATACACCCGGTATATATTTATAAGTGTATATAATGTACAGATCGAACGGTAAATACATATAAGATGCGATATTCCGGGACGGAAACACGAGATTTCAAACCGGAAACCTGAAGACTGAGACGTAAGGGAGAGACACAGGGTTTAATCCTTCGTTTATAGGTATATATAGATGCCTTTCCCTTTGCCTTTGGAAAGTTAGTTATTTATCACTAAACTCGAACCACACAGATAATATCGAGGTGTTCTGATGCATAGCGAATATAACGTGTGAACCGGATATTGATTTGACTTGACTAATTCTGTACGATTTCAATTCAACTTGTTAAACACCGAGATTAATCAAGTTTATTAAATACACGTGGATTACGATGTCTTCCACCTACTCCGTCAGTTTCAAAATTTGTTTCAGACGTCTTTGAACGTTGAAAAAAAAAAATTTGAAATTTTTTTTCAAAAGAATATAAATCGGTTGAAAAGTAGTGAAATAAATTTTTTCACGAATATGGATCTTGAAGTTTGAAACATCGACTTTAAGATCCCTTTTTTCCAAATTTGATTTCGATTATTTTCTACTGAGTTCTTCATTATCGAAAAAACACTTGCAAGGCTGTGAAAAAAAACAAAAATTCAAATCTGTCTATACGATAGGAAAAAAATCGTACAAGTTTTTTAAAATAGTGATTTTGAAGCTTGAACTTTTATCTTGAAAATTAATTTTTTGAAATTATTCTAAGTTTATTTTTCATCGAGTTATTCAAGAAAAACGATTTATGAAACTTTTTTTTTGTTCGTGGAGGGGAAAAACGGAATTAACGTTTTTATCTTCAAGATTATTTATCTAGACATAGAGATAATTCGATTCAAGTCACGCATGTGACTCAAGGTTCCGTACAGCCTTGAGAGAATCTTCCTTAGGCTGCACGTGGGTTGGTGCCGGAGGATCCTAATTAAAACAGTTTGTATAATCCTCAGTTCGCGACTAGAGATCGAATTGTGGTTGAGTCGAAGTTGGTCTAGTAATTGTCGACGTCGTTGGGGGTATAATAATTACTATTATTCGTTGATCCGTTGGCTGGTGGTCAGTGGTAACCATTTTCCGAGTTTCAATAACTCAGAAATAGCGGGGCAAAACCGGGTGGTAAATAATAAGTCACGATCATAGTTATCAGATTTTTTGATTTTTATTTATTTTGATTTTCTGTTTTTTTTTTTTCATCCTTTCTGCGCCAAAATTTAACCACCCCATTTTGCCCCGGTAATATACCAGAGCTTTTTCAAAATCGAGGATTGGTGGCACTGCAGCTTTACGTTGTAGAGAGAAGAAACGCTGATCAAAGAACCAGAATAAGAAGAAGGAACGATCAGAATGGAAGAAATGGGATGTAGAAGAGTAGAAAAACCATCGGGAAATCCCAGAGGCCCTAAACATTGTTGCAACGGCTTCATGAACTACGGAGATAGTCCGTGAAACTAAGCTTCCACTTCTTATTCTTCTTCTTCTTATTTTTCTTCTGCTAGTTTATTGTAACGTTTTTTATTTTATTTTTTTAATTCGTTTAGTTCAGCAACTTCCTTCACATATCTATGACCTAATTTTATCAGTGAAGGAATGATCAATAACTAAAATAGCAAAGTATATTAGAATTTTTGAAAAAGTTGAAAATTTTCTCTATAAAAATTTTCCCCATTTTTTTTTTTTTTTTTTTTCTCACCAATTCAGAAAATTTTTAGTTCTAAAACGGTGCGAAAAAATTTCTTGAACATATTTTGGATACGTTATTTAAAATTTTTGACTTTAAAACTCAAATTCGTTAAATTGAAAACCGTAGAAATCGAGTGACTTTTTGATCTCATGTATGAAATCCAACGATTTTAATTTCAAAATCATGAAAAAATTGTGAACAAAAATAAAAGAAGTAAAAAAACGTCAAAGAATTTATTATGAAGCTAGTGTCTAGATATAGGGGCAAATCGCGACGGGGTTCTTTAATATCAGTGGCTCATATTGGCGCTGTATGATGGCATAGTGCAGTAGCAAAAGAAGGAGTGAAAGGTTGGAGGGTTTGAAGGGTTGGTTATCGTCCGTTGATGATCTTGATAAAAGATGAGATGATATGAGATATTGGTACAGGTATACATATATAAGTAGATATATATGTATGTATATATATATAGAAGAATTGGCTAGCACAATTGAAAAAGACTAGCTGATGTGATAAAGCTATAGATATAGGGTATATGTAATATAGCTAAAGGTACGTTGTGTAGTTTACAGGTTTCAATCTCGACTACTGATGATAGGGTTGGAGTCTTATTATCAAAACTCTACGATAATATAATACGATATACATATAGGTATATCTGTGAAAAAGTATGAATGGTAAGAAACAAAATGAAAAATGGACAAAACACATAGAATATTAATAAAAAAAAAAAAATAAAAAAAAAAAATAAAAAAAATGAAAAACGGTCTTTCTTATGAGACACTCAGAAGTATAATAATAATCATAATGATAAGAAGTTTTAATTTTCGACCCACATTTGTATGGACGATGTAGCCAGCTTTCATTCTTTCTCACTGTCTCATTTTTAACTTGAACGTTTTCTGTTCTTGTTTTTCTTTTTTTACTGAAACGATCACATGTAGGTTTTTATATAGTTGTTTCAGTTTTTGACTAGGGATTAATGAAAAGCTTGGTCTTCCATTTTTGGGTCTTGTTTTACTATTGTATCATTTTTTTTATACTACAACTATTTCAATATCTTGATTAATATATTCTGAAAATCTGACTATAACTATAATTCAAAATTTCACTAGTTTTTGCCAATTTTACGATTCAACTATTGATAATTATGAGACTATTTTACTGTTTGATTGGTTTTGTATTTTTCTGCTTTTCTGGTTCACGTCTTTAGTATTTCAACTATTTTAAATTTCGACTAGAAATTGACTATTTTATTACTTGACTTTTTGAACATCAAACTATCTTCACAATTTCACTGATCTACTAATTTATTAATTTTCTATTCCAACTATTGCATTGCTGTTATTTTTATTCCATTTTAATTTCTACTATTTGATTACAACATTTCAACTAGGTACTCTTGTGCTACTGTTCTACTATTTCACTATTTTTCTACTTCACTGTCTTACTATTTCGCTCTGTGGATACTTAAAAACTATTTCAACCATTTGACTATTTGTACAAATCAACTATTTCACAATCTTGACAATTTTCACTGTCAATCAACTAATTAACAATTTTCTGTCTTACTATTTGACGATCTCAACTATTCGACTGCATCAATTACTCAACTATTTACAAAAATCTCACTATTGTACTTCATTATTTTATTATTCCTAAATTGACTATTTTGACTTTTGACTATTCGACTAAATTCTTGTAAATTTTGATTATTCTAATTTTCTGTCGAAATATACATTCCAACTATTTCACTATAATTTTATAAATATTCGACTATTCTATCAAATCAACTATTTCAAAATCTTACCAATCTGAACTACACTTTACAACTAATCAACTATACCTACCCATATAATTCGCCGATTATTTTACCCATTCAAAAAATTTTTTGATTCATTGCTCAACTATTTAAAAAAATTTCACTATTGTACTCTACGACTTTGTTATCTACTATTTTGTCAATTTCGTAATTGTTTTATTTTTCAACTATTCAACTAAATTTTTGCTAAATACCAATTTTTTCTATTTAGGTACTTGTCTAAATATAAATCCCAACTAATTCTTTACTATTTCACTATAATTCTACATATATTCGACTATTCTATTAGATCAACTATTTCAAAATTTTGTTAAACTGAACTACAATTTTCAACTAATCGATTATACCTAACGATATAAAATTCTCGGACTATTCAATCGATTGAAGAATTTTTTTTGTTGCCATAGATAAATTAATAATAAATATATATATATATATATATCTATTTTTTTTTAAATCAAATTAATGGCAATTTCAAAGTATCTAGATAGTAATGAAATAGTTAAAAGCTAAGAGGCTGGAGCAGCGGCCCCCGGCAGTAGTAACAGACAGCGTTTGGTCATCCAGGTGTATTGGTGCACACGTGTGTCTTGACTATGGGGTCGGGGGTGTCAGGCCTCCCTCTCCAACCTACGCGAAAATCCTGTTATCCTATTGGCCAAGAGTTAACGTGACGTCACACCGCCTACCCTATGTATATGATAAAGCACGAGGAGCTTCAGTCTGCCCCTGCTTCTCACGCCGACCTGTCTACCTGACTTAAACTACCTGCTGCTGTTGCTGCTGCTGTTGCTACTGTTGCTGCCGCTGCAGGTACGTTAAAATAGAAAAAAAATATTACTTATCTTGGTTTCGAAATTTTATATTTCAAAAACAAAAATAATAATTCATTTTATTTTTTACAAAATTGTTGAGAAAATCTGGTCTAGATTAGAAAAAGAATACAGGTAAGCTTTGATGTGTAAAAGAAAACAAAATATTGTAAGAAAAAATATTTTCGAAAAGGATTTTCGGATAATTTGGGGTGAAGGGTGGGGGATCATCGTCCGAATTAAGAGTGTGCTTTTCATTTTTTTTTTATTGATTTTGAAAATTGAATTTCGGATTTTAATAAAACAGAAAGTAAAATAGTTGATTTTTTTTTATTCATTTTTTGAAATTTTGGTGTATTTGAATATATAAGGAGTAGTCTGAGTAGTTCCTTCGTGTTTATTGGCAATAATTCCTAAATTTTTTTTTTATTTCTTCGGGTGGGATTAAGTATGAAATGAAAACGATTAAGATAAGCTATATAAGCAATAATTTATATCGCAAGTCGTATAAATTCATTGTAAAAATCCAGTACATACCCATATCATATACCTATGTATACATAAATCAGTGAAAATATTTATTATCATTCAAACTTTTAAGAAAAAGTTCTTTCTTTGTTTTCTAACATGATATGCCTGATGTAACTATAATAGTGAGTGAGCGAGTCACAAGGAATAGCTTTATGCTTCAGAGCTTATATAGGGTACTGGGTGGTTTAAATAAATTTCAAGGATCGATCAAAAATGTATATACATATATATATATATATATATATATATATATATATATATATATATATATATATATATATATATATATATATATAAGTATATATTCAAATGTAAGGGATCAAACATTTCTTTTTATTTTTATAACCGTATTAGGTATGCATATATTCATGTAATTTTTTTGACCCTGAAAAAGATGATAAAAAAATGAAAAAAAGGAAAAAAATTGTCGTATCGAGTATTATGTGAAATAAAAACAGGCTGGCCTTTAACGCGTCGTTTTAAATGTGATGTAAATTTCTGGTTCAAAAACCAAAAGCATGAAAGTAAATAAAAAAAAAATAAAATAAAATAACAAAAAATATCAAAATGAAAATCTAAAATTTTATATACTGAATTTTACATTGCTTCGTTACAAGATTCGCAAGATATTATTAATATGGGTTTGTACATGTATGTACATGTATAGAAAATATGTTCGAAAGCTTTTCCCGATTAAAAAGCAACCCCCGTTGCACGCGAACCGCAAACCTTTTTATTAATTTTGTTTCCATTTCTGTTTCTGTTTTTTTTTTCTCTCTCTCTCTTTTCTTTTATTATTATATTCACTTCTTTATTTTGTCCCAATTAAATTCGTACACGAGTTTGTGCTTGATCGTTACTTGAGGTGAAAACAAAAAGAAAAAAATAAAACAAAAACCAAAAAAAAAACGAAAAATAAGAAAGAAAGAAGGCAAAAAGAGAAAGAACAAGAAACAAAACAGAGTGTATATTGTACTTCCTTTTTTTTCCATTTCTCTCTCTCTCTCAGTCTTTCTTTCTTTCTTTCTCTGTTCTTTCAACCCCTTGAATCTCTAATGCGTGAATTTTCATCGAAAATCTGGGGGTTAGGAAGGATTTTTCAGTGCCATTTATTATCCGGATATTATTTTTATGCGCCTTTGCGAAAGAGAAAGAGAAAGAGAAAGAGAAAGAAAGAAAGAGAATCAGGGTAGAATGAGGGTGAGTGGTTTAAAGCGAGGGTGCGATGCATCCGCGGACATGTTTACTTCCGTAGGTTACCTCAGCACGAATATAGAAAACCACACGTTGTATATCACATATACATCACTGGTTTACGTATTATACGTACCTATACTATATTATAAACTAAAATCAATTATTAACACCGTGAAATATGAAATATGACTCGTTTAAATTGGCTTTTTATATATCACCAACACACCTCTTCCCATGTCAGCGGCTTACCTAATACCAAATATCTGAAGTCGATAGATATATGATCATAGCGATATTAAAAAAAAAAAAAAAACAATATGAAGAAAGAAAAGCAAAGAATAAATTGGGTACGTCGTGATGATCAAATTTTTGAACAGCTATCACCGAAAAAAAATGTTGATTTGTCAACCAAAAATTAATCCTTGTGAAAAACTGAGACGATTTTGTTCGAACGAAATAATCGAGGGTCTAGCAGTTTTCAAATGACAGCGATTTAAAGCTCTACCAATAGCGCGATCGACCGTTAAAAGATAGCGATCGCAGCGCCAATTAGGTACGTCGCGCGACCGTTAAACTATTCAAACTTAAAACTGCTGCCATTTGAAAACGGCTGAACCCACAAAGTTTTGTCATATATAATTTCGTTTTAGTTTTTTTAAAGGAATCTGATCGTGGCTATTAGAATAAACTTCATTCCATTTTGATAGTGAAATCTACGACTAATTTCAAACAGTGATAATTTACGGTATAAATTATTGTTATATATATATATATATATATATATATATATATATATATATATATATATATATATATATATATATATATATATATATATATATATATATATATATATATATATATATATATATATATATATATATATACATATGTATATAAACGCATTGTGTTAAGGAATAACAATATTATATAATTCTATATATATCGTTGCGCGGGTAGGTGTTAAACAATCAAAATATATCTACAGACATCTGGCACCAAAAAGGGATTTATCTCTTTGATACTGTCGACTGTTACTAAACCGAGAGCGCTGTTTGCACGGTATTAGCATTACAGTATCTGTATAGGCAAGAAATAACCCAAATATCACAAAGTTATTACAAGCGATTACATCTTAATCTAACAAATGATATTGTAACGAGCTTGCAGAGGATCCTACACACACACACACACACACACATACACACAGAATGTCAACGGTACAATATATTTCTTTCAAAGGTGGTTAAATGAAAATCCAAGAGACATATATATTATATATACATAAAAATTTAGGTATATAAACATTATATATATATATATATATATATATATATATATATATATATATATATATATATATATATATATATATATATAATATACTTTTTAAAAATTGAAAATTAACTTGAATTTTTTTGTTCTTTTTCTCTCTTTTTGTATTCTGCATTCCATTTTTGTTTTTTTTTTTTTTTTTCATCTACTCATTAAAATAATGTGACAGAAGATTAAATGGCATATATATTTACGTGTATAAATATATATGTGTATATACTATTCTTATCAGCATAAAAAATAAAAAAATAGATTGCAAAATTGTGACAACAAAGAGTGTGCATAGACAGAAATATAATTCTACCTGCCCGGGGTACATGAGAAATGAAATATTCATGGTTCGTAGGACGTATATATAGCATATGTTACATATGTATTGTACTTTTACTCTGGAAAGCTCACGCGAGGATCTTGGCAGGTACATACGTAGGAAGTACACCTACCTACTCATCGTTAAACGAGGAGATCATTTTGTTCAGTGGAAATGTGACACATGTAATGATTTCCTTTTCTCCTTTATTTGAACTTCTCTCTCTCTCTCTCTTTATTTTTTATTTTTATAAATTTTTGTACATTTATCCTTTCGTACATAAAAAAAAAAAAAAAAAAAAAAAATTAATAACTAAAATTCATACAAATGTATAAAATTTTCTCACACGAATTCACATCCTTCAACCCATATCAAGGGGTAGGTACGTACTTGCAGTACATCATATAGTACAGTACTTGATTCATCCGGTAATGCAGTTCATTTATTATTCTAGCTTTATTCAAATGATCGTTAGAAATGAGCGAGGAGGATCAGTAAAATCATTTAATTATATGTGCAAAATGTGAATGCAAATGGCGCATTAATTATTTATTCATAATTATTATGCAGAAATATACTTTAACATCTATCTACCTATTCGACATGGTCATGCTATGGTATGGTGCAGTAGATTACAGTGGCCTGTAGTCAGGAAATCGTTAAAAATTACAGTCGACAATTGAAACAGATTTATTTTTATTTAAATTTTTTTTTTTCAATTTTATATAATCCAAAAAACAGATTAAAAAAGGAAATTTTCAAATTTTTTTTGTTTTAAACACTTGTATAGACACTTTTCTTTTTTTCTTTTTTCTTCTTTATTTTCAGACAAAACGAAAACGAAAAAAAGACTCAAAAATTGAAACGAATTTTTTTCTTTTGTTTTTTCAAAAAAAAAAAAAATAAATAAATAAAAAAAGAATATGTAACAACGTAAAAATAAATAACGGTATTTGTTACCACAGTTCGTGTTTTAAGCCATAATCTGTTTCCCTTCGTCGCTATAACCATCATTTGTATTACACACATACATACATACATACATATATGTTTGAATTCGTAGGGGTAGATCTGGTTTTATTGAGAAATGATTTGTCGGAGTTTTACTGAGGATTGAGGGAGGATTTTAACTCAACCGAGGGATAAACACCAATGCAGGGGTCGGTCGAGACTCGCTTGCCTAGACAGAAAGGGATGTGTAAATATTCTCAAGGGTGAGAATTTATTTGATAAATTTTATAAAAAAAAAAAAAAATTGTCAAAATTTAATGGACGAAAGAAATTTATTTCATTCTTTATACAGTTTCTCATTTTATTTATCTTTTTTTGTTTTTGAAATTTATTTATTTGAATTCATTTTTTTTTTTTTTTGGTTTTTTTGTCACCTAACTTTATCGAATTTCTAATTGCTGATAGAATTTAATCTTCATGTATAGTATATATACCTCGAGTATTTCCATTCAGTTAGAATTACGGAAAGGTTGTAGGTAGTACCTACTTTACGGTGGAGGCATCTATGTGTATTTATCTTTTGAAGAAGTGATTTCGATTTAAATTGCTACGGGGATTGAATCTTATTCGTATATATATATAAATTCAACGAACGTTAACAATACCCATCGTATTTACGATCAGAGTCAATAAATTTAAACTGTACATAATATATTGATTGATACACATGTATATATTTTGAAAATTTTTTGAATTTTAGAAAACATTATCTGATGATTTTTATTCATAATTTTTTTTTACTATCTACATTTTGAATTACTATATAAATTTCAAAAGAAAATTAAATTTTTGAAAATCTAGTAGCTACGATCGTCAGTAATTTTTTTTTTTTTTGGTATCTGATATTTCACAGAATATTTCGAAAAATATTGGTAGTCAATTTTTCTTTTATTCTTTATTATTTTTTGTTTTTCTTTCTCTCCAGCTTCTACCCTTAAATATTCTGTTCCTATAGTCTCGCAAGCTCGAACCCTATACATATATAAAAATTGTTTTTCCTATAATTCAAACCCATACATAAATTTCGAAATCAAAGAATAAATAAAATAAAAATCATCAAGTAAAATATTTGAAATTGTTTATCCCAAATGTTTTTTTCAATTTTGTTTTTTTTATTATTTTTTCTTTAAAACTGATCAATTTGATTGACTAATAAAATTTTTTTTTGTTCCCTTGAATTACTTTGAGATAAAACAGAAGGTAGAAGAATATTTTGGTTGGATTGATTTATTTTTCTTCCATATATACCCTTGAAGTATTTTTTTTATTTCGTTTTTTAAGAGCTTTTGGGATTTTCGAAGGTCAAAATGTACCTGAAATTTTTTATTTTGGATTTTTAACAAATCTTTAAACAAACTGAGGGTAGAATATAGATAATGACTTTTATCTTCCGGTCAATATCTCCACAATCAGTGCATCATATCCACTCCGTCAATTTCGTCTACCCCGATAATCCCACTGGTCAGCTTATTACATTCATACATACAATACGAGTATATACCTATATATAGGTACACATAATACCACGTTTATATACCTATATAAATATATAATATGTACATACATACATACATATACATAATATGAGAAGCTACATATATACGTACGTCAGAAAAATTCACTTATCTACAAAATTTCAAACCCCAGTCACGTTTGCTAATCGTAATTTCATTTTCTTTATATTAAAACTACCCCATATTTCTATTTTCTATATATACCTTTACCTATATGTAATTATTTACTAACTTACGGTGCACGGGGTTGCAGGTATAACAGATTTACAATTTTATATATACTTGCAAGATCCCTACAGTGCAGTAAATAATTTTCTACGAATTTTTTTTTAGGGAAATTGCAAACTGTTTCCTGTTTTTTATTTTCTTTTTTACTTTTTTGTTTTATAAGAAAATTGTAGTTTTTTGTTTCTTCATTTTTTATTGACAAAAAAATGTAATTTATTTGAATCATTATGCAAAAATTTTCTGAAACTGTACAAATTTTGATAGAAAATTTTTAAAAATATCGTGAAGATAGAAATTTATTTTTTATTTTTTATTTTTCATAGATTCAATTCGTTTTGTTATTCGTTCCTCTTCTTGTTCCTTTTTTTTTTTTTCTCATTTTCATTTTTTATTCTCTTCGTTTTCTATTCTCTTACTTTTATTTATTTTTTCTTCTCTTTTCTTTTGGGTATCGATCTTTATCGGTTACGCGAAACCTTTTCACCCTTTTATAGCAGTTATCACATAGGTGGATGGGACTTAGATACATATATACATCTTGCGTGCGGTTTTCGTACTTGAATCGTAAAAAAAAAAAAAAAAAAACAACAAAATAAAAAAGATAAGAAAAAAAAAAAAGAAACAAGTCATTCTCACGATCTTCGAGTGTCCTCCGGGGATATAAAGGATCTAGCTGATAGTAGTAGCAGGTACGGGTTGTAGAACAGAAGTGTGGGTGAGAACAAATAAAACCAAAAAAAAAAAGAAAAAAAAAACAAGTCAAATTCTTAAATTGAATAAATTTTTCTTGTTTTTATTTTTTACTCTACTTTTTTCAATTTATACGAAAATGAATAAATAAATAAATAAATAACTATCAAAAATGAAAAATTAGATACTTTGAAAATACAAAAAAAAAAAAAAACCAATGAACAAAAACAAAAATATATAAAAGTGCACAAATTTTTAATCGTTATATTAATTGCTTGATTCTAATTTTTGGCAAAATCGAGTTAGAAAAAAAAAAAAAACAGATTTTAATAAAAATTTCAAATGAATTTTCTATCCTGTGATAATTTGATATTTTTGATATATGTGGCGCCCACAGCTCGACGTATCTACTCGACGATAAGCGATATTAATCTCGAAAAAAGTATCGTTAGGTTCTTTACTTAGCAAATCCACATTCAAGTACTTATATCTGTTATACATATACAGATAAGTATTAGGGTGATTAGTTACTGTATCGTTTTTAGAACTTTTTGGGTCTAAATTTTTATAATTTTTTTTTTTTTTTTAATATACTCATTCAGACAAATTTTTGTTCCTATTGGTCTTTTTTATCTCAAGTCTTTTTTGGATTTTGAAGTACGCTGTATATTCTAAACCCATGTATCGTATGTTAAGTCTGATGAGATGGAAGAACGTGCGAAGCCCATTCACCTTCGCGAATTTCTCTGCAAGCGTTTGAAGCTGCCTGAATTAAGGAGATTTCAATGCGAACGTGAATGGAGTGTCACGGCTTTCCTAAAATATGGGGAATCCTTGGTTATATAGTGTCCCACAAGAGCATCTACCTCACCCAGATTCCTTCCTGTCACGCGATTAAACACAAGCTTTTTATTATTATTATTATTATTATTATTATTTTTTTTTTTTTCTCTATTGTATTTCCCTCTTTTTTACCTGGTTTTTTATTTTTTATTTTCTGATCCTTAAAGGGGTAGACATAAAAGTATTTTTGAAGAATGAAAATGCCTCTTTCAAAACTCGGTTTTAAAATGTAGATAACGAACAAAGGAAAATCTAGTAACGAGTATCAAAATTTTAAGTAGTTTAATTACTTTCTAAAATCACGGTGGACGTGATTTCAAACGATTCAAAAATCCAAAATAAAAAATCGACATTGCTTATTCAATTGAAAACACACATTTATCGTAGGAACTAGAATCGTGTATGAGAAAAAATATTTTCATTACAAAATATACTGTTTTATGATTTTGTTTACCAAAAATTATGTTTTCTGCTTTTTTCGTGCGGTCGAAGCTTTCATTTCAAATCACTGTACCTCATATGATAGCAACAAAAATCTAAATTTCAAAAACTAAAAATTCAATACGATATACATCACAATTCTTCACTTATCATGTACACGGTATAAAAAACCGTGCTTTGAGCTTTTGCTAACGGAGTACCATTTTTCATTTTCAAAAAATAAATTTCTAAAAATTTACCGAGGTTCTTTTGTCCCCCGGAATGAAAATATCTAGTCATAGAATAGGTTCTAATATGGTTAAAGATTCGTCAGGATTTTGGGGTTCATTTTCATCGTCAGATGTGTGAATGGGATCGGTTTATGTATTTACAAGGCGGTTTGGGTGGGAAAGCACAAGGCAAATAAAATCAGCATCGTTTTCGTCTCGGTGGGTATTAGGCACTTGGTGACGATTGGTTTGAGGAAGGGGTTGTCTGCAGAGATTCCAATATTAAACCACTCATTCGAGAGTCTATTGTGTGGTGTATTATACCGCGAGAAATGTCGAAGGAAAAAGCTTTTCTACTGCACTCTTACTGGAAAGGGTGTATAAATGTATAGCATAAATATACAGGGGTAAACGCCGATTTCGAAAGCTCGATTTCCTATTCAAAATTATAACATAGACGGAACGGATTCGTCCCAATTTGTTGATAAATTTTCATACATCCTCGAGCTTTCATACCCCTGAATAAAAGGGGTGGGAAACAAACGTAAAATAACCCCTGAATTAATTCCACCGTTGAATGATCTGTGATTGTAAATATGAGACCCCGATTTTTAACAGTCAATTGATCGTTATTCGCAATTCAATATCTTTGTATAGAAAATAACTATGTACAGCTGGCTTGAGCTTTTATCAATCGATTTATCTAAAGCTTGAAGTAATAGTTTCTGTAAAAAATAATATTATTCTACTTTTTGGATAGAGGGATTCGTTTGATTCATTAATTTTGAAAAACAGCAGTTGAAAAAAAAGCTTTTCAGTACTTGAAAGCTTCGAGAACCAAAATGATACTTTTTGACAAGCAAGCTGCATTTTATTCATAACTTTTGACTCACACGATCTTACAATTGAATGAAAAACTTATTTTACACGGAGCTTTGCAGTTTCACGTTACTATTTAAAGCTCAATAAAGTAAAAAATAAGACAAACAAAATACTGCTCTCGAGTTGGATGGTAACACAGTTCAATGAAAAAGGCTCTGCGATTTTTCGTTGCTTGGAAGCTTTGAGCTTAAAAAACAGAATTTAATTGTGCTTTTTGAGGACATAAGCTTCATTTTATTCGTTGCTCTCGAGATACAAGATCAAACAATGAATGAAAAGAGTATTTTCGCACGGAGATTAGCAGTTTTGTATTTATACTTTAAAGCTCTGGGTATAAAAAAAAGAATAAAAAAAAGCTGCTTTTTGGGTGAAAAATTTTATTTTTTGATTAATTTCAAGAGATGTGTGAAAAAAATTGAATTATAAATGTAGTTTTTTTACACAGAGCTGATTACAGTTTTACTCCACCTAAAAGCTTTGCGCAACAAATCGATGTACAAGAAAGTTGCTTTTCGATGATTGACTTCAATTTAATATCCAATTTCACACTTGAAAATAAGAAGATAATCGAATAGACAAGTTTATCTATCGACAAATGTAAACAGGATAGTAACTAACGTACGAACAAGAAGTAAAGATATCATTAAGCTCTAGTTCAAGCTCCTAATAAAAGTTGTAAAGACATTCGATGTGTCTATGGGTGATACCGTCCCTGTAGACTCCTAAGTCAATCTGTCTCAACTATTTCTGAGGGAAAAACAATTTATTTTCAACAATCGAAGCAATTATCTTCTCAACAGACGTAAACGGAGCAATAGAATCTATCAGCCACTATCCTACTCAAGTCTTACTTGTACTTATCTACCAAGCGGTGAAACTATTCACCAAAGCGAAAGCTCTCCGAGCCATTCGTGTAATTCCTTCATTATTTTTTTCTCTTTTTTTTTTTTGCTCCCCTTTTTGTTTCACCCCTTGTCTAAAATGACAACCGCGAATTTTATTTATCTCTTGTATGTGCGTATATACAGGGTGTCTCATTTTAATCTCCTACCTGATTTATCTCGGGAAATTCGTCTT
Source organism: Macrophya annulata (assembly GCA_963924015.1). Taxonomy (NCBI): domain Eukaryota; kingdom Metazoa; phylum Arthropoda; class Insecta; order Hymenoptera; family Tenthredinidae; genus Macrophya; species Macrophya annulata. The sequence continues at coordinate 13,887,575 of OZ001257.1, read as the reverse complement.
CGAGTTTAGTCTTAGCTTTTATTATGTTGAAAGAAAATTAAGTGTGGAGTATAGTGAAACTTTTAGGGTTCAAAAAGAGAAAGAAGGAAGAAGGCGGAGTATTTTTTTGAGATAAGTCAGAGTGGGAGATTAAAATGAGACACCCTGTATATGTGTATCGTATAATTGGCACGTAATGTCTTCTATAAATGAAATAAGTTGACAACGTGGTACAATCACCATAAAAAAGAAATGACGAACATTGGGATAAAAAAAAGCAGAAAATAAAAAAAGGGGTAAAATGAAAAAAAAAAAAATATTATGAAAGAAAATGAATTGAAATATTTTATTATTATAGTCAGCTAAAAGCTGCCGTTTCTTTCCAGTTGATTAAACTTTCTCTTATAGAAAAAAAAGCAAAATCTTTTTTATTTTTCTCATTTCTCAAAACGTGCCTCGAATTTTTAACTCCAATCTTTTTTTTTCTTTTTTTTTTTTTTTTTTGAGCTTTTCACGATTCTTTTATTCTTCTGTTGAAAATTAAACTCCGTCGTTAGTAGTCGGTAGTACCATCCTTCGAAAAAACTGACTAACATCATCAACGGTCATCCCGTTAGCCATTTTTCTTTATAACAATTTAGGGAGAAAAACTTGATTTTCAGGCTCGTTTGTACAAAGAGATTTTGAGCTTTCAATTGCGATTACCAAATCCGGTTACCGTCTTTGGGGAAAAAATTTTCGACCTATTTTTAAAGAATTTCGATCAAAAGCTCGAAAAAATTTATATACAAAAACTTAACCGATATGATTTTGAAAAACTTTCTTTAATATTTAGTCGAGAAAATTGTGTCTAGAATCTAAAACTTGAGAGCTTTTTGAGCAGGAAAATTCAAATTTTTTCAAATCCGCTTTTCAAATTTTTGTATACCTCTAACATAATTTTTTCTTTCCTGGGCTAATTTCAGATTCAAAAAGTTTTTTGAAGCTTTTTGCGAGCTTGTTGGATTTGTTGGTCTAGTGTTCGTTAAATTTACAGACCGAGGGATGATTATGAATTTTGGTTAAACTGTCAGAGGTGTGTAAGATCCGAAATTTTTTTTTCTTCCTAAACATTGTATACAGGGTGAGGATTAAACGCTTCCTGAGAACCAAATACATACACGGAGAGGAAGTCAGTTGGCGTTTACAAATTAGTATTGTGAAATGTTACTTCGTACCTGTACAGCATAGGTATTAAGCTCCTTCCTAGATCCGGAATCCGGGGTCCGGAGTCCGGAGTCTGGAGTTAGGGGTGAATTTCCATCACCCCTAGCGTTTAATTCAATTAGAATCAGGCCTCCTGCTAATTAATTATTAATATATCAGAGTGTGAGAAACTTCTTTTATCTCTTGACTGAAACTAACAAACAAACAAATGAACAAATTTTTTAAATTAAAGTTGCAACAAATCTTTGAAAAAAAAAATTTTTTGTTGGTTGTAATTTTTGACAATTACAATGCAAAATATAATTGCTGTAACATATGAGCTGCAAAATATAAACAGAAACAAAAAAAGAAAATTTAAGAAAAGAGAAATCTTGCCTCTGGGCTTGACCCTCTTCGAAACTCTTGGCTAGAAACTTCCTCCCACCATCTTCCGGATTAAAGCTGCACACTTTGGAAAAATGCGATGTTTTTAAAAATTCGTTACTTTTTTGCTTTTGATGATTTATTTATTTTTTTGATTTACAGACTCCTTGGAGACCGATTTTGGAGATATAGTTAAAATTCATGATAAATTGTTGTTCAAGAATTGACTTTGGTATTTTATTTTTTTTTTTTGTTTAAATTTAGTCGCGTTTTGACCGATTTTTATTTTAGTCTTAGAAGTTTTTGAAAAGAAAAAGAAAATATTTAATCAAATAAGAAAATGAAAAAGGTTTTTATTATGTTGAAGAAAAAAAATTTGAAAAAATTTTCTGTCTTTTATAAAATTTAAAAATCGTAATAAAGAAAAGAAATTAAAGACAAAAAATAAAAATCTACGTTTGATGACAAAATCTCTTTTATTCTATCATGTATCGTTATAAAAACTTCCAGATAACCGCGTTGCACATACACCTATGTGTATAGTGTACCTAGGTATCTCTATGTCTTACTCTCTGGGGTGTCAAAGCACGATTTCAAAGGCTTGAGCCCCAGAGAAATCTAGACAGTTTATTTTCACCCTGTGCATATTCACATAATCTACATATGACCCCCACGGTTGGGAATTCAACGGTGTAAAGAACCGCAAACAGTAGAGGTATCTGCAGGCGGGCATGAAACATAAGGCTTTATAAAGACAATGGTTTCGTATTGTTATACAATACCTATTAAAGGTACAAGAAAAAAATTAAAAAAGATCAAAAAAAAATAGAAAAAAATTAAAAATTAATATCATACGTGCATATGATTATCAAAGCGTGAGAAAAAAGTGATAATAAAAAGCTCATATAAGTCTCAGAAATAATTTTCTTTCCAAGCTCGATTTTTTCGCGGTACAAAATTTATCTAATTTTTTTATTTTTATTATTTATTGAAATTATATTAAAAGATCGGTTGAAATATTTTTACAAATTATAGATTATCAGGGTATACAATAGACTTTTCGTATTCTTGTATTTTTTTCCTGAAGTTTTCGTCGATTCTATATCAAAAAGCTATCTTAGCGATTTTCTCTACGATCAATTGTTTTTGAGATACGATTTTTTCAAAATCTATATGCATATAATTATTCGCTAAAATTATATCGGTTCAAATATTTTTATAAATTGTAGATTATCAGGGTGTGCAAAAGACTTTTCGAATTCTTGTATTTTTTTCCTGATACTTTGTTCGATTCTACACCGAAAAGTTCTCTTATCGATTTTCTCTACGATCGATCGTTTCGAAAATACAATTTTTTCAAAATCTATTTGCATATAATTATTCGATAAAATTATATCGGTTCAAATATTTTTATAAATTGTGGATTATCAGAGTATGCAAAAGACTTTTCGTATTCTTGTATTTTTTTCCTGATACCTTGTTCGATTCTACACCGAAAAGTTCTCTTATCGATTTTCTCTAAAATCAATGGTTTCGGATATACGATTTTTCGAAAAGACTATTATAAAAATTTGTCAAAAATTTCATATATTTCGTAAAGTATCCATCGTAGAGAGAATCTCTTGGATACATTTTCGTCTTGAAATTGATCGAAAAAAAATTGAATATTAATATCACAGGAAAAATCAATCTCAAAAATATATGCTAGAAGAATTTTTTATTTTTTGTTTCTATAACGAAAACTTTCTTTTTCTAGTTTCTTTTATTTTTTTTTCTTCTTGGCCTGATTTTTCTATTCCCTCTCCTGAAACCACGCGACTGCAAAGCGGGCGTGAAATATCTTGAAGCTTCGATGAAATCAAATTTACTAGGAAATTTTTCCAACGATTCAGCACTTTCTATAATCACACTTTGAAATACCGCTTGACCATGAGAATACTCGGTTATCTGTATACGTATAAGGTACTGCAGGGAATTGTGACTAAAACTTTTCCTACTAGAAATTTTTCTCTATTTCTCTTTCTCTCTATGTCAATTTTTTTTTTTTTTTTTCTCTGCTTCTGCAGGTATAAATCGAGAGAATTTATATTCATCGATGAATGAAATTGAAATGGAATAAATAAATAAATAAATAGTTAAAATTGAACTCGTATAGAAATTTGGAAAGCTACATTTATTTTCTTGAATAATATAATTTAAATTGAATCGTTTTTTTACTTTTTTTTATCTTTTTAATGAAAAAAAAAAAAAACTCTTTTTTTCATTTCATTGCCGCATTTATTACGATTTTAATTAAAATTAATTCTTGAAATATTTTTATAACGAACAAAATACATAAAAAATTATTGTTACATATAAATATTTATCAAGATCTCACGATGTTTGAAAAAAAAAAAATTAAAAAATAAATAAAAAATACCTAACAAAAAATAAAAAAAACAGTTATGAAATTACTTGCCAGTATATAAAATGAATTCAATTCATCCGGTTAAACAAACCCTTTTTTCTCCCCCTCCCCTTCCTCCCTTTCTCTCTCTCTCTTTCTCTCTCTTTCACACTCTTTTTGTTCATATAGCTGTAACCCAATTTTCTACAAAATATGAAAATAATTAAAAATTTAAAAATTATTTTATTTTATCTTTTCCTTCGTTTCTTCATTTTCTTTTCGTCGTTTCTTCTCATCAATTTTCTACCCTGTTTTATAAATGTTTAACGAGAATTCTTTCCGTTCCCTTTTTTTCTCTCTTATTCATTTTCTGTACTTTCCTGGAATGTATGAAAATTTTTATAACATATATATTCCATACATCCTGATTGAATATCGCAAGTTTAATATTCGCTGTATGAAAAGAAATACGAAAAAGGATAAAAAAAAAAAAAAAGGCTACAGTTTGATGAAAAGATTGACAAAACGAAGCCCTGGAGCTAGTTATTTATTTTCCGGATAGAAAATGAAAAAAATACATTACATATATTTTTTATTGATATAATGAAAAGATATTTTTATTTTTATTAATTAATTTATTAATATTTGATCTTCAATTTTATTTTATTTATTTCTCTCGAAGGAGATAAAATTCTGGATAAAAATATCTGGACCAAATTTAAGGATATTTGAATTAATACAGATAGTAATAAATTTATAAACTAATATAGGACGTACTTAAATTACGTGATCAATACATATTTAAAATATATTTTTAATTATAATATGTAGATTATAAGATTGCAAATTAGAAAATTACTTTATTATTAATTCAACTGCACCCTGAGGCATTGCAGATAGTATAAGGTCTAGTCTTTATTAACACCCTGAGATTATAAACCTGGCAAGTAAATATAATTTTAATTATATTTACCCCCAACTTTATAATATAATAATGATATTATTATTTAGCTGGAAGCAGCAGATACAAGTTCAATTAAAAATTTCTATTTTATAAATTCGATATCGAATATTAATTAGTTATGGATTTTTCTGTATCCAAGTTACAAAACTAGAGAAATCAAAAAAGTAAAAAAAATTTCTACGATTTTTATCGTCATAAATATAAATTTCAAAATGTATATTTATTTTCGAAATATGTTTCTTTCTCTTTATTTAGATCTTTTTATGCTTGAATTTACTCACCAAGTTTGTAATGCAAGATTATAATTATATGGAGTTGGATGTGACATGGGATGAATTTGCAAACGAGGTAGAAGAAGTAGAAGAGGAAGATGCTGGGCGAATGAAGCTTGTTTATTATTTATGAGCTTTTTGTACATTATTATATCGGAAAAATTTCAATCCTCAATCTACATATGGGAGTCTGCAATATCCGTGGCAAGCTTTAACTGACATATAAATTTGATCAGTGATAATACATACTGTATATATATTTGACAAAATGTTATTCCTCAACATCTTTGTGATATAATGTGATACGAAACGTCTTTTCTATTTAGGTTTATGCGGCAATCAATCAAACTGCGAATAATAAATATCGCGATATTCAAAAGCAGATGTACGTACATTCTTATTCCGGTTTATTTTATCGATGAAAAAATAAAAATAAAAAATTTATAACAATTATATAAAAATAATTAATAAATCGTGAGAAATCGCATGTTAAAGTGATTTAAAAGGGTGAAAACTAACCTTTATATTATCTTAGCTACTTCCGTAGACATTCACCTACTCATCGTCTTTAGTTACGAGATATTTAGGCAATTTGTTTAACGGTGGTACTATAAACGTCGGCGAAACCACACGGTATATAAGATTCCCGCATCGCAAGTTGATGAGAAGCAATGAATTTTGTTAAATTAAAAGAATAGAATACTCAGCCAAGAACTCATGAGTTGTCTAGTTTTTACAGATTTCATGAAACTTAAAGAGAGACTGGATAGATCGGTTAGAATGTTTTTACAAATTATGGATTATCAGGGTATACAATAGAATTTTTGAATTCTTATATTTTTTGCCTGAAACTTTGATCGATTCTGCACCGAAAAACTCTTCTAACCATTTTCTCTACGATCGATCGTTTCGGAGATACGATTTTTTCAAAATCTGTGTGAATATAATTACTCGATAATATTAGATCGGTTTAAATATTTTTATAAATTATGGATTATCAAGCTATGCTATAAACTTTTCGGAATCTTGTATTTTTTTCCTGAAACTTTGGTCGATTTTTCACCGAAAGACTCTTTTAATCATTTTCTTTATGATTAATCGTTTCGGAGATACGATTTTTTCAAAATCTGTGTGAATATAATTGTTCGATAAAATTAGATCGGTTTAAATATTTTTATAAATTATGGATTATCAGGCTACGCAATAGACTTTTCAAATTCTTGTATTTTTTTCCTGTAACTTTGATCTATTCTACATCGAAAAGTTCTCTTAGTAATATTTTCTATGATCGATCGTTTCGGAGAAATTTCGATTTTTCGAAAACTGTGATAAGAATTCATCGGGAATTAATATCTCGGAAACTATCCATCGTAGAGAGAATTTCTTAGATATATTTTCACCTCTAAATCGATCACAGATTCGGGAAAAAAATACTAGAAATTGCTGAAGTGACAATCGAGGAATTGAAGCTCGTTAATCGAGTCAAAAAAATGAAAAACGACTCTTTGCTTTCCGCCATTTATCTCGGTGCTTCGTTACTTCTTCTAATCCTTTTAACAACCTCGTTTTTTGAACACGAAAAAGTCTGACAAGATCTTTTCACCTGTTATAGGTATAACCAAACAAAAAATAAATTGCCACGGCCGTTATATTTCTTAAAAAGCAAATTCATGTTGCTAAGATTAAATTTTGACTTTTATCTCTCGTCCCCATTTCTTTACACCTTGAAAGTATATTTTGATATACGTTAGACACATAAGCAGACATAGGTAATAAATTTTTGTCATCGAATTATAGTAGCCGAGTTTTGGAAATTTATAAATTTTAAGTTTTCTTACAAAAAAAAAGGGTAAAAATAAAACAAGAATTATTACAAATTCTTTTTACTAAATTTGAACATTTTTTTTTATCAACTTTTCTGACTTCTATTGTATACAGAACTGATATATTTAACCTTTTTCAAAATTTATAGGCAAAGTTCTGACTGTCGAGATGCTGACGTTTGTAGCTATTCATGTCTAGCCTCTCCGGAGTCCAAAAACTAATTGAATAATTAAAATCTTGCCTTGAATCTCTCATGGCATGACTATATCTTCAAAAGGTGAGAGACCAAAACTTAGGAAATTCGGAACAGTTTGAAATTAAAAATTTAAACCATAGTTTTGAATTATCGATTTTCAAGTACGTACTGTAACATAATGTAATTATAACGTTGTTAATTTGATTTTCAAACCAGTCTCATATATACGAAATTTAATTATGAAAATTCTTTAAAAAACGTGAATTCAAAAAATAAATAAAACAAAATTAATAAAAGCATATATCAGATATATTTGATAACGAATTGAATTTATTTATACGAAATACAGAATGCGATCAAAAAGCTCTTATACAATTCAGGATATATTCTGGGATCAAATTTTACCCGGAAAATTTGTGTACAAAAGAAACTCTGATAAAATATGAAATAAAAAAAACAAAAAGGCTGGATCGGTGGTTTAGGGATAAAAAAAAAATCGTGACGAGTATAAAATTTCCTGTTCCCTCCCCCCCCCCCCCCCCCCCCCCAAAAAAAAGAAAAGGTAAAGGCAAAAAATCAGGTGGGATGTAATGCAGAATGTATCCAAAAGAAACAAAAAAAAACAGGGAAAAAATACTGGAGCCCTTAATTAAAAGAAAAAAATCGAAAAAAAAAAATCTGTTTTTCCAATTCATGATATAAAAGATAAAATATGAAATGGATATCGGAGATCATATGGTTGCAGGTCAGATGAACTGGTACTTCATAGTTGGTCGTGTATTATAGGTATATAGTCCAGTGAATCGTTGATCAGAAAGATTAGCATTTTAATCGTAGCTGGTTTGAAGTGGGTAGGTAATTACTTCCCAACGAACCAACGAACCAACCAACTTATATACATATACAAATAATACGTATGTACATACATACATATATACCTGTCAGTTACGTGGCTGTATGCAAATATCTAACAGCTCGTCATGGTAGCAAAAAAAAAAATAAAATTTTTTTCGATTCTGGGTGATTTTAACAAAAAAATGCATTACGAAATTATTTTTTATTTTTTTTATTTTCTTCGGATAATTTGTGACTGTGGTAAATAAAATTTCATGTCAAAATCCAAGCTACCATCTAAAAAACAAAAAAAAAAAACAAAAAAATAAAACAAAAATTAAAATCGTTTTAATTAAATTTACCAATTATTTGCAGATTTTTTTGTTTTCTACTCAAAATTATTACAACGATATTGTAACCGTAAAAATTCTTCTTTTTTGATGAAAACAAAAATTTCGAATATCGAATAACTGATCTTGAAAACTTTTTTGAAATAAGAAACAATAAAAAAAAAAAAAAAAGATAGAAAGAAGAGTTCGTTTTTTTTAATCAGATTCGTGCCTAAAAATATTCGTTTTTTGATTTTTTCGATTATTCTGATTTACTTATTGTATGTACTATTCATATTATATATCGAATGTCGATTTTCTGTTGGCTGCAGCATCAGTTTATAAATTTCTTCTTTTCTTTTTTTTTTGTACATACATACGTATCTATGTAGGTATATACGAGTATCTATAATCGTTTGACATTTTCTTCGATACTGTCAGTCGCATATGTTCACTTTATTAAATCATCAGAAAGAAATCTGTTTGTATAAAAGACTACGACACAAAAAGTTAAATTTCCTGTTCAACGTTCTAGATATACGAAAATAGTAAAAAAATCTATGTAGTACGTAATTGACTAATTATATATACTTCTGGAAATAAATTCAAAAAAACAATAAAAAAAAAAATAAAAAATTGGTACATATTTCGGATTTTTTAATCTCAAAAAAATTTTTCATTTTTTTTTAAATTTATTTTTCAACAAAATTTCGAACTTCTTCATTCATTGCTGTACTTTTTTTTCTTTAATAATGAAAACGAAAATTTCAATTAATTCTTTCGTCTAATTAAATTATGTACAGTTTTTTTTTTTTAATTTATTTTTCATATACGAGTAATTTAAATGTTTCGAGCTTCTACTCGGTATATAATACACATATACCTGTATATATTATATATTGACTATAAAACCTCGACGTGATTAAATTTATATTTGAAATTATTTACAACTTTATGTATGTATAATAACTTTTTAACGATTGTTTAACTTTTTCATGTTTTTTAATCAACAAGTAAATTCGTAAGGTCGATCTTCTGATTATAATTATTCTATGTGTCTACATACGTGACAATCCTATTTTGCAAATTTGAAATTCTCAAAAAAAAAAACAAAAAAAAAAAAATCCCTAGTTTTCTCTCCCGAAATTGTCAAAAGACAATTTTAAAGTTTGTGAAATGGGGCAGAAACAGATTTTTTGTAAACTTTTTTAATTATTTTATATCTCAAAAAAACTCGTTTTTTTTTTTTTAGAACATTTTGGGGTTGAGTTTGAGTTTTAATTTTTTTAAAATTCCGAACGTTAGAAAATTCGATTTTTATTAATACTGACTCAAAGTTTTTGGACAAGGTATAAATCCCTGAAAACGTAGATAGTCTGCATTTCAAAAAACTTCAAATCAAAAAACACTGAATGTTTAAAATTCCGGAAGCTCAAATTCCGGAAGGCCAAAACTCTGGGACATGAAATCCGAGAATGGAACGTCGTGCCTCTTCATTAAATTTTCAGATTTTTGTACTTTTGGAGATTTGGACTTATTCCTGAAATTTAAATATTGCGAACTTTAACGTGTCTGAAAATTAAAAATCGTCTAAAACAAATTTGTAACTTAAAAAATTCGGACCTTAAATCCTCCCCAAAAAAATTTCACGTTTTATAAAACTCTGCAATCACACTTTGGCTTGTTTCATTATAAAATCCAAAACATCAAAGCTTTTTTGAATAAAAATTCTCTCCGTTAATTCTGCGGGCTTCTCAAACCACCAAAAAACGAACAAGACTCCGTAATATGTAAGGACGTGTTAGAAGTACATACTGCCTCTATTTACAAAGGTAAAATCAGTCGTATTCGCATACATACATATATACATCAGGATGGTTCAAAAAAAATTTTTTTTTACGTTTTTTGAAGGTCTTATAGTCTCAAAGGTTACTCAAAGATATAAAAACAATCATCTCGATATCTCAATCCTGCTAAAAGCTCATTGAAAATCCATTTTCCTATTAATTTAACATATGAAATTTTTTTTAGTTTTTTAGTTTTTATTAAATAAAAGTATTCATAAATTATTTTTTCCAATTTTGAAATACAGGATTTTGTCGGAAATTGAATTCTCTACAAAAAAACTCTGATATATTTTTTTCGTCAATTTAACGTATAAAAAGTTATAAAGTCTTAAACACCATGAGTATGTAAATAGGAAAATTCAATGTGTGCATGATTGACAACCATCCATGTTTAAAGCATTATAACGTTTTATTCGTTGAACTTACGAAGAAAACATATCAGAGCTTTTTTGTAGAGAATTTAATTTTCTATCAAAACATATGTCTCAAAATTTTATAAAAAAATTTCCTCATACTTTTATTCAAGAAAAACAAAAAAACAAAAAATTTTCAACTCTTAAATCAATGGGAAAATGGATTCTCGATTAGCTATTAGTAGAATTAAGATATCGAGCTTATTGTTTTAGAGCATTCTCTTTATACCTAAGACAAACTTTTGAGACTAAAAAAAAAATAAAAAAATTGTTTTTGAACCCCCCTAATATATTAAATACGTAATTATACTCGATGGAATAATTAATGGAATAATTAATCGTCTAAAATAATTTTTATTTCTTATTTAGCGATCGTTATCGACAGATCAAAGTTTTCATTTGAGTAAAAAAAGAAAAAAAAAAAAAAGAGTAAATCTCAAAGACTGGTTATAATGAATCTTAATATTTCTCGTTTAAAATTGTTTTCCGTAATGAATTATCAAAGAATATGGAAAATAATAAGATAACGAATAAGAAAAGGAATAAGTTTGTACAATAATTTATAACTGTGAATACTTAAGCTCGGTGAGGTTGTTGCAGCAATTAACAAGTTGTACAAGAAGACGAGATTAAACGTTTCAAACTGAGTGGTCTGAGGATTAAAAATGAAAAATATATACCTATATACAACGTAGGTATATAAGGGGAACTCAATTTAACTACGTATTAAGAAGTAGAAATAATAATAAGAAGATCGTTAACGAGATGAATGAGAATAATTATACCCGATCATTGAACGACCAAAAGTTCGATTACTTGTACACTTGTAGCTACCCACGCAAAATTTCGGGTGTATATATCTTTGAGTAAAAGCTCTTATACTGATCCTAAATTCACATAATTTAATCCCAGACGAAAATCGTTGCTACTAAATTCTAGGTAAATGTAAATAGAAAAAAAAATCGTTGAGATTTTCAACGATCTTATATCGTCGATATAGAATCTAATTTAGATTTTTTGGTCTGTTGATGTATAGAAAATGATAGAAATTTAACATAATTTTTTAAGTTTCGAAACGTCAAAATTGAGAATGAAATTTATACGATTTAGGATTTAGGAAATTAGCGAATAAAAATAGTGAATTTTGTTAATAAAATCCCTATAATAAATTCAAACGACAAAGATAGTATGTGATTTAATAATCCACTTGATTTTTTTATTTTAGTTCATTTTTGGCGAAAGTACACCTAGTACCATTTTCGAGGATTTTTTACAATGATAAAAATGCTGAAGGTTTTTTGAAATGCATATTTCAAACTTTAGATAACTTGAATAGTTTTCCAGAAAAATAAATTTTTTTAACTTCCCGCAATGAAAATCGAAAATTTTCAAAAAAAAAGGGAAGTTATTGGTTTCGGTCCGATTTTCGAAAATTGAGTTTTCATCAGATCTCGACGTTTTGGGGTCCTAGGAAGCTATGCTGACTATTTTTGGATGAACGTCCGTCTGTGTGTGTATGTAAACAAATTTTTGTCGTACGATATCTTTAGAACGAATCGACTGATTGGAATGGTTCTTATAGCGATCGAAAGGGTTTATCAAGACTTAGATCTGATTAGATTTTGGAATCGATCGGTCGAGTAGCTTCAAAGTTATTTGAGAAATAAAAATTAAAAATCAATTTTTTTTCATGTTTTTAGCGCATAACTCCTAAACTGTTCGTGCGATTCGTCTCAAAACTTGATCAGACTTAGCTCTTGGATAGCCCTTTCGATCGCCGTAAGATTCATCAAAATCGCCCGATTGGTTTAAAAGATATTGCACGACAAAAATTTCTCTTTTTTTCGTACGATACCTTCGGAACGAATTAACCGATTTGAATGATTGTTGCGGCGATCGAAAGGGTCCATCAAGACTTAGATCTGATTAGATTTTGGAATCGATCGGTCTAGTAGTTTCAAAGTTATTCGAAGAATAGAAATTGAAGAAAAAAAGATTTGTACAGGGAAAACTAATTATACTTATAACCTTCTTTAATTTATTATAAACACAATAGTATCAATTTATTGTAACGTATTTAACACAGGGGGAAGTTTTCGGGTTGGCCCACAGGACAACCGGTTTCCTGATTTTTTTACCAGGTGTATATACCCTTTGGATATTAAATTTGAAGTGATGAGGAGTAAAAATGAGTGAAGATTATTTAGGTATATTAAAATCTTTAAGATGTATATTCTATATAATATATGGACGGTTTTGAATTGGTTTTAAAAATCTCCCGATTACAGTTCGTTGAATAAAGAATTATATTAGGTATAAGCTATAAGGTATTTAGGTATAAATAAATATCGCTGATCAAGTACATAAGAAAAAGGAAAAGAGGATATCTACCTACGTTATACCCACTATAAGGTATAACCGCATGGTAGCGCTCTAGAAACGTCCATATTGAAACGAGATTGAAGATATTTTAAACTCCTTAAGATACGCTTTGAATTTATTTGCAATCTCTCTATCCTTCTTTCTCTTTATCTGCAGCACGACCCTTTTTCAGCAAATCTATTCACGAAGATCGAGGAGAAATAAAAATTTCTTGTATAGTATAAAGAAGAGCAAACGAGAAAAAAAAAAATTGTACAGATATCTCAGCAAAAAATAAATTAATCTGCAAATATTGGCAACAAAAGTTGATCCTTTACAGTTTAGAAAATTTTTCTTATATATAATTAATTTTCTTCTTACTTTGAATATTTTTTTGTTTTTTTTTTTTTTTTTGTTTTCGAATTATTATTATACTACAATAGAAAATTTGTTTCCCTTTTTTCTTTCGCAGTCGTGTAAAAATTGTGCGAAAAATTTTTTTTGGTAAAAAATAAATAAAATTTCAAGTTTTATTTTTAATATTATATATTTTTATTTTATTCTAATTGTCTCATTCAAGTCTGAGAATTATTAAAAAGCGAAAAATTAAAACCAAAAATATATGTATTATATATATATATATATATATATATATATATATATATATATATATATATATATATATATATATATATATATATATATATATATATATATGTATATACATATACATATTATTTATCTCTCGAAGGATTAAAACACGTATAACAAGTTTAGTGCGAAAACACGAATGTTATACGTAGGTTAGGTACTTGGGTTTTTAAAAATTATTAAATGAGAAAGATAATAAAGAAAGTTAAATAAAATGAGATAAGCCTCCACCTCCGCTTCAGTCATCACCTCATCCCATCACCACCACCTTTGCAGAGCAGCATGGCTGTAATTTGTAAAACCAACAGAATTTTTAACGCCAATCGTTAACACGATACAAGAAAATTTATTTATTTTTATTTTTGTCTTAAGTTTAATTAATTCTTCTAATTAATTAATTTAACCAACATGCCTTGAACACGATGATACTTAATATATATCACAATTTTTTTTTTTTTTTTCTTTTTTTAATAACAGCTTTCAAGAAACTGAACTAAACTTCTGAAATTAAATTAAAACGATTTTTTTTTTTTTTTGGGTAGAAAAAATTTTGAAAAATACTGAAAGTGTCTTTTTAATGTGGATATAAGGAGGACATTCTTTCAAATTACAATTTTGGATATAATATCGTACAAAAATTTATGTAATGAATTTTTACGTGACAAAATTTGATAAAAAAAAAAGACAAAAAAAAAAATAAAAAATCGTTATAAGTTCCGTAAATCTACATTTATGTAAAATAAAATTTTATGGATCCTTTGACCCGTTGGATATACATAATTACTAACGTTACAAATTCTCGTATACCGTAACTAATAATCACGTGTTTCTCATTGGGGTATACTTATAGTCAATTACTGTTATATTAAATCGTAATTAATGTTTCATTGTATGGTATACTCGAACATACGTATATGATCTAGATCGAAAGTGTTTTTACACGGTATATAATTCTTCCATAATCAATAACACTCTGCTACCCTTTGATCCTACATACATCGACATTTCGTGGGTATTAAAATAGCTCGAATGAATTTTGATGACGATGGTCGAAAACTGACCGATCGTTTATTCAAAAACAACAACCCGTTTGTGCTTTTTAGTACCACAGGTGTATAGGTATTCTTTTTTTTTTTCTAAAACGCGTATTTAAATTATCCTCTCACCTCTAAACCCGGTTTTAATTCAACTAACTAATCGATCGAACGCTACGAAAAACAGGAATTTTTTAATTGAAGATAGAAAAAATTTTCAAAATTTATATATAAAAAAAAAAAAAAAAATAAATAAATAGAAAAAACAAAGATCTGAAAGAATTATTCAAGAAATTAATTTCTAGGTTCTTAGAACCTTTGCTTCAATCTACTTTTCTTCTTCTTTTTCTTCTTCTTCTTCTTCTTGTTTTACTTCTTTGAAGCAAAGAAATCAAGCTGAGGGGGTGAAAATGGCAAGAGCTTTATGAGCCGAGCTTTGAAGCTTATAGTTAAAAGTGTCGTTTCGCTTTAGTCGCAACCAGTCAGTATACTTAGTAGAGCTGAGCACAGATACTGTGAACATATTTATCCAACACATACATGTCCATATAATTTCGTATACTTCGATACATATTTTAGACTAAGAGTTTTCTTTACGAGGTGTGTTCCGAATTTAACGGCTAAACTAATCCACGAATTTGTAAAAAGTTTTTTGAAATGGAACTTCTTTTTTGAATTAGAGATATTTTTCTTTTTGGTATTCCATCTTCTTGAAATTTGACGAAGTTGTAATGGGGGGGGGGTCCCATAAAATGAAAATCAGTTGCCATTATATTTGCTGTTTATATATTTCATTTTACATAAAGCCAAATTTTGTCATTCAACTCGAAAGATTTGTGCTTCTCCTAATTTTTTCATATTGCTTATAACCTTGTACAGATCTTTGTGGGTGTATTTTTCGGGGATGGTTAGTCGCATGAAAAAGTGCCGGAACGTGAACTGGCGTTTCCTTCCTTCCGCTCTTCCTACCTCTTCCTTCTTTCTACTTTCCACATTTTTCTCCTCTTTCCAGATTCTCGTTTTCGCCACTTTTTCCTTCGTCGCACTTCGTGTTGATTCAATGGTTTAACTTTCTCCTCGTCGCGTCGTTCGCTGTTTGCTTACCACCCTTGGGCCTCCCTACTCCTTAAACAAACACAAACAAGCACCAAATACGGTAGAGAAACCAACAAATCTTCCGCAGCTAGATAGAACTGGACATAGTAGATTTAGAACCACGTGAACAAAAATTGGTCCAGTGGTTCCCAGATATAGGAAGATACGTATCTCGTATATCGTTTACTTTGTTGCGAAGCTAGGTTATGTTAGATCTTAGAATAATCCACCACCTCACGATTTTGGGATCGATTTTCGCTGTGAAGGAGTTACTTTTTCGAAAATTGACAAGACCGTAAAAAGTCGTCTAAAAAGTGAACAAACATTTTTTTCCTTTCATATTTTTCTCTAACACCATTGTACGCGAAGTTATAATCTATTGTATCAATTAATCATTAAAATTCCGGTCTCTACGTGCCTGTTTAATAATAATAACCGAGTTTTATCCCTCGGGAATAAAGTCCCATAGCAAATTTCTATCCCGTACCCAACTGCAATAAGGTCTACCAATTATAGTTTTAATATGTTTAAGGGTCAAGCATCAACCGTACAAGTACATGCATACAAAGTTGTGAACCAACTGCAGTAGATGCAGTAAACTAAACGTAGTTATCATTTATTTATACGATTGAATTTGGACTTTAGAGAATTTTTAATGCATCTATTTGAAAAGTCACTCCAAGCTTTAGCCACTCCTCTAGACTTGCTTGTCCACGTCTGGAGTTTCAGAGCTGCGAAAAGCCCGTTAAACAGGAAATAGATGTTCCTCAACTTTGCGAGAACCGGTGTGCGATTGAAAGTTTTGAAGCGGTTTTACGGACGGGTTGACAGGATCATTCAAAAGAGGATGAAAAAAAAAAAATTTTAAATATAAAAAATCAATTAAAAGGGGTTGATTTTTCATCAATGGTTAATCCTGCACACGCCTCCGCATCAATCGATTCACTAAACATCATCAATATTTATGTCTGCGGGTTAGACTTCGACGAGGTTTCTACGGAGTGAATTAATCTTTTGAACTAACTAGCCGGAACTAACCTATCGCATTAAATCGCTAAACCAATTCCAATATACATCCTGCAGGATTGATTATTCATGATTGAATACTGCACCCTGATTCCAATCGAAATGAAATTTATTCTGTTACTGGACTTCGAAATTTACAGAAATAAAATTCTTTCCTTTTTGTAATCAAATTTTCATCATGACTAAGGGAGTCTAACCCTCTGTATGATGTCGACTTTAGTCTGCCGAGGTCTACATCATGATACACCCTTCGATGTCACCACCTGTGGCTGCGCCGCTCTGTTTCTCAAAAGGAAACAGCTTCAGTAGGATAAAAAGGAGATTTTTCAGTATCCATTTCCTGTTAAAGGTTCTTTTTCTTTATCTTTTGTTTTTTTTTTTTACTTTTTAAGGGGATTTCATTTTTCTATATCCTTCTGTATATTAGAATAAAGGAAGAATAAGGGGATAGTGAAGTGCTCCGAAAGTAATCAGAATAATGTTCGTAGTTGCGGGAATAAAGAAGACCATGTATATATGTACATACATACATACATACTCAGCTATCGCTAGTCGTGATAGGGTAGTATAACGGGCTTTTAGCAAAGCCATTTCATCCATCGCATGCGCAAAATACACCCTGGAAAAACGTAGTAAAAATAAATAGAATAGGAAAATAGATAGCACGCTGTAGAACACATAGGAGCTTAAAACCGACCCCAGGAGATCGAAAATTAAAATTGATAATGTGGCTACGGGGGATTGAATTTTAGTTATATAAACGTCTATGACGATGAGTTACCGCAACTAATACAATTTTTATACAATCAATTACCTTCTAAGTACAGCAAAGTTCATAAATTGATAAAGTTCCGTCTATCTTAATCGTCGGTGATGATGGGGTTGGTATTTTGATCTCAATTTTGATTTTGAATACGAAATCACATTTAAAAGTTCTTTTTTTTTTTGAAGGTGGAGTGGCTAAAAAAACGCTAAATGAGACCCTTCCAGTTTTGTATTATCAAGAAACTCATTCGGGCTTTTGGTTTTGTTGGAGAAACAAACAAACAAAAAAAAAAAACTATATAGGGATTTAACGATGGGGTGGTATATGTATATGAGTATAAAGACTCTATAACCTGGGTGCAGTGAGTCCAGTAGGTAATATTGAAAAAAAAAATTTTGTAGCTTTAGTGTGCAGGGTATTGTCTATACATATGATCACACACATAATTGGGTAATAAAAAATTCATAGCCCCAGTGGCACGCGGTTTTACGATCGAATTATACCTACCAACCCATGTGTTTGTTCACAGTCTGTATAACGTGATTACAGTGTCTTGTTTTAGAGAGGCAGTGATTTTTATTTTTTTAAGTTAATTCATGAAAAGGTGTTACAACCTGGTTTTCTACTCACTTTTATAAAATAGTCACTTTTTATACAATTTTATAAAAACCTTATTCACCATCGGCTTATAAATCTTCATTATCTGTTTCAGATATTGAGAACTCTTTGGAAACGCAGGAGTGTTTAACAGTAGGTGAGTCGATGTTCTGAACAATGTTTACCCGTCTATATTGACCCATAAAATGTCATATACAATCCCGTACCTCGGGGCGATAGCCAATAACGATTCTGCAGGTGGAAAGGAGAGGAGTAACTTTGGGAGTTAGTTCGTATACGTTCTACAGGTAGACAAAGGAAACGTTCCAGGGTGTTTGAAGCTTTGGTAACATGACCATAATCGAGAAACCATTGCTAACTAAGTCTGAGCTTAGACCCTGCAGGTCATCATTACATCACACGTTTCTAAGGGGTCACATAACTCAATCTTAGATTACCTAGTTGAAATCAGTTCATTAAATCTGTAACTTTGAAGCCGACTCAATGATATAGACTTGCGTATTTATTGCTGATGAATATCTCGGGCTAGTCTAAGAATCTTGAAAAGAATACTAACCGTCTGAGATTTCATTTTTCGATTTTGACAATAAAGGGCAAAGGCTACCTACCACCAGGAGGCTGTATAAACACCGAGCCAAGTTACTTGTGTGGAAGAATGACGACAGGGTCGACGTCGAAGAGTTGGGGAGGTTAAGGGGCGGCTTATTCGAGATTGTAGAAGTAGTTGACAGTGCAGACGCGCTCGAAGTGTTGATGCTCGAGATACTCAATGTGGGGATGAAATACCCTACCTACTTTATACCTACGTACCTAGGTATGCTTGCTTCCAACACGAGTCGGTCAATCGTGTAATCGTTGTAAGCACCATCCCCCTACTTTATTCACCCAGCTACTGCCACCCCTATAAAACAAACCCCCGCGACCTTCTCTTAAAGTTGATCACTTGCGGAGTAACTTTAAAAATCAACGAACAAAAGCCAAACTCTTCTCACTCCTCATCGTAACGGAAATTTTTTATTTTTATTTTTTAGTTTTTTTCTTCGATTCAAAATCTGTCGAATGGCTGTCGAATTATTCCACTAGCCTCTTGGTCTCAATCAATCTTTTTCTTTTATCGGAACTGCACGGTCTCCCAGTCCGGTGATCCCACCGCTGTCACCAGTTTCAATTCACCCAAACACGAACTAAAAATTTCTCAATATTTCTCTTCGATTTTTTATTTCTATCTAATTAAAAGTCAATCCGCGTATTTTCTTGTATGAGGGTAGTCGCTACCCTTAGCTGACCCTGAGTAATGAATTTTTGAAAAACCTGTTACTTGTGGCATTGATCGTAGGCTTCCGTCTGTGGAATATTTTTATTTCTTATCGTATTTCAGAGACTGTACTATGGGTTTGAATTCTGATGGAATAGAATATTTTCGGAGGGTATACAGGTTGAAATTCTTTAATTTTTAAACCTAATTTTTATACGATAAAGAAAAAAAAAAAAAAAAAAATGATTTAATATTAGAACTTTAGATTAAATTCTCACTATATTAGATTTTTCGACTACTTGAGTTATTGAAAAATTGTTTTACGATAGAGGGTAAGAGAATATGGCAAGTTATCGCTGTTCTTTGTTCTATTATATTTTCTAAAGAAGATAGAATAAAAAAAAATATCTACTTTTTAAGAAAAACGCTTGC
Source organism: Macrophya annulata (assembly GCA_963924015.1). NCBI lineage: Eukaryota > Metazoa > Arthropoda > Insecta > Hymenoptera > Tenthredinidae > Macrophya > Macrophya annulata. The sequence goes on along the minus strand of OZ001257.1, from coordinate 13,867,724 downwards.
GTATTCCCGACGGTAGATAGTGCGTCCTTTCACGTCTGACATATTTCACGTTTCACGTTTCGTGTTCAACCAACTCTAGCGAAGTGCCTTGTACTAGTCTATTGTCTATTGAATAGCTTATCTTTCCTGTTTGTTCCCTACAACACGACGGGACCCAACACGACGCGACGTTTCGTAACGTCCATAACTACATTGTGGGCAAGGGTAGAAGTTCAGGTCTTGTCATATGGAAAGAAAGAGACGTTTTAATACTCTATATCAGATATATATACGAACCTTTGTTTTGTGTGAAACAAATGTGAGGAGAAATTAATCTACAACCGAGTTTGAATTTGTTTAAAAAAAAAAAAATAATCAAAAATTCTAAATAAATTTTTTTTTTTAACCCCGAATTATCTATCGAAACAAATTACAAAATTCTCATTGAAATTCATCACTAATTATAAGGGAGAACGACATTATACATATACTAAAGTAAATTTATTCATTCCAACCAATATAAATGCATGTAGATCAGTACTTTGGTTACAATTTCTCACGACATGATATAAACCCGCAATAAATTTCAATATATCACGAAAATTTAGCTCTCGAGTACCTACCGGTCTCAGTCCAAGTCCCAGCTGCCTTAGGAAATTACACCGATTCTTACCCATTGTTAGTTCGCATGTGAAAAATTGTAAACGTCCTTGAGATTTGTCATAAAAAAAAAGGGTGAATAAGAAGTATAAGGTAAATGGAAAGGTCTGAATTTTATGAGGTTGTTTTTTAATACAAATTTCAGAATCTTTATTTGGCACTATAAGAAATTCAAAGAGGAACTATACTAACGCCTCGCCTTGAATGAATTTGATTTTAGTCAAGATTCCGATTGCTATTCAGTCCTTCAGGTTGTCCTAACTTGATCTCGTGTTTGATTTCTTAGTCTTGTCGGTGGTATTTCTTGCGGAGATTTTACACTCGACAAAAGTAGTATAAGAGATTTTAGATTTTTCTTAGGTATGTATAAAGAATTTGAAATACGATTCAGAAATTTTCTTTTTTGAATAATTGGGTAACAGGATGAAGAAAAATTACTCTATGCTTAGAAATTTTTCTTTGGACCTCTTTGCGAGGATACGTTGATGACGTGAATTTACCACATCATTCTTATCTCTCTACTGAGTGAGGATTCTTCGTTGAGATTCTTGAAGATCCTCGCACATGGCGACCGTAAAGCTTAACAGTACCGTAACGGTGATATAAAAACATGATTTATTGTAGCGTTAGTAGAGCAGTAAAGAACGCGGACTTCTACAGCTTCAGAGCTGGATCGGGGCTTATTTCTCTATCGCAAAGAATTGTGTAAGAAGATGACAATGTAGTTCTCATAAATCTGCTCCTTGAAAATTTCAATAATATTTTTCCCTTTGACTCATTGAGCTCGGATCTTCTCGTCTCTCATCGCTGTTAAAATTTTTCAACTGTTTGTCTCATCTGCGCATGCGATAAAAAAACAAAAAAAAAAAAACAAAAAATAGACTAGAACAAAGTGGGAAAATCGAAAGGCGAGGTGGGAAGTACGCTGACACAACCGGATTCATTAACCGGAAGATGTGTGTATGAGCCATAATACAGAACGTAACATTGTTACCGGGATGCTTTTCCCTTATACTGATAAACGTGACGAGGGATACGTGATCCCCCGCCCTTCTACGAGTGCTACGCGAGTCTACGGTGCTGCTGGGAATTTTCTCTCTTTCTTGATTTCTCTATTTCTCACTCTCTCAACAGTTGTAATCAATCTTTTTATCCGTGGGCAACTGTCACCTTCTTACTGCTGCTGACCACGTTCCATGAGATCGAGAAGATCCCGAAAACGAGACTAGGATTTGAGCAATTTTTTTAATGAAAATTATCTAATAAGTATAGAGTCTTCTTTCCAGACATGATGCTGGGTGAATTCTCGGTTAAAAATCGAGCAGAATTTGTTGAAGCCAAAACATCGTAGGTCTAATAGTTTTTAAACGACAGCGAGTTTAAGTTGAATCAATTTAACAGAAGAGCGCCAACTGGTGGTAGCGTCCTGCGGCAAATCGACCGTTAAATATTTCAAACTTCAACTCGTTATAATTCGGAAACTATTAGACTCTCAATTTTTTTGATTTAACATTTTCGTCTCAGTTTTTCACAAGAAATATATATCACTCGGTATTTGTTATAATAAATTGATTTTTCGTAACCTAAATAAATTTCGTTAGTTTATGACACAACTTTTTAAATATGGTTAAAATTTTCGGTAAAAATCGAGAGATCGTTCGCCCGCTGATTCGCTGCGACTCTTTAAACTGCTTGAACTGGAGGTACGACTATCAAACTGTTCTTTTTGAATTGATTTTTGAATATCGTAATTATTTTAGACTCGTTAAATCTCGATTTTGGCTTTGTGAATTTAATGTGACAAAAGGCCTGATCCTAATCGTGAGCATAGGCTGTTCAACGACATAGTATTTGCGTTCGTCACGAGATTTAGGAAACTAATTTAGCCCGTCACCCTTCCAAAGTACTATTTCCTAGCTAACTAACTAATTGACTGTCGACTACACAATCACGTACATATATACAAACATAGATATATGTATGTTAGAAATTTGGTAGGATTTTCTCAAGTGACATTTAATCTCAGATCAAATCCCTTCAACAACGAATACGAAACAGAAGTTACTCCTCATCACAGCAACAGCAATTATGACCTTACGAAGAGACGATCATCCCAGTCAGATGGCAAAATACCTTGCAGTTTACCCAGCCGAAAAGCAGTCGATAAAATCAGCAATGGACCTTCGAAGCTTGTTGAAGCAGATAGCAAAGTCATCACATTGGTATAATATGATAGTCTAAAGTCAATAAATGCTAAACAATTAAGAAAAAAATGTATAAGGGAACATTTTCGATCCTTCAAGATCGAGTCCAGCAGGAATTTCGTCGCAGATTGGGGCCGGAAGGCCGTTGTAGCTGGTCATCGTCCATCGATTGTCCAGTTTTTTTCTATCGTGGCAATTGCGGTGGTATTTAGCGCCTGGATGTGCAAATTATTAAAGGATCAAACGACCCAGAGCAACTCAGTCCAGTCATCACTTTGCTGGACTCCGATTTCGTACTATCAATCCAGATCTGGGGTTGTTCGAGGATCGATTTGGTCCAGACCAAATAACAACGTCAGGATTGGTCGAGTCTCGTTTCTCAAACGACGAAGAATCGGGAAACAACAAGGTATCAGACGACTGACTGATGAGATACCGATCATTTAGTAAAAGGATGATTTTCGAAGCTCATTAAACGATTCAACGTGTCTTTATCACCATGCAAATAAAACTTTAATTTACTGACTACTAGATCAGAGTACTTTTTAATTTTTGATTATAAATTTTCACGAATTCAAAAACCAAGATAGAAATTCGATCTTTTGAAAATTTTTTATCGCTTTATTTCATCACAGGACAAATGACTCTGATAATTTACACATGTCAGGTTCCAAACAAAAAAATTACGAAGTTGAACGGGGTTTCGGTGTTTTTTAAAAGGATAAAATATGACACGAGTTAATCTTCATCATCCCTGTTTGGACACGGGTAATTATCGACAACGAGGGGTATCTCGCAACGCTGGGAATCATCGAATTTCATTTTTAACAGCTACTTTAGACCTCGACTCTGAAAGCAGACTTTTCAAGGTGATTATAATGAACTCGTGTCTTCAAGGTCATTATTCGATTCCAAACCCACGAAATCGCAATACACTTCACTAGTTAATGAAGTCTTACATGATCCAAAGCTTACCGATCTTTCATGGATCAATATGATCTTGCCCATTCCAAAGTGCAGTACAAAAGAGTATTAAGTCCAATCATAAGTGTGACCACGTCGTCTTTCATTGCTCTTCACAATGGCAGAAGAGTACCACATATTTTGACTTCTGTCAAATGAGAATAAAAACAAAAAAAAGTCATCAAATCGTATCGAATAATCGATGTCATGTATACTTTTCACTGCAGATTCACGCAGTGCATTCTCTATGGTAAAATTTTGTGATATTAAACCGATGTGAAAATCTAACAGAATCAGTTTTTGAACTGGTATGTTTTTTGTGATGAAGAGTTTAATTTGAATGCATGTTCATCTTGGAATCGCTACGTATCTTAAAATCGGCAGAATCAAGCCAGGATTAAGGATAGCAAAATTTGTGCAGTGAGGTTAAGCGGATGTCACTCAACTCCTCAGTCCATAGGACAATCCTAGAGATCAATTTCGAACGAGAAGATGACCAGAGCTGGACATTGCTTCAACTTTCCAAGTTCAGAGGCTGACGGTGAAGTCGAAGAGACTGATTTTGTTCGAGATCAAAGAGTTTTTGAGAATGAAAGAAGACGGTCATTGCACCGTTACCTTGAAAAACTGAAGTGTGAACCACTTAAAAGGATGGAAACGAATGTCTGCAATAATTCCGTTGAAAAGAATCAACCGAGTAAAGTAAGACGTTCGAAAAAAGTTATTCGAAGATCGTCAGCGTTGGTCAAAAGCCGGAGAGTGCCTGTTGAAAATTCGTGCTGTTGTTCGGATTCGGCCTCGCCTGAACCCCCGTACTGCCATTCGAGGATGAACGTGGTTCATGATTGCGGAGGGTCGATATTGCGTGGCAAAACTCAAGCCACCGAAACGCAAACCTCAAGATCTCACAGCAGGAATACTTTCCTCGGTATTTCGCGCACGAAAGGTTCTGAAAATTGGCGGACTGAGAACATGAGTAAATTTTCACCCGTCAGAAATAATATATCGAGCGGTTTTTGTGAACGTTTACCAAGCTGCGAAACACCTTCAAGCGATAAGTGCTGCTGCTTTTCAAATACTAGACTCAAAAAACCGGTGAAAAATTATCAAAAAATTCGATTCCATTCGCAAGATCATTTCCCAAAGTCGAACGACTGTGTCATCACCACTGCATCGACTAGTGAAGAAGAAATTATCGATTATCAAGTCCCAGTGCAGCCTTGTTCGTCGTCTCATAGGTTCTACGAAACCGGAAGTGAGACCAAAACTTTGGTACCGACGTCTTCCCACGTTACCATTCGGATTTGTTCTCAAAATTCGAGTTCTAGTCTTCAGGGCGAACATTTTGACGCTGAAGAAGATGACAGACCTCGTCTTTCAAGGTCAGAAAATTCGCTGAATCATCTCGAAGAACGCGTTCGAAGAAGTTTGAGAGCAATGTGCTGCTGTGATAATCCTGGAGACGATAATCTCGAAGAAAAATTTGATGATGATGAAGTTTCTCTCAAACCAGGTTCTTTATCTTTCACAGAGTGTCAAATTAATTCTACTCCAAGGTCTGGGAGGAAAACCTGCTGTTGTAAATGCAGAGAAGATTTACGTCCGACGATAGGCTTTGTCCAAAGCAGTGACGAGGGATCTTTCCAACGATTTAAAGACGTTTTAACTGAAACAAGGAGACGAAAAGGACATCGAAAAACTTCGACGTGTCATTCCAAAGCAGATAAAAATTTCACCAAATCCGAGAGAACGATGTGTGGACCGAAAAGACCACGAAAAATGGCTTCAAAGAGGATTTCCAACCCCATAAAAAATCACCACAAAGAAATGACCACGTGTATCGATCGTCATGTGGACAGAAGCCCTTTTCCTGATCCTCCGATCACCCTTTCTACTCAAAAGTACAAAGAATTTCTTAACAGATGTGAATGTATCAGAAAATCTTTTGGGAATATTATCAGAGCGGAGAATAACTACGACTGTAAACCGGCTTCGAAAGAAATTCCGGTTTGGAAAGGTGATGTTATGAATTTGGGAGATTTGAAGCCAGATTTACCACCTCTTGATCACTGGTCTCAATACGAAGATGGGATGAGAAAAATGGCGAATGAGTACAAAGTCTTAAAGTCGTGTGTTAATTCGATAGAAACAGAAACAGAGAAAGAAAATCCGAGTTGTTGTTGTACAGAGAAAAGTATTACTCGGACGTATCCTTCCGGGACCGAGTTTACCTTCAGGGTAAAAAAAGTACCGGATAAAAAAGCTTGTCAGATTTCTTCTGGGCCAATTGAAGAGCCGAGTTTATTTGAGGGTTCGAAAAAATCCGCTTCTATACACAGGAGTGAAAATTTTCGTGGTAAAAGTCGATCTGTTTGCTTCGAAAAAAGTAAAAGGGAGAAACAACCCTGCTGCGATTGTCCGGGAGAGACGACTAAACCTCGAAGCAATTTTTCGTCGAGTAATACCCCAACGAATATCGAAGCTATAAAATCGAGGGAAGCTGATCTGGTCAGGACGTTGGAAACGTTTTGTGAAAAGATGAAATCCATGAAATCAGAATTTGACAAATCCTCAACTTCCGGTTACTTTAAAGATTCCGGTTGCTGTCAGAGATGTGGAAGAGGCAGGAAGAGCCCAAGGTGCAATAGGATGAAGGCAAAAAAACTCCTCATCTTTCCACCGGAAGGAGAAAATGGCCCGCCTTTAACCCTCCATAAAAAATCATCGAGTGTTAACTGCAAGGTTAAAGGAGATCAGGACATTGGTTTTAGGTACAACGTTATATATATTCAAAGGTTCGTTAGCTCGAGATGGAATCCGGATAAAGGAACTAATAAATGCTGCATGGATTCTGGCTGAAATGTAGTCCTGGTGAATAATTTTTGGTGATTATAGTTTCTTCGCATAATAATTTGTCTGGAAAATTGTTGAGACATTTTTTTAGAATTTTTTTAGAGGGAGATAAGTGTATATGCTCTTCAGGGTTCGTCACGAAGATGATTTAACTTTATGCTGTTTTTTTATTTATTTATTTATTTATTTTTTGTACGATATATATATTTTATAACAAGATATATCGATGTATGTATGTATGTACTTACCTTTAGACATATTTTGTAGTCGTCGTATATCCTTGACGTAATAAATAACGTCTTAAACGCCATATAACCCTAAACATTTCGAGTTTATATCTTTCTCTCAAGATTAAACTACCATTGAGTATTGGAAATCGTTCGACGATCTATTGATAGGTGATAGATTCTCAAACGACGAGATACACGATTTTATGCAGAAATAAATGTGAACGTGATATAAATTGCGATTGAATATAAGCTTATCGTTATTGAGGGGTGAACCCTGTCAGTTGTGTTCTAAGCTGGGTTATTTTCAGGACGTTTTTTTGAACAAAGTTTTCGGTCGTTTTTTTTTTTTCAAACTTACAGGACTTTATTATCACACATTAATGTACATTTGTGAATTTTTTTATTGAAGAAAAAAAATTTATTCATCTACTTATGAGACGAAACGTGTACCGCGGTCGAAGGGTTGCACCGACCTGGTGAACGCGATAGCTGCTCACCGTTTTGTTCGAACTAAAAATAAAAAATATACATTACAGAGGATACCTTGGTCTAGGGGATGCACCACTATGAAAAATTAAAACCGAAAATTGTGGCAGTTACAGCTCGGCTTCCATAAAAGTATCGTTTATGAATATTTTTTTTGTCTTTGGGAGCTCTTAAAAAAGTTTAATCTACAAAAGTCGGCATAAAAACGGGCTCATCTTCGCCGGAAATATACTTCACAATATCCCTCCAAATTTGAACGTGATCGGATGATTAGTCCTTGAGATATATCGGTCAGATCGATTTTTTTTCATTAAATTGATAAGGTCCCCTCGTTAAGCGGAAAAATCGGTATCAAATTTTCAACGATCGGGTATTCGAAGTCCGATTTTTAATCGATCGACTTTCTTGGCACTTCAGATCGGTGGCTTGAAAATAGATGAACTCTTGTACAGTTTTTTCTGTTTATTGATTTTTCGAAACTTATCCAAAAGCATGAGGAAATATTTCCGAAAAGTTTCTTTAGGTCGTATAACTGTAACTTTGTTCGTTCTTTGGACGGGGTATTTGGTCTACGTAAAAGATTGAAGATATGATTAGTCGGTGAGAAATCGATCGGTTCGATTCGCAAGTTATTTGAATGATGAATGATCCTTTTAAAATAAAAATTCGACCCTGATTTTCGGATCCTCTACTGCGCCTGAAAAATCCTGAGTCAAGTTCTGGTAAGATTTCCGAAATCTGATGACCTAAAATTTTTTAAAAATAAGGAGACGAATAAAATTAACGAAAACTTTGATTCATCGGGTTGAGTGAACAAGGTTGATAAATTCTTAGAGATATATTAAACTAAGTATGAAAGTTTGTTTTATCTTTTATAAGGTATGAACTTTGACATTAATTGTTCGGGTCAAGGTGTGACGCGTTTATTAGAGTCGTTAGTTTGTCTGGTAATAATAATTATTATTCAACTGAATAAGACGTTGTAACAAAATCTTATTAACTTTATAAGGTGATCGATAAGAGTGGCACGATAAAACTTAATAACGTTATAATTTATCACACCCCTGTACCTACTCCAAGCGAACGAGCCCAGGGGCTGCTCGATGTATCTTTTGGAAAGAAAGATACGTCTCCAAAAAATTATGAAAATAATGTAAATAAATAAACAAATGGATAAATAAATTAAGGAATGAATATTCTTCGAATGAAACGATCGTTAATTTAAACAGCAATACAAGACGTCAACTGGCATGGTATGGTAAGAGGAAGGAAAGCTCGAAGCCCCATACCACAGAAGTTAATCAGGTAATAGTCAGATTGCTTCGCAAATTGGCAACTCTGAGTCGCATGCAAATGCAGTTGGAAACCGTAGTCTAGTGTTGGTAAATGGAAATGGCTGATTACTCGAGCTGCCATGAAGATTCAACAATTACAAGGATAATTAAACATCGCGTTACCTTGCGCGTTTCCTGCGCTTATAATATTCACGAAACTTGTAGAATATTAGCCTTATATTATAGTCAAAGTAAAATACAAACGCTGAGTGTAAAGCTTTCACCAAATCTTAATTAATATCGATTTTCGAAACCCTTTTTATACAGGAAATCTATTTCTGTATGGCTTGTAATCTACTCCGAATAGCAATCAAATTTAAATCAACAATTTCCTCGGCCTATAACTTCTAATTTCATGCGGGCAATCTTCGTTAAATGTGCACGCCAAGTATGGAGCTGTTGATAATTCTTAACGGATTGATTTTTTCAGTGTGTCTCCCACTCTAGACATAAAATAAATTATAGGGGATGATTTTCTCTGTCTTCATCTCAAGTATATTCCTAAAAAAAATCTGCAATCATTTTAAGAAGTGCACGCTAAGTATGTAGCTTTTGAAAACTATTAACGGATTGATTTTTTCAGTGTGTCTCCCACTCTAAACATAAAATAAATTATAGGGGATGATTTTCTTTGTCTTCATCTCAAGTATATTCCTTAAAAAAATTCTGCAATTCTTTTAAGAAGTGCACGCCAAGTATGGGGCCTTTGAAAACTCTTAACGGATTGATTTTTTCAGTGTATTTCCCACTCTAAACCAAAAATAAATTATAGGGGATGATTTTCTTTGTCTTCATCTCAAGTATATTCCTTAAAAAAATTCTGCAATTCTTCTAAGAAGTGCACGCCAAGTATGGGGCCTTTGAAAACTCTTAACGGATTGATTTTTTCAGTGTATTTCCCACTCTAAACCAAAAATAAATTATAGGGGATGATTTTCTTTGTCTTCATCTCAAGTATATTCCTTAAAAAAATTCTGCAATTCTTTTAAGAAGTGCATGCCAAGTATGGGCCCTTTGAAAACTCTTAACGGATTGATTTTTTCAGTGTATTTCCCACTCTAGACAAAAAATAAATTATAAGGGATGATTTTCTCTGTCTTCATCTCAAGTATATTCCTAAAAAAAATCTGAAATTCTTTTAAGAAGTGCACGCCAAGTATGTAGCTTACTGACATTTTCGATTACCATATACGGAAATGAATTTCTTCACTGTTTTACCCCATCCTAATTGAAAATTAGATTTCAGGTTATGATTTCCTTGGCATGTACTTGAAATTTGTTTCGAAAAATCGTCTCTGCAATACCGCAAGTAGCTAGTTTCTATTTCACTATGTATTACGCTACCAAATGAACAGTAAACGGTTTTCTGAAGTAGGGGTAGCGTGTGTTCTTGGTTCGGATAAGATCTTAGGGACAGCGTACCATAGGGGTGGCTACAATTTCCCTTTCTACTCGCTCGATTTCAAGATAAGAATCATCGCCGTGGGTTGAGTGGGGCCATGCGTTACCCCAGGTAATTTTTTTATTTATTTATTTATTATTTTTTTTTTTTTTTTCGTTTCTTTATTTTCCAGGGTATTTTTTTTTTTTTTAGTTCCTTTCTTTTTGTTTTTCATTCGAGCTCGATTACAAACCACTAAGTGATTTTTTTTTTTTATTCCCTTTTCCACTTTCCTCAAGCCTTTCCACACCCCTGCCCCATTCCGCTGCAGAACCTTTACCTTTTCAACGTTTTTATTTATTTTTTTTCGTACAACGAACTTGCCCCATTATTTTATACCACTGAGTCTGGTGAAAAGGATTTAAGGACCCTCAAAACAACTCAGAGGTTGAGGGTCTTGAAAATTAAAAATTGACCACGGTGGTTTGATTCGAGATTACTCAAGTCCGTCAGTAATTATTATTGAGTATGAAGAATAGGAGAATTGTATGAGCTCTAAATGAACAGAAATCTCCAACCCCTTGACTCCTGATTCACTTGTAGGTTTTTTTCGAAAATTGTTATCGGTCTGAGAATGGCTTTAATGCAGGGTTCATTAAGCCGCAATATAGCCATACCAAAGTTTGAATAAAGCGTCGGGCTGTGGGATCCATAAATGAATATGTAACATACTATAGAGGGTTGTGCAGGACGCAGGGGTCTCGCGGGTCACAATAAACCCCAGCCCTGGTGGTACTCGTTATTTCAGTTGACCGTTCCCTTTTTTTTTTTTTTTTTCTTTTCTTTTTTTTCTCTCTTTTTAGTTAGGAGTTTTTTAAAGCGGCATCAAAGCGAGACAAAGTAACCTGCGGTTAAATCGTATATAAATATTAAACAGCCCCCTGGCGGGTGGATAACGGATACATAAAGAATCGACTTTCGAGTAGTAGCAAAGAATACAAAAAAAAAAAACAGAAAAAAATAATTTGAACGTTTTTCACGTAGGCGATTTTTTTTTTTTCGTCCTATGAATAAATTATGGTTTTTATATTTTTATTTTTATCCAAAAATAACAATTCAAACATTTTTCATCCCCGCCCCCGTATATATTATATCGATTATATATGTTACAGCTTCTGTTAGGGGATGACAATTGTTGAAGTGTTTATCGCCTCTTATCAGATTTCATAAATCAAAAAACTCTCCTCATCCAAATTTGCATATCAGTTTGAAAGTAAAAACATTTCGGTACGGGGGGTTGTGAGGTATTTCTGTTCGATGGCGTGTTCAGATAATATAGGTAAGGCACATACTTCCCCAAGTTTTCCCACTTTTCTTTATAGGTTGCGTGTCTTTGATTCTAACAGCACCCTTATACTGCCATTTGGTTTTCTGCTAAACCGACTATGAACGGTTCATTTTACTTCCTTAAATCGTCACCTGTAATAAAATGTAAAGAAAAGCTCGTTCCTTTTTCACCTTACATGACCAACGTCTAATTTAGATGAAAAACAAGTTTAGAAATTTCAGATAATCAGATTTTGGGTTTCTTACTAGAATTTGACTCAGGATTTTTCAGACGCAGTAATGGATCCGAAAATCGGGGACCAATTTTTATTTTAAAAGGATCATTAATCATTCAAATAACTGCGAATCGAACCGATCGATTTCTTACCGATTAATCGTATCTTCAATCTTTCACGTAGACCAAATACCCCGTCCAAAGAACGAACAAAGTTACAGTTATACGACCTAAAGAAACTTTTCGGAAATATTTCCTCATGCTTTTGGATAAGTTTCGTACAATCGATAAACACAAAAAACTGTACAAGAGTTCATCTATTTTTAAGCCACCGATCTGAAGTGCCAAGAAAGTCGATCGATTAAAAATCGGACTTCGAATACCCGATCATTGAAAATTTGATACCGATTTTTCCGCTTAACGAGGGGATCTTATCAATTTAGTGAAAAAAAATCGATCTCACCGATATATCTCGAGGACTAATCATCCGATCAAATTCAAATTTGGAGGGATATTTTGAAGTATATTTCTGCCGAAGATGAGCCCGTTTTTATGCCGACTTTTGTAGATTAAACTTTTTTAAGAGCTCCCAAAGACAAAAAAAATATTCATAAACGATACTTTTATGGTAGCTGAGCTGCGACTCTCCCAAGTTTCAGGTTTAATTTTTTATAGAGGTCTATCCCTCAGAGAAAGGTATCCTTTGTTACGTGTATTTTTTATTTTTAGTTCGGACAAAACGGCGAGCAGTTATCGCGACTATCAGGTGGGTGTAACCCTTCGACTGTGGTACACGTTTCGTCTCATAAGTAGATGAATAAATTTTTTTGGTTGATGAAAAAATTCACGAAAGTACATTAATGTGTGATAAGCAAGTCCTGTAAGTTTGAAACAAATCGAGGGAAAACTTTCTTCATCAAAAAAAAGAAAATCCTTAAAATAACCAAGTTTCGAACACAACTGATAAGGTTTCCTCTTTAATCAGTCTTACTTCTTTGTGAAAGTACGTGGACAAAGTGCTGATTAGGATTCCAACTTGGTAAAATCAGTGCCTTCTAGAGTTTAGCTAAAGTAATATATAGTAGCCTATAAACAGTCAAAGTCAGACTTGCGGCCATAAGCTCTGAAACTGAAGTCTGAGTTACGCACCTGATTCGCCTAGTAACATAGGTCACGTACATACGAATACGTTAGACAGGCTAAAATTTCCTGAGGGTTATTTACCACCGTAACCCCCGTAGTCTCCGTCTCTTAGCAAAAGGAGATAAAACACCGGGACTAACTCCTTCGCTAACTCCCGTCTAATTGGCAGATTTAGAGGATAGAAATTACAAAGCTTTGTGTATGACAGCTTCGCGGACATATATCTCTGCCAAAATCTCTCCTGGACCATACCCCCTGCAGCTGAGATAGATATACGAAAGTATTGATCATATAGTTTTGAATAGCGTGTAGAATAGGTTTCTTTATTTTTTCACTTTCTACGGTTAGGCTATCGGGATTCTTATCTCTGTAAGAAATAAAGAAGAAAAAAAAAGAAAACCGATCCTCCAAGTCCGTCGAATGGTAAAAGAAAAACAAGATAAAACGCTCTTGACAGAGAACAAATTTATCCTCACCCTTATAGCTATTGCGCCTTAGGGGGACAAACAGGGCCACTTAAACGAGCTGCCTCTCTTTATATCCCTTAACAAAAACAGCCTAAAAACGAACCCGGATTTCAAGAGCTGCAGAAGAAGTTCTGCCTACCATTCAGATGCTGATAGCTGTTCAACGGCTATTTCACCTATGTGTCAAGTCCACGAACCCTTATCAACAACCTATCTCTATATCAACTCGTCTGCTCTATATCCTAAGGTTAACACCTTATTACTGAGATAAGTGATTACCACTTCGTGGTTCGCTTTTTTGGCTCAGCTAATACTCTGGTCCATCTAACACACCGATCGTTAGGAGGCTGGACAACAGATCCTTTAATGATAACTCGTATATTTTTTTGTTGTTTTATCTTGTTTATGGAAATCGGTGATAATTTATTTTATTACAGAATGTTTTTCCGCTCAATCATCCTGCTGACAGCAATATTTACATCTGTATTGGGAGAAAAATCGTCGAGTGATGGTGTACCCGTCAAACGTGCTCCCATGGGGTTCCAAGGTATGCGAGGAAAGAAGGACCTCACTTCTTCTGCAGAACAGGACGAATACTCTAAGAGAGCCCCCATGGGTTTTCAGGTGAATTATTAATCCCAATTTTGCCATTGAGGTGATACATTTTTTTTTTTTTTTCTTTATGGTGTTATGATGTTTCATGAAATTGTTTAATTCTGTTCGCGTAGGGAATGCGGGGTAAAAAGGATCTTATGGGGCCAGACATAAATGAGGATAACTTCGGGCATGATGATTACGAGAAACGAGCACCTATGGGATTTCAGGGTATGAGAGGAAAGAAGGACTTCCTTGAGTCTAATATCGACGATGGTTATTCCATGCTGAATAACTTTCAAGACGATTATGACAAGAGAGCAATGATGGGGTTCCAGGGAATGAGAGGAAAAAAGGCCATCAATGATGACGAACTGTACAAAAGAGCGCCAATGGGGTTCCAAGGAATGAGAGGAAAGAAATCACTAGAGGAGGTACTAACCGGTTGAAAACTTACCCCACTTACTCTTTAGAAAAATCTATAAAAAAAGAAAAACTTGAAAAGAAATAAACTGCTTCTCTCAATTTAAAATACTTTTATAATCTCATCAGGTAATGGACGAGTTTGAAAAGCGAGCACCGATGGGCTTTCAAGGTATGAGAGGGAAGAAAATGTACCTTACAGAATTTCCTGACGATTATGAAAAACGGGCTATGATCATGGGCTTCCAAGGAATGAGGGGAAAAAAGGACGAGGTTGATGCTGACTGGGATAAAAGGGCACCTATGGGTTTCCAGGGTATGAGAGGGAAGAAGAGTCTTCAGGAGGAAATCGAGGAGTTGGAAAAACGTGCGGTTATGGGGTTCCAGGTCAGTTGATTTATTTCATATGGATACTAAATCGAATGATGAGGTCTGTACAATTTCCCATGGGACTTTTTGACTCTTCGATTAAAACTGCTGAATTAAAGATACGAAAAGGTTTGATGAAATATTAAACTCTAAAAGTTAAGAGTCTACGGTACTATATATAGTTATAGCACAGACATTTGGATCGTATTTGAGAAAAGACAGATGTGGATACCTAGACACTCTCTTCCACCAAGCGAACTCAATTTACGAAACTTTTGTTTGGTTTAAAACGATTCCTGAACGAAACTACTTGTCGAGTAGCTGGTATATAAAAATTTCATCACCATAGGGAATTTGATAAAATGTATGATGGGGTTGAGGGAATCTTTGTCTGTACATTTCAGGGTCCATACAACATATCTTTATAAAACATTTTGTATTTACACTTCAGGGTATGAGAGGCAAGAAGGCGGATAGCGTTGAAAATAGTCTGGAAAATATTCTTGAAGAGTACGAGAAGCGAGCCCCTATGGGATTTCATGGTATGAGGGGAAAGAAGGAGGACTATGAATCCGAAAAAAGAGCCCCTATGGGCTTTCAGGGTATGAGAGGAAAGAAGGAATTTCATGATGATATCTACGGAATTAATACTGACTTTGATAAAAGAGCACCTATGGGTTTCCAAGGTTAGATATTAAATCAAACTTACTTCTAATTCACCTTAATTATAGCTAAGAACTTTTACCAACTCTGTATCAATTATTATATAGAGGGAATGTTTTTTTTTTCTCTTTTTTTTTTTTTTTTTAAGAGCATAAAGGACGATGATTGATCGATTTATCTATAAATTTATCTGTTACATTGAATCCTTTTTTTTTGTGATAACAGGAATGAGGGGTAAAAAGGACGACGCGCCACTCCAGTTTGAGAAACGGTCTCCTTTCGGTTTCTTCGGTACACGTGGTAAGAAAAATCCTAGATGGGAAATCCGGGGTAAGTTTGTTGGAGTTAGAGGGAAAAAATGGGCTCCTGATCACGATGGAAACCAGGATGAAATAATTGGCAATGATTTAATCGACAACATCGAAAGGATTGACACCAAAACGGACTTGTTGCCAACACTAA
Source organism: Macrophya annulata (assembly GCA_963924015.1). Classification (NCBI taxonomy): domain Eukaryota; kingdom Metazoa; phylum Arthropoda; class Insecta; order Hymenoptera; family Tenthredinidae; genus Macrophya; species Macrophya annulata. The sequence goes on along the minus strand of OZ001257.1, from coordinate 13,851,952 downwards.
GTAACGTAGGTGAGTCTGGATAAAACCTAACTTTTCATTTTTTTCTTCTTAAAAATATTCAGAAAGTCACTTAATTTCTTACCAAGTCAGTAAGATTCTCCATACATTAATTTCAAACCGTTAATGACTCACTAAAAATCATCTAAAGCATTTTAAAAACTGCCCGAAACTCTGACAATGGCTATAAGATTCATTAAAAATTGATTCCCGAACATGTCAAAATTCACTCGATGTCTTTTGAAACCAGTTAAAGTCATTCAAATCATTTCCAGCATGTTTTTATGTATTGTAGTTCATTTTAACTGGTTTAAGTTCGTTTTAGTAACTTTTAACTCGTTTCTGATAATCTTTCATAATTTTTTTGGCTAACCCAAACATGTTTCAGTTCAGATTAGATCATGTTTCGGTATTTTTATGCCAAGCTCAACATGTTTCAATGTCTTTTTATTAATTTCAAAGAGTTTTCGGGGAACCTAAACATGTTTTAGGGTGTCTCATTTCGTGTTACTACATGTTGCGATGTTTATAAACCGAGCTCAACATGTTTTAGTATATTTTTGCTCATTTTAAATAGTTTTTAATCATTTCTCGGTGAACCAAAACATGTTTCAGTTCGTATTAGCTCGTGTTATACATGTTTCGGTATTTTTATGCCAAGCCCAACATGTTTCAATGTCTTTTTATTAATTTTAAAGAGTTTTCGGGGAACCTAAACATGTTTTAGGGTGTCTTATTTCGTGTTACTACATGTTGCGATGTTTATAAACCGAGCTCAACATGTTTTAGTATATTTTTGCTCATTTTAAAGAGTTTTTAATCATTTCTCGGTGAACCAAAACATGTTTCAGTTTGTATTAGTTCGTGTTTCTACATATTTTCGCATTTTCAAACCAAGCTCGACATGTTTTAGTGTTTTTCAGTCCATTCTAAAGAGTGCTTCATCATTTTCAATACCAATAAAACGTATTTCATTGCATATTACCTCATGTTACTACATATTTCAGGATTTTCTAATCCGAGCTCAACATGTTTGAGTATCTTTTAGCCCATTTCAGAAAATGTTTCATCCTTTTCAACATGATTTCCAATTGTTTCAACCGATTCAAGCTCGTTCCAGTGTGTACTAGTCTATTTCACCGCATATTTCAAAGTGTTTCACCTACTTTAAACATGTTTTATTCTCTTCGAGCTCATTGAAACATGTTTTTTTATTTCTCAGCTCAATTCACCGCGTGTTTTAATACTTTACATTTGATTTTAACATCCTCAAATCTTTTCAACATTATTTCTACATGTTCAAGTCGATTTTAGCTCGCTTAATTCTGTGTTAGCTCATTTTAGATCCAGTATCAGGCTTTCAAGTACCTTCGAGCTAATTATTTTTTTACTTCATCTACCAAACTTAAACGTTCTCTATCCTGATAAAAAAATTAAAAAATTTTCTGCATATCTGAATAATTTTAGCATATTTTCGAGAGCTGGATTTTCATGCCTGTTAAATTCTCTCGAATTCGAAATACTTCTGTGATCTAATTAGTCGTTCGAGTTTCTGTTAGGTATAGGCTTCTAGAGGATATCCATCAAAACTGATTTACTATTCCACATTCGAAGCTTAGCATACCTCTATAATATACCTACATACATATAGATTCGTAGATATTTCCGTTCACCCCTAGGGACGTCAGACCAAAGTGCAACCGTGCTCAAGGGCCAGTATACGGCATAGCTAAACTACTCTAGAGAATTGCGGTTAGCAACACACGTGCATGCTACCTACTGAAATTCCCGACTGTATACGTAAACAGATGTATGTATATGTATGTATAGTACTTTGGAGAAATAGTTGGGTAAAAAAAAAAATTAGATTCTGAAGTTGAACTTTACATAAAAAAAAAATTTCGATTATTTATACTCTGTCAAAAAAAAAATTTTCATTCTTCTTTACTATTTTTTATTTTAGTATGAATACTTATTTTAAACTTTGTCTATAAATTGAGGTGAAATATTTTCAGACAATTTTTGCAAACTTGTAGTATCTACCAACCCGTGCGCAAATCTTCTAGCGTGTTTCGTCTCACTGAAAAGTGTTAACTTTTTATTTTTTTTTTTTATTTTTTTGTTTTCACCCCTAAAAAAGTCGTCTGTTGTTTACTCCCTTAATATATTGGATTGCTTTTACAACAAGAAAGTTCACGAAGCTAAAATTAAAAGATTTATTACAACGAACTAGGGAGGTGGTCCAGATTCTGACTTTTATCTTCAACCCTCGTCGACCGCTAGTCTCTTCTCTCCGGAAAACCAAAAGTTCCAAGTTTTTCTTGTTAAAAAAAACTTTTCCTTGTACATACATACGTATATCTATATACTATATACCATATGCCAGTTCCTAACTTATATCTACTCTCTTACAGTGTCTGTATTATCTTCTATCGAGCAACAGGTTTTTCTCATTCGTTTTTCATCTTTAATGGTTTTTTTTTTTTTATCTGTTTGTCTGTCTGTATATTTTTATTTTTTATTACCACCCCTATATATAATTTAATAATTTCTCATACCTATATACTAAAAATAATATAAAAGCTAATTTTGAAATCGAAAGAAGAAACAATTAAAAGATAGGAAAAAAAATCCCCCCTCTCAAAAAAAAAAAAAAAAAAAAACACTAAACCAAATAAATAAATAAATTCTTTAACTAACACTGATTATTTTCTTCTTCTCATGTGTTACTCTGTTTCAGATATCCTACAGTAGTTCGAATAATCTATTTAGAGCTTTACTCTTCTGAACAAAAAGAAAGGAAATAATTAACAAAAAATAATTAAACAAAAAAAGCAAAAAAACCCAATTAATTACTATTATTATTATTATTATTATTAATATTATTACTTTCATTATTATAGTCAAATAATTATCATAGCCATACGATATGCTCGAATCCGGAGTTTTAATCTGTTACGTTTCCTTCTAAAATGTTTATTCAGAATTAAATAATTATAATTATAATTATTATTATATTATTATTATTCTCTCGTTATATACAATAATATAATATGGTATATAATAAATACATATAAATATATAATAATTGAGTAAATAATAAAGCTGATGTGTATTGAAACTTTTGTATATTTTATCTCTTTTTTTTTTTCTTTTCGTTTTTCTTTACATTACTTTTTTATTTTTTTTTTATTATTTCTACATTATAATTCTTACGTATATGTAAACCGAAAAAATTTTATATAGAAATAAAATACGAGCCTGTATCAGTATTATCAATATCCAATTATATTATAAAAGAATCAAAATTATGTTTTCTTTTCTTTATCACTTTCCTTTATTTGTTTTTCATACATAAAAAATTTATGTACACCAATTAAGCTTGATGTATTATTTTAATAATTTATCAATTAATATAATATGATAATTATTTATATACAGCTATATGTATGTATAATTATAAACATATAATTATTGTAAAATATTAAAATTAATTAATATATCAGATATATATATATCTGCAACGATAATTAATATAGGAAATTTATTTCACCTATGATTCGAGTCTTTATAATCCTTATGTGTTATATATTTTCATATTTTAATTATATCTTATAATTAATTATTAACAATATACAGCTGTTATACGATCATTGATTATATATTATATAGTATATTATTAACACTATTAAACTGACGAAGAAAATATATATATATGAAATAATATATACATATATACTATATTATATGAAAAGAAAAATCTATGAAATAAAAGATTACACAACAATATGTATTATGGTATATATATGTATACATACATATAATTATAAGTAGATAGGAAATAGGTATAAATACCTATATATATTTTTATTTCTCTAAATGTGTTATATATATAATTAATATCTGTGTCTATAATTGTTATAACAATTACTATACACTAATTCCCATATGGTATATTATATAGGTATATTGGATTAATTATATACTATGAAACAGCGTAAAAATTTTGTCAAATCTTTCACTATCAGGTATATATAATTGGTAAAATTATATTAATTATTCGTGCCATACTTATAATTCGACGATCTTATATGTAAGATTACATATAGAATTTTATTTCACTTGGTATTTATGTGTAGAATGGAAGAAAACTTTTCGCTTGAATATAAAAAATTAAAAGAAGGTTTCTTTACAGAAATATGAATAAATTCTTATTGAGTTATATTTGAATATTAAATTTATGAAAATTTTAATTTGTTTAATTAATCAAACTATCCTACGATAATCGTGGATAGTTTTATATTCCTAATAGTAGTATAGGTATAGGGAATGTATGTACTACAACGATTGGTGGATAAAAAGAAGAAGATAAAAAATATAAAACAAAAGAAAAAAAGAAAAATTATTTAAATTAATTACTTATTATACCTAATTAACAAAAAAAAAACTAAATAATGTTACCTATATTATATGCATAATTATCTATTCATCTCTGTATAATATAATTCTGATCCAGGCTGGAAGAGGAACAAAATTTTTTATTTTAAATCATCAGGTTGATCTTTAATCCTAATTAATATTTATAATTATACGAAAAGACGACGAAGAAGAAGAAGAAAAAGGAAAAAGAAACTCCTATAAATATAATCTTATATCTATAACAGTGTGATTTTCAAATTTACTATAATGTATACGACTTTTTTTTAATCATTCAACTTATACTATTAAACGATTAATTAATTACACTAACGTATGAGGCTTACTTCTATTAAAAATTAGGAGAGGGATACGTTAACGTAATTTAAATAGTTACCGATCAATCTATAGGGTGTTTATTATTTAAATCAATAAATTATAATATCGATAGAAAAATAATATGTTTATTATTATAGTTAATAATTTTGGAATATTGTATGTAGGTATTTATTCTTTGCACTATAATCTGATATATGAAGAAAGAAAATTTGTATGGTATATCGCACTGTGATTATCGCTGTCGTTATTATTATATATTGTGTCTATAATATCTGTTAGAGTATATAATTTAAATGAAATAAAATTCAAAAAACGAAATATAAATTAAAACAAAATTAATTATAATTTATTTAGATTAGATCGTTAACTCCAGTATGGCACGGATTAAGAATTAGTTATTACAGTATATGACACTCGATATGACAGTACGTTGTCACATTTTGAATTGAAGGAAAATTAAAGCGTAAAAGAAAAGAAAAAAATTTTAAAAACCAAAAAATAAAATTAAAGATGATTAACAGAATAATAGGATAATAATTATTCAGTGTGCGGATATCAATTATATAGTATATAATAGATATACATATAAATAGTAAATATTTTTTGCCTAATAATTTCATACGTAGAAAAAAATTTGCAAAAAATAATAAAATAAAATAAAAAAATTGATGAGTCAAAAAGGATATATTAGTATAGTAATTTATAGATATTGTAAAACAGTCTATAAATATGTTTTGGTGTATTATGTAAATAATATAAAATATATATATCGGTGATGAAAAATATTTATCGAAAAATTAACAAGAATTAATATTATTGTATATTTATATGTATCTATACCTATACCTCTCTTAATGAATAATAGATATCAATAAACTTTCTTGATAAACTATCTAAAATTTTATGCAATTTAATTATTTGGAGTTTTAGTTTTATTGATAATCAAAAATTAAACATGCTCTTTGACGGAGACTGGTGGCAGTTTGGAAAGTTTGTTCTCAACTACTAAGTGAGTTCAAAACTACTGGACTGATTAAATCCAGAATCTAATTAGTTCTAAGTCTAAAGAAGCTACGTCGATTGAGATCAAATTCATTAAAATCCGATCATTCGTTTTCGAGATATCATCGGACAAAAAAACCAGTCGTTCATCTTAAAATAATTGAAGATGATATTCTTGACCTTAAAACGTTGAGATTTGGTTAAAACTCGACTTCTCCATTTCGGAGTGAATACAATAACTTCTCTTTTCCTAAAAACGGGAAATAAAAAATAGTTTTCATAGAACGCCTTACTATATGCAACCAAAACAGCTTGCGAGTATATCTAGTCAACATCTGATCATGCTCTCTAGATTATCGACGCTGTAATTCGTGAATTATTTTCTACTTATTAGTTACTATTTAAGGCGTAAGATGGCGATACTAATCAACAGCTTTGACAGCTGGTCTTATTATCGATATGACTCTTGTGCTGCAGAGGTTATTACAGTGATTGTATTTATTTATTATTTAATTAATTCCTCGAAACGTGAAGTTGTCTGTTAAAATTCATCCCATTGAAAAGGTTAGTTCTGAAAATATTAACACTCATAATAAAACTATCTATAAGCTAAACCTTCCACACCTTTCTCCCAAAATTTTAGGTTATACAAAAATCTAACCTCAAACGATAACAAACTGAATAAATTCATTATAATTATCTTAAGATTCGTTTTACGTAATATTTTGGCCTTCTGGTAGATTAATTTTCACTTCGAAGCCTGAAAGTTTATTCATTTAACTAAAATTAGTCTTTATTAATAACCTAATACGTTGTTTTGACAGTTACGATCAAGTAGCAGAAGTAGATGATGCGTAGAATCGTATTATTCGTTTATGCGCATTAGAAAAGAGTAATCCCGCGTTCGATTTTTGAATTTAAATTATTTTATACGATTTAAATGAAACGCGAATGAGCTAGAGAAAATAAATAATTCTTTTAAATATAATTATTAAAGGAATTAATGATACATACATGTATCTATCGATAGGAGAGTTTGAAAAATATAATAATATACCTATACGGTATATATATATAGACATAAAATAGTTTATTTAGCGTAAAATAATTCTTTATAATAACTAATTGTACAATTTTTATTTTTAGTTTCTTTTTATTTATTCACTCATTTATTTATTTTTTCTCTTCATATTATCACAAATCTTGCAATTTTCATTTCTTTTTCTATTTGTAGCAGGTGTACCTATGTATTTTTTATAATAATGTGTGTTATAAATTTTGACAAATTGACTATGTATTTTTTTTTTCTTTCATTTTTCTTAATCGTTCTTTCTTCTTCTTCTTCTTCTTCTTTAGCTTCATCTTCAAAAGGAAATTAAATAAATAAAAATTGTAAACAAAAATAAAACAAATTTCATTCAATAATTTTCACCATATTTATCTTTGTATATTATTACAATATCGAACGATGACGAATATATTTATAATTCAAGATCGTTCGATGATCACTCAAAGATCCCACTCTGCAGCTGGTATTTTAATTATAACAAATAAATAAATAAATATTATTATTTATGTAAACGCTCCGGTTTAAAACGCGTAAGAAAAATCAGCCACTATTTATTTACGCGTCCAAAGGTTTTTTTTTTTCAAAAAAAATTTTTCCAAGTAAACAAATAGATTAAAAAATGAACAAACAAATTGAGAATTTTATAAATCGTTATATATATACGAGATATAAAATATATAAGATAAATTAATAATTTTAATTAATGAACAGTTACAGTAAAACAAAAAAATGAATAATTACCCTGTACCGGAAGTACATATATACATATACTAATAATTAAGGTTCTTTGATGATCATCGAAAGAATATATTTTCTTATTCATAGCCAAATAATGTTTATCTCCAGCCTATAACATCATAATATTATAGATATACAAATATTGAATTGAATTTATAACTTTTTCTTCTTCTTTTATCTTATTTTTCTTTTGTATTTTTATTTTTGATAATCGATTAATAAATGACGATCATGATTATCCACCCCAGGGCCAGAAACGTACATGATGATGGTGTGATTCAGGTAAAATTAAATTTAACCCATCGAGGTAATTTTCGCCTCTTTTCTTCCCTCCCCAAGGGTTAAATAAGCTCTTATGTATGTTATCGTTCCTCTTCTCTCCGTTTACTAGCTGTTTCTCTTGTAACTCAATAATTTCACTCTCTGAAGGAGCTTCAATCTCCTCTGCATCGCCGTTATCATCCACCAGGTTGCTTAGACTTTCTAACACTTCGATCCTATCTCCAGGTTTTTTATCGTTCAACATATATTCATTATTATTATTATTATTATTGCCTCCTTTATCGTACCAGCTACCATATTTGAACCCCTTTTCATCCCCTGGATTCACCTGATCATCACCGTTGAAGAATCTCTTACCACCTGAAAGAAAAAAAGATGACAAAAAAATAAAAACTGTTTAGATAGTATTTCGAATATAAGAACCGTAAACTTCGTTACTGGATATATGAGGGAAGAAAAAGCACGAAAATTTATCACCTTTTAGGGTTTCGAAGAGCTTTAAGCATTTCGAAATACGCCTTTTCTCGATAAGAGGAAATTAATTGCGTACATTCTAAACCGGAAACAAAAGCTCCGAAAAATTAAACAGCAGAATCAAAATGATTAATATGAATCTGCTTTTGGTTTGAACTAATGAGGAATCATTGCGATTCTTAAATCTTTGAAAATTTTAAGAATATTTGACTTAGATCACGATAAATGGGATTTTTGAGTTTAGTTTGTTTCTATCTTCAGATTGGTGGTTTTTATCGATATTTACTTAGTTCAGATGAAAGACACACCTTTGACAATCATTTTGATATCGTTGTGTTAATTTTTGGTCTATTAGTTTCCGGTTTAGAACGTACGTCGTGTATGAAACACAGTCAGTGTGTGAATGTGTATTGCTATACAATATAATGCGGGAAATAATCGACGACAGATAGGTTCTATTCTACTGAGTTAACATTCGTTAGTTATCTTTCAAAGAGAAGGGTGTTTGATCCGATTTGTAAAATCGAGGAATTTATGAGGGTAAGTATAGGTGGGTAGGTATATAGAAACCGACACGCTCGAATTGTGAATTCGGAGTTTAATTGAAAGTCGATATTTTGGAGAGGGTTTAAACGAGAGTTGATCAAATATTGTTTCTCATTAGGTAAAATGTTGCGGTTAAAAATCGAGAGTTAGAAATATTTGTACTAAAAATTAATCAAAAAAACGTTTGATAAGTTTAAAAAAAATTCTCACCCCAAGCATTGAAGACGCTTTTCTTAATTCCAACTTCCTCCGGTGTTCTTTTGTCTGATTTTTCGTTCCTCTTACCGCCCCAAGCGTTGAATCTGTTTCTTTTAATTTCTTCGTCGTCTCGGTCACCGTTTTTGCTGCGTTTACCTAAATTCGTAAAAAATATGACAATTAGTTGAAAAAATAAATCAAAAATAAAAGAAAAATTAGGGAAACTCTCACCTCCCCATGCGTTAAATTTTGTCCGTTTTTCAATCTCGTTTTCAACCGAATTTTCATCCCCTTTAAGATACCATCCGCGTTTTCCACCCCAGCTTGAAAATCTCGTCCGTTTTTCTTCGTCAGAAAAACCGCGTTTACCACCCCAACTGTTAAACGGTACACGAATTGGACGCCGGACTTTTGGGCCTTGGTTAAAAGACGTAACCCGTTTACCACCCCAGGGGCTAAACGCACGACTTTTTTTTATCTCTTGCCAAGGATCTTGGAGATTCCGGAATGGTTGAGGCTGCAAATACCCGATTTAATAAAAAAAAAAAATTAGTATTAAATCTCTCAGGGTTTTAAAAAAGTGAAAAAGAAAAATTTCTGAAAATAATTTTGACGATTCAAATCGAAATTGAATCAAATTTTTTTGGAACTTTTAATAATTCGAATATAAAAATTAGCACCTTATTTCCCAGGGTCATCCATGACATCCACGATCCGGAGGGTATAGTTTCGGTTTCTTTAAATGGTAACCGTTTTTCTCTTTCGTCTTCCGGTTCCTTTGTAAATATTTTCGAATCCGATGAGCTAAGTTCTCCGATTAAACTTGCGATAGAATTTTCGTAGGGATTTATATCACGAAAAATTTCGCTATTTTTCCATCCTATAATACGATTTTTAGTTCCACTCTTCGATTTTGATTCTCTCGATAATTCTTCTCCTTGTAATTCTTCTCCGTCTCCAACATCTTCGATTACTGTATCCTCCGTAAATGAACTCGTCGATGGATATTGTTCCACTTCATGACTTGCCATGAGAACTCGCGCCAATACGGCGATACCCAACCACGTCCACATCTTTGATAGATATAAAAACAAAATCAAAAAGAAAATTTTTGTCATCAAAAATCATGAAAATTAATACAATTCTGTATTTTATTCGAATTCCAGGTCTCGAATGATGTTCATCAATTTTCTAAACCCGTGTAAACTCGAGAATTTTAAAACCTACTGAAAAAATGAATAATACAAAATTTATCGGTATTAAAATGAACTATTTGAAAATAATTTTTACAGAATTTTTCAATCACACTGTACATTAATTTTTGACAATTTTCTTTTGATTCTTCATCATTTTCTGTTTTGATTTACAATTTCTGTTCAATTTTTCACCAAAAATTTCTAGTTTTTGTATTTTTTTTGTTATAATTTTCTATTTTCATTCAAAAATTTCCTTTTTTTGTTATAAGGTAAATTAATTGAATAATCATTAGTAACAACTGGCAAGCCTGCCTTGGAGTTCGCATATTATTATACCATGTATAAAAGTAATATATGAAAAGGGTTGAATATATGTTCTATATAAGTATATTAAACATATATATATCTATGTAGTAGGTATAGGGATATATATACATATAGATACGAATTGCGACTGTTAGGAGATTTCAATAGCAGCACTAACAATGGATTTTCTCATAAGAAAAGCTTAGTCCAACGATATTGCTCTCTCACGGTTTGGGAAATAGGGTATAAACAGGCCTCCACACAAGGTGCACACTATACCATTATAAATTTTACAATATATAATACCTATCCATGTGTGTAATGTATTATTACTTTAACCACGATTCGTCAGAATATTGAAAAAAAAAAAAGAAAAAAGAAAAGAAAATTGGGGGATTACTGTAGCAAAGACTTATTTCATCCTTACATCATTCTTCACTCTTCTCATACAAGGACACTCAAAAAACTGGTCAAGTCCACTGTTTCATAAAAAAAAAAAAAAAAATTATAATATTCAGGATAATTGAAAAAATGACAATTTTTACTAAAAGCCTGAGGTGGTTTGACACCCCAGTGTGTTGAATAAGGGTTAAAGTTCATAATTGGTCCAGTTTTAATTTATCTTATTAATTTTGAATGAATTATTTAATTTTCAAACTGGATATCTATATGTAGAAATTTTTTCACTTCTTTTCTTCTGAAAACAACTATTATTTAATTATATACATATGTATACGTTGCCTTGTAACTATACTGATGAATTTTTTTACTGTACAGAAAAGAATTAATTAAAAATTGAAAAAAAAAAATTAAAAAAAAGAAGAAATTGTAACTTCTCTCTATAATAAACTAAAAATACGATAAAAAAAGAAAAAAGAGATGAAATTATGATGTTGACGTCGACGAAGAATCGACTCATGTTGAAATTGCCTCGTCCAGGAGAATAGTTATGTTATATTTTCATAAATATCTTCTTTTTATAATATAGAGATGTTATGTTGGTATATGGTTTATAAAGAGGAGACAGTTGAGCGGATTTATCTACCTTCTATACATAATGAGATACTGAAAGATATGATATATCGCATAACTGTTATACAATAGTTATAACTAGTTTTGTACAATATATTTTTATACTCTTACTTCTTATCTTTTTTATTTCATTCCACATCGTCGAGTTCACAAATTTTCTTCCGATTTTCAAACAAGGATTCAAGCAGTAATTTTTTATTTTGTACATTTTTCAAGACTCTTTTAAGTTCCCAAATTTTCTTTTTATTTAATTTTATTTTATTTTATTTGTTCGATGAAGTTTTCGTTTTTATTTTTGTTCAAAATTTGCCAAATTTTTCTATACATATTTTTTTATTTGTTGATTATTTTTTCTGATTTTTCTATTTTTTTTTTTTTTTTTTTACTGCTTTTCTAATTACATTTTTTAAATTTTTCTATCATTTTGCAATTCAATTTTTGAATTCTTATTACGATAAAAATAAAAAATAAAAAATAAAATAAAAAAAACGAAGCTTTTACCGCAAAATCCAGAAATTTCTTTCTCATTTTTGTATTTAATCTTTCGGGTATAAGGTCCATGATTATTTGAATAACAGTCTTGAAATAATATTTAACATTAATTTCTTATCGTTTGCCAAAAAAGAAATAATGAAAAAGGAAAAGAAAAAGAAAACAGAAGAAAAAGGACGAATAAAAAGAAACTGGGAACGTTGTGTCACGTCGGTTGAAATCCACCCCACTTTTATCCATATTCTTTCCGCCAACTAAACTTCGACCCCATATCGTTCAAGCGTTATTTTATTCTTTCTTGAAACATTTTTTATTTTTTGTTTTTTTTTTTCGTTTTATTTCTACATAAATCATATTTATTAAGTTCACAATATTTCTCATTCAATTGCTGCAAAGTTTTCATTTTTTTTTTTAGTTTTTCTGATTTTCATTTTTTTGATTTTTTTCTGTTTCGAGCTAATTATTAATTTTTTTTTCTCTCAAATTTTGAATCATTTTTTCGGTTTTCTATTCTTCTAATTTTGAATAGGTAATTTTCACACCTAGTTCGATTCAAATTTTTCAATAATTATATTTTTTACTTTTGGCAGCTTGCAGGAACCATCGCGATATTATCATCACTATAAAATTTTTTTTGAAATTCTTTTGGGGGTGGCTTATAATTATCCACGTAGATTTAAACGTACGTCTTAATAATAGAAAGAAAAATATAAGGGATGATCACTGAATGTATGCTGCTAAATAACTATCAAATTAGTAAATTAATTAATTCGTTCTTCTTCGAAAACTATTTTATACCTATAAGTCATATTAATTAACTCTAGTCCTGACTAAACACACCCCAAATACGATTTTTCTGTTCATAACTTGAACGATCTACGATATTTGAATTTTTCAAAATTATAATTCAGCTACAAAATGAATTTAAAAAAAAAAAAAAAAAAAACAAAAATGAAAAAAGAAAGTTTTATAAATTTCTATAAATTGTTCTTCAGTTTTAAATATATATTATAATTGTACACATGTTAATTATACGTCAGACGGACCTGAAATTTTGAATAAAATTCAAAAATCTGTTAATAATTCAAAATTTGTAAATTTATATGAAATAAAAAAAAGAAACTAACTTTTTTTGTTTTTCTTTTTATCTTATCGCTAATATTTATTTATATAATATATACAGTAATAAAAACGGCTTTGAGATAAATTGTTGCCAAAGTTTTTCAACCCCCCCCAAAAACTGTGCAGTGAGCCATCGCACATTTTTATGATTTAGAATCTCGAAAGTCTCGCATCACGGGGGTCGTAATATATACAAAAAAAAGTATGGCACAAGTTTGTTTGAAAAAAAAAAAAAATTTTTAACGCCCCATGGATTCGCTTTTAACAGGATTTTTATACCGTAACTCTTAGCCCGCCCCTGATCCGGGGGTTGGAAAAGAAAATAAAATTAAAAAACTAACGATAAAAAAACCAAAAATCTTTAAAAAAAAAAAGATTAAGAAAATAGAGAGAAAATCGTAAAAAAAAATTGTATTTTTTTTATTTCGATAATCAACCCTCAAAAATCTGCCCCCAATAATAGTTGTTAAAATTTTTTTATATATTTGAATATCGCTCACCTCGACTCGGACGACACCGTTTTTTCGATATTGATATACAAAACGTCTTCAAATAACTGCAGATCCTCAGATTTTTTTTTTTTTATCTTCTTTGAATATATACACGCTATGTATACCGGGGGACAAGTTTCGATGTCGGGGGTGCAATGGCCAGTGAAGGTGCGCGGATTCTACTTTATATATACGAGCCACGTGAGCTGCTGCCTCGAAATCTTATTGGTTCAAAAATTACCCCCACATTTCTTCTCTTCTCGCCCACACCTATGTACATATACATATCTCTATATATATGAGTATATATCTATAATATATATACATATATATGTATATATATATATATATATATATATATATATATATATATATATATATATATATATATATATATAAATTTCGTCTCTTTTTACCTAAGTACGTATAGTAGGTGGGTATAAAGTATATACGATTTCCTCGATATATGATATGATATGATATATGATGTATGTAGTCTGCCCATGAGATAAGAAATAATCGTGTATTATAAGAAGTAAATAACTTTGTTATATTATGTATATATGCATATTTATATATATATATATATATATATATACAATAATACATATATACATATAAGTATATATTCATAGTTAGTTTTTTTAAGTTTCAATATTAAAAAGTGATGTTCAGAAAAGTATATAGAAAAGTTTATTCAATTTTATAAAAACATTATATTATGTATTGATAAGAAACCGGAGTGAAAGATATTTATCTATTTATGTATGTATGTATATATATATATATATATATATATATATATATATATATATATATATATATATATATATATATATATATATATATATATATATATATATATATATATATATATATATATATATATATATATACATAGCATACCTATATAAAATAAATATATGTATATGTATATATTATAACGGGGGTTGGGGGTAGTAAAGGTGAGTTTTAATAACGACAAGCTATTTAGCGAACTCGTTGTGACGATACAATATCTACTTATATAGTAATTATATTATATTACATTATTATATATGTATATACTTATGTACGTTAATTAATTAATTTGCTGTTTAATTTCTCATTATAGCTGTACCTACACCTTAAAGCTATCTACTTATACCTACCTACCCCTAAAACGACGGTATGTACGATGAAAACCACGTCCATCCGGTAAAACGTATACGGTAGTAATTCTAATTACAACAACATCTTAAAAGCTTATCGTCAGATTTTTGTTTGTTACCCTCATTTAATAAAAAAAAGTATCAAAACCAAAAAAAAAAAGAAAATTATAAAAAGATTAGGTAAAACAGAAAATGGTCAATAAATTCATAACAATAATAATAATAATGATTATGATTATTAGTTACTTTATTAGTTTATCTCTTTTGTGTAATAAACTATTCATATACCTATATACATATACATAGATATATATGTATAGTTCGTTTTAGATATATAACTAAGGGATCGTGGTTAACTAAGGTGGCCCCTGCACCCTTTTTGAAGTTTGTAAAAGTTTATAGGTATCATTGTGGGATCGAGGAAATTAAGTCAATCGTAAGTAACTTTATAAGATTTTGAACCCTTCAACATTGTTTCGATTAACAATTTCGAATCTGACAAAACCCTAAAAAAAAATGTAAAAAAAAAAAAACAACAGGGGAAACTAATTCCTATAGAATTGGCTTCGATAAAATCAGATCACACACGAGCACTGCAATCTTCTTAAATTTTAAGATAACGCTGTGAACTTTTTTTTTTTGTTTAAATAGTTGATGAGATTATACAACAATCTTAAGATTTTATAATACACGTTTCAGCATCTCTTCAGATCATTTTACCCTGATTCAATGATTTTTAGCTTCGTTCATTTTCGGTTATAACATTTTTTAAATAACATTAACTAATTTTAGATAATTTTAATCCGAGTTTCAGGGTTTATAAACATGTTTCAGTTAGGTTCAGTGTGTTTTAGCTTATCTTAGCACATGTTACAATATTTTTCAGATGATATCATCAAATTTTAGATAATTTTAATCCGAGTTTCAAGGATTTTGAACATGTTTTATTTTCGGCCATGTTTAATCTGTTCTAGTTCATTTTAGCGCATGTTCTAGTATTTTTTAAACAACGTTAACGAGTTTCAGACAATTTTTACCCGAGTTTCAGAGTTTTTGAACACGTTTTAATGAGGTTCAATGTGTTTCAGTTCATTTCAGCGCATGTTTCATCATTTTTTAGACAATATTGACCGATTTAGGATAATTTTAAACCGAGTTTCAGAGTTTTTGAACATGTTTCAGTTAGGTTCAATGTCTTTCAGTTTATGTCAGCGCATGTTTCATCATTTTTAGACAACATTATTCAATTTAACACAATTTTAAACCGAGTTTCAGAGTTTTTGAACATGTTTAAGTCAGGTTCAATGTGTTTCAGTTCATTTCAGCGCATGTTTCATCATTTTTAGACAACATTATTCAGTTTAACACAATTTTAAACCGAGCTTCAGAGTTTTTGAACATGTTTAAGTCAGGTTCAACGTGTTTCAGTTCATTTCAGCGCATGTTTCATCATTTTTTAGACAATATTGACCAGTTTAAGACAATTTCAAACCAAGCTTCGCGGACATTTAACATATTCCGGGCATGTTCAGTGTGTTCCAATACATTTTAGCACGCGTTTCAGAATTTTTTTTAGACAACATTAACTAGTCTTAGATAATTTCAACCCAAGTTTCAGAGTTTTTGAACATGTCTTATCAGTTTTCAACTAATGACAGCATGTTTTATATAGTTTCAGTAAAATTCAGAGTCTTTGCTATACATTTGAGATTAATTAATTCTAATTTGGCTTAGATTATTTTGATACTTGATTTCCGCCTGTTTAGGTCTTCTTCATTAAAAAAAAAACTGTTTAAAAGAAATTCCCAAAACCGTTTTTCAATATTCAGAAAAAGAATTCACGATCATAACTGTCCTGAAAACTTATACGTATAACAGTGTGAAAAATTCTGGAATTTTTATTCATCAGATTAGTCAAAAAATATATAATTCAAAAATATTGATTATAAAAAAATCTCCATGGTAAGAGAGTAGATATAAATATCGTGTGAGACACTTTTGACGTATTATTCGTATGGAGGGTGTTGAAGTCTGTTTTACGGGGATTAACTGACGTAAATCATTTTGAAAATATTTTTCACGAAAAATAGTACCTGCAGGTGTTAAAAATAATTTCAAAACCTTTTTCCTCATCCCTTATCAAGCTACCGCTACCAACAACCCCCCCTATGTTTTATAATAAGAATAATTTATAAAAAGAAGAAGAGTGTATATAGTATATACATATATATATATACATATATATGTATCATCGTCGCTTGTTTATTTCCCTTAAGTTTCTTCGGCGGAATTGTTTTTCTCAACGTTATAGTAAATAAAAAAAAAAATTATACTCCGTATTTTTTGAATCGAGAATTTAAGAAAAAAAAAGCAGCAGCACGAAAGTCCGGTTTAAAATTTTTTTAAATCCTTTTTGAGAAAAAAAAAAATTAACGTAATTAACATTAAACGAGATCTGAGCATTTTTTTTATTTTTTTTTTACTCATCAATTTGGATCTGAAAATCTTGAAAAATTTTAGATTATTTTCATCTCTCGGATCTTCATGTTGGAAAAAATTATCAAATGAAATAAATCTGCCTATTTTCGATCTCAAAATATTATTTTAAGCATTTTGTCTTTTTTGTTTTTTACGTTTCGAATCCCAACTTGGAAACTTTTCTCCTTCAGTTTGTTTATTATTAAAAAAAATTTTCGTTTTTTTATTTTTTTTTTTTCTTCTTTTTCGCACATTAAATTCTACCTACACACACACACAAACGCACACATACAGGATGGGTAGAAATGACGAAAAAGGGGCTGCGCGCTAGGAGCGTTCATTTGTGAAATTTGGGCGCCGTCTGACCCCGTATGTATGTGTTTAGTGTTAGTCTGTGTCCGGGATTGCCAAAAGTACAAAAATTACCGACCAGCTCCTACCCCTTATCCCCCCTTCTCCCTCCCTCCCATCCCTCATTTGAGTGTTTAAATATTCCTATTAGCCGTTACGCTACAGCAAACAAGAACATGCTGCGTGTTACTTCCGGCCAATAATTTTTCCAAACCTTCTTTCACACCTCTCACGATACTTCTATCTATATCATTACATAATATTATATTATTTATATAAGTTTTTGGTAATTTATTTGATTTTTCATTTATAAGTTATAATTTTATTGTTAAAATTTTTTTTCTTTTTTTGTTTTGGTTTTTTTTCTTCAGTTTTTTTTTTTTTTCTCAGCGATTTTTCAACCACGAATGAACACATATCATACATATGTATACATAATTATATAATAAAACTAATTTTTTTATATTTTTGTCTTCTTTTTTTTTTTATAAATAATTAATTTCTTAATACACTTTTCATGTTATTTAATTTTTATTTTCTATCGATACGTATAACGATATAGAATATATCATATATGTATATAATGTATAATATAAGAAGCTGAAAATTTTAAATAAATAAATAAATTAATTAATAACAAAAAATTTTTATACATAAAATATTTAAACAATGTTAAATATATTTTTGAACATTTATTCGTGAAATTTTCTTTTTTAATTATTATTTGTCTAATTAATACATAGTTTCTTTTGTTCGTTAGTAAGGTTCGAAAAATTCCTTGTTCATCCTTTGGCTTAGATATGGCTTCTTTTTTTTTTTTGAATAGTCAGAAAGTTTTTTAAGCAATTTTGTTCTCATTGTTTTAGCGAATAGTGAAAATTTTCCGTTAGCAGAACTACCGTCGTTGATCGTAACATCGAATATATGCGAATTTGGGTATAGCTTCTTTCCTCTAGCTACATAAAACGGGTCATCTTCTTTGAGGAGATCTTCGAGCATACCTCGACGACTTCTGGGCGGTTTATCCCGCGACTTAGAATTCGACCGTTTTAAATCGTTTATTAAAATTTTTGATAATAATTCCAAATCTTCGGTTCTTGGTGAATTTAAAAACGCTTCGTAGGCAACTCCTAAAGCGCTACCATCGCGGTAAAAATTTTTCAAAATCTCTCCTTCGTTGTTTGATTGAAAATATTCACCTATTTTAATCGCTGATTCCTGATCCTTATCCTTGTTCTTATCCATCTCCTTATCCTTTTTACCACGAGATACGAAGAAAGGCTCATCCAGTATGCTCTGAAGATTAGAGTGCTTGTCGCGAGGCCGAGAGTAACGAGGTTTTACTACTGAAAATTCTTCATCCCCGTTAGGTATGGCGGCTGTTTTTATCCACTCGTTTTCATCCCCTTGAAAATTTTCAGTCGATGATCGTTGCAATCGATGATGGGTGTCCTCCTCGTTCTTTTCAACTCCATTATTTGTTAAAAACATATTTTTATTATCCTCGATGCTCTTAAAAATAAACTTTTGATTTTCTTTGCCAGAAACTTGTTCAGAGTTTGCCTGCTGCTTTTTATCCTCTAAATCGTTGCTCCTTTTTCTTCTCAATTTCAAGTCCATCTCGTTACCAGACTCAGTCTTAAAATTCAATCTTTCGGGTTCTTCCTTTGCTAAAAACTCCCCAAAGTTTACATCCCGCTTTCCTCTAGCCACGAAAAAAGGGTCAAGATCATGGGCGCTGATCACGTCTTCAAGCTGCCGTCTTTCTCTTGAATCAAAAACTTCTTCGTTACGTTTTTTTCCTCTTGCTACTACGAACGGGTCTTCGTTACCCATAGAACGTCCTAGAACTCCATGGTCGTAATTTATCGCTATCCAACCCGGTTCCTCGACGTATAAAGGCTGCTGTCTTCGCCATCCATCCCCGCGACGACCACGACCTCGAATAGGACCGTTACACCTTCCGCTACATTCTAAAAGCTCCATATCGTCAGGTTGATATTCTTGGAAAGGTAGAACTAGCGAAATCGGTTTTTTTCGAGGGCATAAATGGATCTTCCAATTGTCGGAGAAACCCAAAACCTCTGGGGTGGGAGACACGTCATTATCATTCGGCCAGGAACGAGGGTGGCTGTTGAAAAATACATATAAGCGAGGATATAGCTTGTGGACATTCTACAACGAAGATGAAAACTCCGAAAACAAAAATAGAGTAATAAAAATAATCAGTGTAAATATATCTTTCGCCTAAACTAACAAAAAATGAACCCAATTCTTAAAACCTTAAAAACGTTAAGGATAAGTGAAATAAAAAAAACATAAATTTGATATTTGAATGTTAGTTTTCTTCTATATTCAGATTGGTAGTTCTGATCAATGATTGCTTAGTTCACACGATAGGCAGATCTATATAGATCATTTTTATATTTTTGAAAAAATTTTTGGTCCTTCCGTTTCCGGTACGAAATGTTCACCAGTACAAAATAGCCTCTAATTCTCATTATTTGATGAACTATCTTGCGATACTTGTGATAATTTCACTCAAGCTAAGTCCTGATGGTTGTATTATCTTATTGCTTACCGTGCGTATTCGATTTCCGATCCCTGAGGAAGATTTTGATGAATTTCATTGGTGGTTAGACGAGTATTACTCCAGTATGAGCGTCTGCCTCTTGTAGGCCAAAAATTGGGGTCTTCTTCCGGAGGTATCCCGAATCGTTTTTTCGGCTAAAATTTTTAATCAAGATCTTTTAAAAATAGTTTATTTACTGTAGTTTTAATATCGTGCTAACGTTCAGACGATTAAGCAGAGAATAATAAGGGATGAGAAAACGAGGTTGTTTTTCATCGCTGATCAATAGACTGAGCGTAATTTTCATGCTTGGTTTTATTATAACTGAAAATTATAATGGGAATGAGAATGAGTATGAGTATGAGAATTGTGAGGATTATGTACCTTATACTCCTTCTGGGGTCATTATTAGGATGTGTATATAATTCTTGAATCGATATTATACGAAATAGAGTAAATAAAGTAATGTAAAATTTAGGGAGAAACTGTTTAACAGACATTTATTACTACTCGGCTAGTTTTTATCCACGTTTTAATAATTAACTAAATACACGAGAGGTGTATAATAAAAATATCCAAAACTGATATAATTAAGGACTGTTTTATATACTCTGATGATCAGTTCAAATGATAACGTCAAATTTTCCAATTTTATTATTAATTTATTATTTTCTTGACCTTATGATTATTTTTTTTTTTTGTTTTTTCATTGCTCTTCGTATCTTCTGGTACATCGATCTATTCGCATGTTTAACTACTTGAAATAGTTTGTCAGTTGATAATAAAAAATTAGAAAATGGTTAAAAAATTAAATTATTCAAAAACTTGGTTCGATTTTCAAAAAATACTTACCTCGAACTCTTCGGAAGATACCAGAGAGAAGAGGGTCATCGTTACCAGTAGCTCTCGCATTCTGAAAAGTAAAAAATCAAGACACAAGAAATTTTTTTTTAAATCGTTAAGATTTCTTTGATTTTTGAGTAAAAATTGGTAAAATATTAAAAAAAAAAAAAAACGAAATGAAAAATGAAAAATGATGAAATTTTGGGCTTTCGACAAAAAATTTTTGAAAGAATTTTTTTCGCGACCGGAAATGAGGTGCTAGGTGTGATATGCGAGTCTACCTGTTGCGGGCGTAGTCCACCTGTTGGAGGCGATCCGTTGCTTAGCTCGTTTACGAAGAAGTGGCTGAGGTTTCCGGCTCGTCCGGGTATATATGAGGGGGTTCGGAAGTCCCTCGGGTAAGAAAGAAAGTCGCGGTTCGTAGAACAAACGGATTGCACGGGGAATAGAGGCTCCGTGGTCCAGCCCAACGTCAATCTGCGATGCTTGAGGCTATAATATTGCAAACATTGGCGAATATCAACCAACTCTGTTATACGTGGGTAGTATAATATAAGAAAGACACAAAATTATTTCAATTTCATTTCGTATGACGTTCATGTTTTATTTTAGACGCTGAAAACAATTTAAAAAAAAAAAAAAAAAGTAATCTCGATTTTTTTTATACCTAAATACGGTCTAAGATTTTTCGAATCGATTTCTTTAACAGTCAAAGTAAGATTTCGGAAATTAAACAAAATCTGTCTGATCTACAACCGATTCGCGTTGTTTGAAGTCGATTTTTGAAAAGATTGATTCTATTTTTCCAAAATTAAAACCAATTTTTGAAATTTAAAACCGATTTTTTTGAGTTTAATTCGATTTTTTCAAAGCTGAGAACAATTTTCGATCATTTGAATACGATTTAAGAATTTTCAAATCGATTTTTCTTATAGCAAAGCAGAGTTTTTCGAAATAAAACAAAACTTTTCTGATCTACAAACGATTCGTATTGTTTTGAAGTCGATTTTTTTGAAGATTAGTCCGATTTTCCGGAGATAAGACCCAATTTTTGAAATTTCTAACCAATTTCTAGAAACTGAAAACGATTTTTATAAGCTGAAACTTTTTTTTCACAACTCCAAGCCCGACGTTTCTAAATTAAACTCAATTTTTTTTAGTTAAAATTAATTTTTCTAGAATTTAAACCAAGTTTTGCAAAGTGCAAACCGATTTTTGTAAAATTAAGAATGCCATACCTTCAAGCTTAGGTCGATTTTCGTATAATTGAACCGAGTATTGCCTCTCTAAGTTCGATTGTCGCGAAATTACACCCGAAATTTGCTACTCAAGTGAAATTTTTCGATTTCAAACCGATTTTTACAAAATTGAACCAAACATTTGCGAGTTCAAACCGATTTCCTCAGAATTAAACTCGATATTTTGAATCATAAATCGATTTCAGCGAAAATTCAAACCGATTTCTTCGAATCCAAATCGATTTTCTCAGAAACTAATCCAAAATTTCGAAATTAAAATCGCTTTTTACAGAATATTAACAAATATTTTCAAATGAAAGTCGATTTTCGCAAAATTAACCTCGATATTTTGAAGTTAACATCGATTTTACCAAAATTGAAACCGATTTCTTCAATTCAAAATCGATTTTCGGAAAATACCAATAAGTTAATGACCCCCACAATAAAATAACAGCTTTTCCTACCTAAATGCATGCTATTTTCTCATCTTGTTAAACGTTTCTAATTCACACTCGGACGATTTACCACCGTTGGGGGTAAACAGCATTTGCTAGCTTACGTATACGATTATCGCACGTGAAATTGTCCGAAAAGTAATGACACTTACATCTATGTACACGTATACTATTTTGTTACGATATACCATCTCCACTTTAGAAATTTCCAGTCTCTCTCATACAGATTAACTTAATTGACAAAATTTTTATTAACGACAAAATTATATCCCATAAAAAAAGACAATTTTAAAACACTTTTCTAAAATTTTGAATCTATTTTTTAATGTTCCAGATTCGTCTTGGTCTAGTTCCAAAGTCTCGATAATTCAGGAGGAAAAAATAACCGAAAAGTAAAAAATCCCAACGAAAAAGGAAAATGGTAAGACTTTTGAATTTTTGAATCGTAACTTTATTCATTAAATTACCTTTTTGTATAGAAATTTCGATTTCTTGGAGATGGGGACTGCCCCGATTGGCTACTGGCCGAAATAAACACGCTTTCAAGAATGGTAAAAAAAAATTAACACAAGCATGATTTTATCGATTTATTATTTAGCTTTTCAATTTGTTGATTATCAATTTTTGCCAGACTTCAATCAAGATGAAAATCTTCGGACAACTCGTTGCCAAATCTTTAACGGAGGGAAATCTGGACGTAAGTAACTTCCAGAATTTTTTTTTTAGGACTTATTGAAACCAAAAAAATGGAAAATGTATCGAAAAGCTTCATTTGGGTCTGATTTGAGATGTAGAATAATTTTTTATGGGACTAATATATCCTGCGATATCTTTTAGTTTCTTTTCTTTTTGCTTTTTGGAACGTAACAGAATGCCCGAAACTCAAAGCCAAGAAAATAACGTGGCATTGAATTTGGCGCATTATGGTCAGCCGTAGACAAACTCAAAGAAGTAAATTCGATTACTTTACCTTCTGTCGACTGTGAGAAGTCCTTTTTGTATCTTGGCTAACGTCTTGTATCAAATAAAACTGATTTTCACGTACCTTATAGCAAAGGAATAAACTGGAAGGAAAATCGATGGGCGAGTATGAATATTGTACCAAAATTTTGTTCTAAATTCAAAAAAAGTGATGCAGATATTTCCAGACTTGTTTAAAATCGTTTTTTCTATTTTAAATTCATAATTTCTTTCTTTATATTAAATTTTTGAGAATCTTAATAAACAGATGTAAAATTTCGATTTTCTTCTGGAGTTTCTGAGTAGTAAATACGATCCAAATGACTAAAATCACAATAATAATTGTGGTGAATCTTAAAATTCCAATTTTCCAAAGTAGAGATATGAATTTATATCCAAAAAAAATTACGAACAGAAATAATTGCCTAGAAAATTGTACAGTTTCACGAAAAATTATCCAGATGTATCTGAATAAAATTTTAGCAAATGAAATGGTGAAACAAAAATGAAAAATTACTGGAAATGCCATAGAAGCAAATTGGAATAATAATAAAAAAAAATTTGTGACCAAGTTTGATGACACGTTACGAAATTTTTGAGACAACATTTTTACAGGTTTTAAAACGACGCAATTAGGACTTTTTTTTATCTTTAAACTACACACACGATTTTGCTAACTTGACTAGGCTCGTCGTCATCAGCCAGCTTACTGGTCATCCAAATCACAAGATTGGTCAGGGATTAGGATTATAAATTCATTGGACATTATTCTTATTCTGTAAGTTAAGCCAAGACAGTAAACAGCGAACGGTTTAAACTTATTTTGAAAATCGTGATTACAGTATGAAATTTTGAATTTTTATTCAACATTTTCTTTTGTTCAAATCTTTGGCACGTTTTGAAGAAATTTTTTATATTGAGTTAGCTTTTTTTGTGGTTGATTTCCTACACTTTGAGTGATAATTAGAAATTATTTTAGATTTTAGGGAGCTTTGACTCATATAGAGAAATCTTCTTGAAATTTTTAGGAAATGTAAAATCAGATCGTTTTCAAATAAATAATTTATTAAGGTCGATGTTTGTCTTCTGTTGCAGGAGGACAGAGTCAAGAAACTCACGCAGGATGCTAAACTAGGTTCGTATTTTTGGATTCAATATATTTGCTCGTAAATTGAACTTTGAATAATTGTTTTGATTTAAAAAATACTCGAATTTCTGTAAAAAGAGGCAAAAAAAATTAAATTTTAAAACATTAGTTTCAAACAAAAGTGTGACAAGAATTTTTAATACTCTTTCCTATATCGTACGAAAATATTTTGAAAATCGTAAAGAAATCTGCAAAAAAAAAAGCAAAAAAAGATTTTGAAGAGTAGTTAAAAAAAAATCTGTAAAATTTTTCAAATTTTATTAAAATTTCAATAAAGTCGTGGCGAAAAATTCGAAAAAAATTGCGAAACTGTGTAAAAATATTTCTGAATAAATTTGTAAAAAATTTGACGAACGATAAAAACTTAACGAAATTAATTAAATCTTTGAAATTTAGATTCCGGAGATGCAAAAGCAATTGTGGCTGCCCTAAACTTGATTCTTACATCTTCAACGAGTCATGCAGTTTCAGCAACAGATTTAAACAGTGAACTTCAGCAGTTGGGCCTTCCCCGAGAGCACAGCACAACCCTTGCTCGTCTCTACACAGAGCATAGTCCTCAAATAACAGGAATCCTTGCTGGTCAATCTCTGCGAAGTGAGTTTTTAATGAATTTTGTATTTTTTATAAAAATTTTTCAATTTATTTGCGAATTATTTATACAAATATTAATTTTTTCGTTTCTTGTTTTGTTATAGTCAAACGTCTTTCCTCGGTCGATATTTTGGAGAAGGAAACCGCATCCCCTTTCGTTAAAATGGATTTTAAAATCGTCGATGCTGATGGAAAACAGGAAGTTAATTGTATCGCTATACCAAAGGACGATATTCCAGTGTTACTTGCAGGTGAGAAAATGAATTTTTATAATATAGACGCGTTGGGGAAAATCAAAAATGATAATTTTTTTATTTTTCAATATTTTAATCGAATATCTAGGTACTGTTATTTATTTATATAATTATTGTTTATTGCAGAACTAAAGAGGGCCAAATCGCTGATGGAGGGACTGTGAAACTCAGAATTTACACAGAAATAAATTTTGCATTTACCTGAATGAAAATTATTTTTATGTGTATAATCGATCGATTTTTCAAAAATTAAATAAAGATAATCGATCCATGAATTAAAATTGTCTAACTGTTTAATGTCCTTTTCGTTAAAAGAAACAAAAAAAAAAAAAAAATTGTTGCTGCATCAGAGATACAAATTTATAAAAAACTGTTCTTCTAAATCGATAGAGTATCAAAAAAAAAAAATTTAATTTTATCAAAATCTGTATAACATTTGATAAAAAGATAAAAATTCTTTCGATAAATTTTACCATGTTTTTTGAAAAAAAAAAATAAATAAATAAATAAATAAAAATGGGATTAAAAATATTTCAAAAATAAATTTTCAAGGTAGAAATATATTTGAAACGATTAAAGTGATGAATCTGTAGAATTGTCGAATAATTTACTTTTTATTTTCTTGGTAAATGAATATACAAAGTTTACATTTAGTTTTATGATTTATGTTTTCTTTTTTCTTCTTTTATGATATATGATGGTTGTGACGATAATAGTACCGATTTTTATAACTGGGCTTAATAATTAGTACGTTGATTCATTTTCTGTGAAGAATAATAATATCATTATAAGATAATTGAGATCAATTATAGCAGCAATAATAATAATAAAACAAAATAAAGAAAAAAGATAAAAATCAATGAACTAATTGTAAGCAAAAAATGTAATGAATTAAATATACAATTAATTGAAAATACGATCAAAAAAATGTAACAATATAATATAAAAAAAAAAAAAAAAAATGAGAAATTAGTTATAATAAATTCGTTGAGATTATATTATCCTTCACAGAATTATTAATGTTTGATATTATTGTTGAATAAATACCAAGGCTATTCTAATCAGTCTTTATACAATATTCGTACACTCGATTTCGCCTCATTCATATTTACAATATTTAATAATAATTATATAGTAATAATAATAATAATAATGATAATATGGTATGATAATATATGATATTAGAAACGATAAAACGATTTTAATATAACGGATATACTTATATGTCTAATATTATCAGGATTTTGTATAATATAATAATGATAATGATTAAGAAAATAATAAAATTTTCATGATAAAATCTATACCCCATAATTGCATTATAGCAATAATATTAATATTAAGTTTCTTTTTTCTGCATGGCTTATAAAACACTATTTTCTGATTCTATTCACATATCTTTTTCAATTTTTGTTTTTAGTTTTTTCTTTGTTTTTTAAAATAATAAACAGATATGCTGCATCGTTATACATATATTATTATGAATTTTGTTAAAAAAGGAAATGTATAAAAGAAGACCGCAGTTCCAAAGTGTGTAATAAATCTTGAATTGAGATGAAACTGATTAAGTTTTTTTTTGTTTTTCCTTTCAAAAACCTTGATGATTTATAGTCTCAATTATCTATACCTATAACATAAAATAATAATAATAATTAATATACATATATAAGCCTAATATCCAACTCGGCGTGTATATATATAATTTATATGTTTAGATGATTATAATTATTATATTATTATAACTGCAGTTTATACTATATATGTATATGTATATGTATAGCTAATGTATTATCTGTTTCTTCTTTTTATTTATTATTTTCTTTTCTTTTTTTTTTATCATTATAATTACTTCCCATGCCGCTCAACACTGTGTTATTACATGTTATTATTGAATTGAGCACGTTTCAACTTCATTATTCAATGTATCAGGTAAGTATATAATAATATATAAATAATATTCAAACTCATATACCTTTATGTATGTATATGTATGGATGTATCTATGTAGCTGAGATTTATCGATGAATAATAATAATAATAATAATAATAATAATAATAATAATAATAATAATAATAATAATAATAATAATAATGATAATAATAATAATAATAATAATGATAATAATAATAATGAGAATATATCTGTTCGACTTACAACCATATCGAGATTAGCAGCTTATAGCGTAGCACATATTACATATTATTGTATAGGTATATAGTCTTAGAAAAATTAACGATAAGGATATATTATATGTATACGTATATATACTTATTTCGTCCACCTTTTGCTTTATTATTTATATTATATTTACGTTTAAATTATATAATCTATTATTATTAAAATTATTATTTTATTATGAGGTGGATTAGTTAATAAATGCATTTACTGATATCAATGTATAATATGTATATATGTATATGTATATGTATGATAATATGTTATTATTATTATTATTATTATCATTATATGTATAATATTAATTATATACGCGAGAGAATTAGCGATGATCGTTTAAATAATTAATTAATATTAATGAATTTAAATATAATGATTTTTTTTTTCTTTTTATTCATTATGTTTAATTATATATGTATATGTAATTGGTGAGGGAAGGATATTTTATTGTAACTTACGTTTCTTTTTATCTCTCATTATTTTTATTTTATTTTATTTTTTTATTTATTAGTATCATCATTATTTTTATTTATGTAATGTAGGTATGATCATGTATGCGTGTATTGTATGCTATACCTATTATGCATATATCATATAATAACGACGGTGTAGAATTATGGTAAGAAAATATATTTATCACTGAGAATTATAATTATAAAATATTAGGAGATTTCTTTTTTTCGTTTTTTTTTTTTTTCTTTTTCTTTTTCTTTTTTAGAATGATATATAAAACAGAAATTATCTATGCAATCATTATAATTATGTACGATTTTATTAATATTCGGATTTACTTCTTTTTTCTTTTTTTCTATTATCATAAATTGGATATCATTTACGTGTCAGTGTATATAAGGTTGATATGAAAAACTACCAATTAATATCGTTTTATTTAATTTTTTTTTTTTTTTTAATTTATTTCCTCATTGTCGACTAGCATTTTTATTATGTGCGGCTAGCGATAAATTTTTATTCATATTTCCTGTTTTTGCTCTATGTTTTCCCTGTTTCAACAAAAATTTAAAATGTATAAGCCATTATTGATTAAAATTATATTTATAATATGTTTATCTGAGAAGGGAATTTTTAGCGGAATTTTTATTTTTTTCTTATCATTCTTACTTTATTCTATTCATTTTATAACACGTATATATGCTAAGAAAATTTTATTCTTTTATATTAATTATCTCACGTATGGTCCTCTCGCGGTACGATATGTCAGGGTGTTTTAATTCTCTCTCTTCACTTACATTCTATTTTTTTTTTTTTTTTTATAGTTTCAATTTATTTTCTCTCTTTTTTCTTAATTTACCACCCTCTCATAGCGTATTAAGTATTTAGAAATAAACAAAAAAAAAAAAAAAAAATTCGCTAGATATTTGACTATTATTATTATTATTATTATTATTATTATTATTATTGTTATACCTCGTAGAAAATTGTTGCATGATTTTTATGTTTTATTATAAATTGATAACTAGGAGCTGCTTATGTTATATTTATAAGCCCCGTCGACGGTTCATTCATCTACGACGTACTTATTTATTTTATTTCATTTAATTTTTTTTCTTTCTAAATTTCAATTCATTTTAGTTCTTTTATTTTTTTCTTTATTATAATACGAATTTAAATATCAGTTTATTATGTTTCATCATATAAACTGTCTGTTTTAACTAAATAATTTCAATATTCGAACACAATATGAAATCATGTTTCATGGCCTCGTATCTTTTACGATTATACATAATGTTATAATTCACCTATATTATAATTGTATCATGACTCGACTGATCCTCGATGACCTTATTTATAATTATTATTCATTATACATATACATCATATTAATCTTATCCTAAACAACATTCGTATATATAATAGGGTATAATAATTACATAATAATAATAAGCATATATATATTTTTGTTTTGTTTCAAACTGCAGTACATACAGAAACTGAATTTTGAATTTAAGCGTAATGATAAATGATTTCAAAAAAAAAAAAATGATAATTAAGTCTTACTCTTTCCATTAAAAAAAAAGACAAACTCTGCGTCTACAAATATTCAGTTATAAATACGTATACATTTTCTTTCATTACTTTACTTATACAGTATATATCGATTTTGGATTTAATTAGGTTTTTCAAAAAATACACTTTATAGCTAAAAAAGGAAATCTCATACATCGCTATTATTAAATCATCGATTATTATTATTATTCGACGAAAATATATAGTGATTGAATATGTGTTGTGATATAGTAAGAAAATCATTGTGTCTATAGAAAATAACTAATTAATAATAAAATAAAATTCTAATACACAATTTTTTTTTTGTTTCTTTTCTATATAAAAAATGATATTGAACAACTATACTGCAGTAGCGGATCAAAAAAGCACCTCATCATCATCATCATCATCATTTAAATTAGCAATGTACAGATTGTGTATGTAAGAATGAGTGTCCATGTGTGTGTGTGTTTGTTAAACGAAACTTTATACAGGATATATATAATGAACGATTAATAGAAAAATGATTTTAATATAATTATTATTCTTACAAAAATTTAATGTAGATTTTTAAAAAAACTAATCATACCTAACATATCAATATCATATATTATATCATATTTATATCATATATTTTATACAATAAGCCTTATAAACGCTAATCATCATAATAATTCTCATAACTATAAAACTACTATTATACCAGATATTCATCGTCTCAATTGCTCTGTGCAATATCATTTTTAAAAAAACTTTATTAATGTGGTAAACAAGTATCCGAATCTCCGCTACTAGCCATAGAAAAATTAGCTGAATCTCTATCGCTCTGTCTAATTTGTGCAGTTGTTGATAATTTTCCAATTTGTGATTGTGGAAATGTATGATGACCACCGGGTAATGACCAAGGTTGTGAAGAATGAACAACTTGTACAGGTGGAAATCTTTTAACAAATGGATTAGGTCCTCCATGTAAAAGCCTTACGCCATTATGATGCGACGGTAGCGTAGTATGGGATGGTATAGTTGAGTTATGATTAGGAATAGTTGTATGTCGAGGAACAGATCCACAACTTCCAGCCGCAGTTCCTCCCATATTATTGTTATTGTTATTGTTTGTTCCATTAATATTGTGCGTTGCATGAGGCAACGGCATAGTAGAACAGTGTGGATAAGTGACAACTGGTTGTGTCGGATAATGTGGAAGGGTTGCGGAAGAGGCTTGTAGATTTCTCAGATCATTATTCTCCGTAAAAGAAGTCATTCTCATATTAGTTGACCTCCCAAATGGTTCCTCGTTTGGATTTAATGGCTCGCTGAGTTTTGGCCTTGATAATTTTCGCCTTATAACGACAGTAGCTTCGTTTGGGTTTTCTAAAATTACTGCTGGACATCCGGCGACCATTTCTGTACCGTTTAAAAGCGGTGTGTGGTTCACATATTGAGGAGAAAAAGACTGGCTTGTACCAGGCCGTGAATTTGGTGGTGAAAATGCTGTCTTTCCTGATGGCGGCTGGACCCCACGCTGAAGAGAACAGCTCCGCCATTGGGGCTCTTCTCGAGGTTCTCCCGTTAGATCATCTACACTTGTTGCTCTACGCTGGGAACTACTATGGCTTGCATTACTAGCATTGCTTGCATTGCTTGCATTGCTAGTATTGCTTGCGTTGCTTGCATTTGAATGAACACCGCTCGATGTCTCACTTTGGCTACTTGTATTGCTGTGTACAGTTGAACCGTCCAATGGTGGAGAGTTTGAGAAATCTGAACGTGGAGTCAACTCCTCATGAGGCATTCCTGAGTCCGCACGACGCAGACATCGAGGGGTTTGACCACCGTTTATCTACAACATATTAGAGCCAGGGTATAAAAAGGAGGACTTTTTCATTACACAATTTTTTTTTTTCACTGTGAGGGGCTCAACTATCCTTGATATTGAAAATTACAGATTTTGTGAAGTTTCAAAAGGATTGGGAATGAATTTCATTAGTTTTTTTAGACTTTAAAACGATTCAAACAGGGTCTTTCAAGAAATTTAATTGGTACTTCACAAGGATTTCATCAAACTCTAAGAGTTTTCATGAAATTTTACACAGACTTTAAACAGCCATATACTAAACATCAAGAATAGTCAACTCCCTGGCTTTGAAATGCTGTAATATCCAACACGCATTAATCACCCACAAAAAAGCAAAAAGTTATCCTCTCTCCAAATAGCATGACAAATATTTAAATTAAATCACATGCATCAGTATGAAATAAATTAGGTCTCCTGTAAGATTTAATGTATGTATAATAATGAAACAAAAAAAAATTCAAGGAAATTGTGCCATAGGCTGATTGTGTTCTTTAAAAAAAAATTAGATATGGGTCCTGAAAGAACAGATTTCTTGCAATTTTAATGAGCCTCGAAACCTTAAAGTCACAAATGCACACAAACACACACACATACACATTTATAAATTTTATAAACTCAACACAATATCTACCGTTTAGTATAAGAGAGATTAATTATAATTAATACCTGTGTGTTACTATTCAGTGGTGCAGTGACGACCTCTGAAGGAGGTGCGGTGTTATTAGGATTTGGAGACAAGGGTTGTAACGGAATAGGAAGTGGCGGTGGATCAGGAAGAGGTTCAGGAGTAAGAAGAGGAGATGGGTCACCTTCCGAGGGCTGCAAGTCGCGGTTAGCACTGGCATAGTATGTCACATGGTCGTCGTTCACGCACTCCAGGAGCTGTTAATTATATCCATGCATTGTTAGTAAGAAGAAAAAAAGTGAGAAAGAGATAGATAGATAAAGAAGGTGATATTGTTAATTATGATGATGATCATAAAATAAAATTTGGAAAAATTTATCTGTTTTATTATTTTGGTAAAGTATCTACATCATATCAACAAGCTCACCGTTTAGCATAATTCAGATCTACTATTTTCTCTTCAATTATAATATTTGGACTAGCATTACGTTATGTTAATCAAATCAAATAGTTTCTAATTCTAATTTCTCACGATGAAAAAAAAAAAAAAAAAAAAATACACACACGTATTATTCTACCAGAGTTTTATCTATACAGACTGCACTGTTGCTACTAAGTATATTAACTAATTTTTACTTTTCATCACCTTGGATAGTGATACTAAGGAGAAAATATTTCAAATTTAAAGGATTTCATATTTGAAGAATGATCGCTATATATATCTCGTTGAAAATTTCAACAATTGCTTCTACGATGAAAAAAATCAAAATAATTATATAGTAATTAGATGGATTTTATAAGGTGATGAAAAGCACCTGTTTACACTATGATCAGTGGTGTGACTATGAGTGAAATTTCTAAATGCGAGTAGTTTGAGGGGCTTTTCTAACGTGACGCTTTAAATAATGGGTAATTTTTGGGAATGTTTTTAGCAAAAACTTTCAGACATATCGATTTCAAATTCGATGAGTATATTTATGCATGTTTTATGAGGATTCGTGAGTTTTTTTTTCAAAAAATGTTTACAAGATTTGCAGTTTTAAGATTATATATGTGAAAAAAAAAAACGATTTTCCACATCTGTGATACTAGAAAGGCCCCTTATGTTAATGGATTTTTGATTCTTGGGTTTCATGATAAAATATTTATCATATCAAAATTTTGACACTGTCTGCAATAGTAAACACCACTGCCTATTATAATAATCGACGATTAGCACATACTATTAGATATATAATTAGATCTGCACACGATATATTTATTCTATATTAGTTAATTAGTATAATTGTTATGATTTTTTCAAAACCACACGAATATAATAATTAAATTATAATATCTACTATCATGACCAATGAAATAAAAAAATTTTTTTTCTATTATTCTTTCTTACATAAATCATTTTATTGGAATTGTTCCTAGTACGCGGTAGCAGCCATCTTCCCCACTGTTAAATTAAAATTAAAAAAAATGAAAAAAATGTGAAGAAATATGAATATATACATATGTGGTATGTGTAATATGAAAAAAGATAGAGATATAAAAAGTGAATAATATAAATTGTTTTTTTAATATTTTTTATTTTTATCTAATCAGATAAGGTTGAAATTTTCTAATCTTATTTTTCATTTCTATTTTTCTCTCACCTTATTTTCCTCCGAGGTGGAATCATCCGCTGGATCATGACCCCCTACAGACATCAATGGGAGTTCACGTAACGTAGCATAGTCCCCGTCGTCATCTGGTCCACCGTCACCGACACCTCGTCTGGTTTTTCCCTTATTACTAAAGATAAAGACAAAAAACAAAAGAAATTAGTTACTAGATGCTGCGAAGATCTTAAAAAAATAATTCAATAATTCAAAAAACCGTTTCAATTTTTTTTTTTCTTGTTTCACTTTGTTTTTACTATGACTCAATTTATTTATTCATCAAAAATAAAAATTCTAAAATAATTAATATTAATATATATTGCTAATTCTTATTCAACATTTTTTTCTTTCTATTCATTATACTGAATGCAAAGCATAATAATTGAGCGGATTGATTGAATAGCTTTAATAAATTATTTCAGATTATTTAAAGCAAAAAAATGAACAATAAAAAAAAAAAAAAAAAAATACAATTTATAGCGCAATGTAGTTATTTTTGTTAATTATAATCATTATGTAGGATTAGTGATGTTAGTTATACAGTGGATTGTTAGTTGAGCAATTAGAGCGATAATATAAGACTTATAGATATAATATGCAATAATTATAATATGCGAGGGAATTAAAGCATATATATATATTATAGAGAGGAACAATGGTGTGAAAGACAGTTAGTATATACAGTATAGTAGACGTTTTGTTAACTTAATAATGCAATGTATTTAATAACAAAGAAATATTTATACAAAAATACAAAATATATTATTTAAATTTGTGCATGGAAAAAAATTATTGATTGCAGTAGTTTATCGTCAGATTATATATGTATATGTATATGGCTAACAATTAATATCAGCTATCTATATAAAATAATCCTAACGCAGTATATATTTATTTATTTATTCATTTATTTAACTAAGCTGCTAAATATGTATACCTTTATCAAATTATTGGTCAATGAATATAGAGCCTGCGACTTATTGTTATAAAATAATAATAATTATATTTCTGATTTTTTGAATAGTAATTTCAAATTTCAATTTCAATTTATAGGATTGGAATTCAAGAAAAATTAGATAATATTAATTTATATCGACTAGAATCAGAAAAATTAGATAATTATATAGTCTTGTTATATATTATTTATTTTATAGTTCGCTACGATTTCAGATTCGCGCCATTCAATATTTAAATAGTTGCAGGGATATAAAGTCTAACATATATATATATGATAATAATAATAATTAATTAATTACTTCTATCCGAACACAATATTTAACTCATATATTAATAATAATGATAATAATTTTTTATGACAAAAAATTATTTAAACAAATAAAATAATAAACGACTACAAATACTTTACCAAAGTATAAAAATTTATTGATTAGGGTGTGTCGTGTTTTAGAATAAATAATATATTTATCCTGATTTTCTCACTCTTAATTAAAAATCCTGTTTTTTTTTTTTTTATAATTATTGTGAAGATTTTTCAGGTGCAAGGCGACAAAAAAAAAAAAAAAAAAAAAAAAACTGGTATTGTTTGAAAACGACAGACCCTAATTTATGTACAAAAATTTAAGCCTTGTGTAATCGATGGATCAATTTGGAACGTCAATCAAAAGTCATTGAATTTTTTTTGTCTTCCTCATTTTTCATATATATTTGAAATTTTGCAATTTCGAAACAAGTTTTTCTCAGTCATTGGGAAAAATGATCTTTACAATTACCTCCACATGTTGTAGTTAATACTCGAAATTGTAGATTTTCAAGGAAAAGGTCTTAATCAATATAGTCGAGTCAATAAATATTTTTTTTTTTTTTATATCTACTCGACTGGATTGATTAAGACCTTTTCCTTAAAAATCTTTACGATTGTTGTTCCATTTACTACCGGGCTTTTAATACGTTGCTAATTAACTATTATACAACGTGATATACATATCAATAGGTATATACAAATAATTTAAACATCTCGTTGAATTTCGTCCATGAATTTTATATTATAACGACACATTATCGATAATTCTGAACGATATTATGATTTTTTTTTATGTATATAATTGTATGTATACCTATTATAATCAATCAGGAATTATAAATGAATTTCATGAATAATTACATACATGACAATATATTATAATGACTTCCGAACTATTTAGGTATAATAATTTGTATTTCTGCTCGATTTTTTGTTTTTTGAATTGCTGTTCACAACTTTCGAAATTTTTTCTATCAATTCTCAGCAATTATTCCAATGAAAAAATAGAAGAAAAAAAATAATAATAATAATTTTTATAAATAACAAATTGTTTATAATTGAATAATACTATACGACTCATCGTAAGGATCGATATACAATATTAATTACGAAAGCTATTCAAAATACAGAATATTAAGCAATACACTGATTTAAAAAAAAAAAAAGAAAAATTTTTAGTTATTTTATTTTGATTTTTTAATGCGAATATCGATCTTTTTTATTTTTTTTTTTGTTTTTTTGGATTTTTTTTTTTTTGTACATTTTTTTTTTTTTTATAAAGCACACAGTCATTATTATTATCATTATTGTTATTTATTTTTTACTGCAAAAAGCATCAAGCCATACTGACGCGATATATAGACAAGAAAATAAAAATTTCGAAACTAGAAATTCGCAATTTTCGATCCTCCTGATTGATATTGAAAATATGATCAGATTTATTTAAGCGTTAGAGCGATAGTATACCACATTTTTCATAAACAAAAAATGAAATGAAAAACCAAAAAAAAAAACAAAAAAAAAAATAAAAAATGGCAAGCAATACAATTATTTAAGCAAAAGTAAAACAATATGAACATATTTATAGGTATGTATTAGTTGTAAAAGAAAAACAAGAAAAAAAAAATGAAGAAGAAAACACTTTGCACAGATGATACATTAACAGGCAGACAGACAGACAGACAGACAGACACAAAGACACCAAGAGGGAGGAGGAGGGTAGTTACCGCGCGCCGGACGTACTGGGCAGGTCGTTAAAGGTGACTTTTGGTTTAAGTTTCTTGTTAAGCCATCCCTTATCCCCGGTAGGAGCTAGGGAACCATCAGCTGGCGACTGGGCTGGAGATGGACGTAGTTTTGGTCTCAACCAGTAGATCTGCTCGTCCCCATCAGCGTTCGATTCACCATCAACGGAATCTGAGTTTCCTCCTAATAGATAAAGACAAAAAAAAAATCAAAATCGAAAAAATTAAATCCAAAATTTGAAATAGACGTTTTTTTATTCGTTCCCATTTATTTCGATAGAAAAAAAAAAAAAAACAAAAAAAAAATAGAATTTTTCTGAATTATTATGAAAATCTTGAAAATTTTCTTTAAAAATTTATGGAAATTTGTCGGGGAATGAATATCCGTAATGATTATATCATTAAATGTGTACGAATATTTAGAACTTGGGTAAAGAAAAAAATAAAAAATAAAAAAGAGAAATGAACCCTCCCTTCTTTGTCACAGAATGAAAAGATTTGACCCCTACCTTGTGCGCGGGCTTTCCGCTCCATGGCAGCCTTTTGAATGACACTCATGATGGCCTTCTTCGGTGAAGTATCTGCGATCGTATACGTCCTCCCATTACCGACAACAAGTAGTGGTGCGTTTGTACCCTCTTCATCGTCTCTTGCCGACAATAGATCGACATCAGTAACGAGTTTTACTGATCTTGCAGATCTAACTGTAGCCCTGCCTATGGTAACCCTCAATTTGAATATCCACTTTTGTTTTATGGTAAGAAAAATCCATAAAACGAGCCACATGAACAAGTGGAGAACGGTACCAATTATACAAGCCAGTACTGCCCCGTCTAAACTACCTCGATAAACTACGGTATAATCGTATAATAATGGCGCACTGCATATAGATATTGCCAAAAAAACGCAAAGGGCTACACAGTGCGTGAAATATCCCCATCCTGAACCGTCACGACCTTCTTTTAGGAGTATAACACGACGTTCACGTTCCTGATTCAAAAATGCTGTAAATCTGTAATCAGGGAATGGGAATTTTTCTTGCATTTCGAAATCAACTGATGAAGAAAGTGATGGAAGAGATGATCCGATGTATTCTTACCTGCCATGAGCGTAGAGGTACATCACCATGCTCGAACACAATACCAATAAAGATGAGAGTGCGAATAGAGCTAAGGTAACGTGAGGATTTAGAAGAAAATAAGAATCTCCTAAGAAGGTTGAAATCGTGCTTGTCGTTGATATCGTACGGGTTCGTAGCATCGGTAGAACCTTAAGGGGACCCATGACTTGGACCTGCGAATCGTTAAAGATATATAATAACGTTGAATTCTTGAAGTTAATTTTAATGTCCATAGTTTCCTCTACTTGAAATGATATTACCTTATAAAGAACGGACATTCCAGCATAGGCAAGCAAACTCTGTGCAGAATTAGCCAATAACTGAAGACTGAATATTGTTCCCAAGGCTTTATTGCACGACCAAAATACCGCTGGATATCTAACAGAGTAAACTGCAAGTGCCATTGCGTAGTTTAAGTACTCGAGGGTTATGGGACCGTAGGATTCACCTGGAATTAATAAAAACATGTTACAATCATCTTCAGGAACAAAGCACACCTTAAAAACTCCACTGATGTTAATTATACCGACCGGATTGCAGTTCCATATTCAAATTCTCTGGTCTGTCCAAATCGGCCAGACTGTTCATGCTCAAAGCCAGACTCTCCGCAGTCATATTTCCCTTAGTAGGTTTCGTGGGTCTAGTCGTTGTGGTTTTTGCAGTAACTTTTTGTTTAAGTTTTAGTTTCACGGTGCCATTTTTCGGTGTCATTTTTGTAGCGTTTGGTTTCTTCTGAGATACGTTCACTTTCGGGATTATTCTCGTGTTCAGAATCGCTGTGGTAGTGTCAGTAACGTCTTTTGCTGTGATCCCAGTCGTTGTGATGATAGTGGAGGGAGTGGTGGTCGTCGAAGTGATTAGTGTGGTTAAAATCTTCGATGTTGATGTTAGAGGATTCAGAAAATGAGACACAGCAGTTGTCTTCTTCGAGGTAATTGAATCGTTGCTGGGTCTAGTAACCGCGCGAAATATTTCCCTCAGATTAACAGTCGTTGATATTTCCGCTTCAGTATCGATCATCCCTTCAACTGTGTTCGGTATCTCACTAGTAGATGCCAAAATACTGTCCATATCGTCTTCGAACAACGTCGAGGTCACGTACGGTTGAGGAGTTATGAAACCTGAAAGTGTGCTCAGGTTTCCGGGAGGATTCATGAAGCTTAGGACCACCAAACGGTCCTCATGAATCACCACCCAGTCCAAGTCCGTGCGCCAAATAGCCTCTGCAATTAGACGAAGAGGAAATATTATGGTCATGAAAGATCTTTAATGATCATCGATCTCTTCTTTGATGATGAATTTTGACGATGATGGAATGTGAGTGAAGAAGAGGGGAGAGAAAAAAAATTCTTTCTTGAGAGGAATTGATGCGGTTGATTTCAAAGTGAGGATAAATACTTGAAAAGGCAGTCTAGCGAACAGGATACCGAAGAGGAACGACGTCAAACGATATAAAACAATATGGTTCGAGTGTGTTTGCGGTGGATAAATAAGTTCCCAGTTCTCTGTAGCCTGGGACAGTTTCCCAAAGGACCTCTTCAGAGGTTGGGGATGATAAAAATAAATAAAAAAAATAAAAAAAAAAAAAAAAAAATCCTTTAGGACAGTTGTTTACGATACTGCTGTCCCACTCTCTATCGCCTCTCTGAGACCTTTATGTAGGTATATACGTCCATACCTAGAGTTGTGTGTATTCCGAAGGACGAATGCCCACTTTACGAGAATTTCAAAGGTCGTCTTCGTTATTAAAGATAACGGGAACGGTTCCTCTCTAAAAGCTCCCTCTGCACTGATCGAGGGAATAATAAAACATAACAAGTCACGTGAGAAGAAATAAATAAATTAAGGGCATAAAGCACCCCAGTTCACGCAGCCCCTAAACAAATCTGAAAATACGACTGAAAAACACATTTCTGCTTCTTGTTGCTTGACTATCGAGGAGAGAATGGACAGAGAAATGGACTATTACGGAGACCCGGAGTTGTAATTTCCTGCATGTCGTGAAATAGTGCTTCTCGCCCATCCCCCATACCCTGCAGAGGAAGAGTCTTGCTTTATAGAAACTCGGGCACAAGTTCGTTCTATCTTCAACAAAACGTTTCTTATTCTCATTCTACTTCTACTTCTTCTTCTTCTTCACTGGTCTCTAGTAGTTGGGTATTACATTCGACAAAGACGTGGTTTTCCCCGTTTTTCAGCGTCTAGCAAACACTGCTTGAGGCTTTGTGCGGTTCTATTCTACCCTAAAAATTTATCGCTAGACATTTTGAAATTTAAAAACTAAAAAACAAAAAATAGGAAACGATAGTTTACCAATGTCTAAGTCCTTTGGTCAATTTATCCAGCAATGTCCCTCGGCCACTTTTGCGGTTATTAAACAAAACACAAAGCCCATAATGTGAAATGTTATGGCTGGCAAGCTTCCCAGCGTAACAGTGGTTAATTCACAAGTTTTAATATTTCGTGTCACGCTAGTTGCTAGAAAAGTTTCTTTACCCGCTACTGAGAGAGAGGGTTGAAATGATTTAGAACGTAGTCGTGGTTCGTAATACCATGGAGCTGGTAGAAACTTTTCCATAGAGGGTAGGTATGGCCGAATGAAGAGTAAAAAGAGTAGAGCTTACAGAGACACCGGTTAATTAGCCAAACTAGCTGATGCCACCATCCAGCCCTCGGGCTTGGGTCGTTTAACTCTTTCTGTTCGTCGCTTAACCGGAGTGGGGTGAAGAAAAAAGTAAGAATAATAAAGCGGAGAAAGAATGAGAGAAGAAAAAGAAACTAAATGGTTAAGAAAAGGGTGGTTCACTATACCCTGAAGGTGAATTACCTTGTGGGCGGGTTACCGGTAGCAAGTTTAATTCCAGCCAGCTAGTTCACGAACTGAAGAAGAATAAGGTGTAAAAAAAGTTTTAAATCCAATCCAAGGAGATTAAGAAAAAGAAACTACCCCATACCTAACCCCACAGCAAAAAAAAAAAAAACAGGGATGAAAATCCTTCACCGAGATTTTACTTACACTCTTTTAGTGCAAAGTTCGGTTTGAAACGTTTCGAGTGAAGCTAAAAAGCCACGATGTTAAAGACATCAATGCAGCTTCTTTACTCCTCTTTCAAAGGATCATCATGTTCTGCCATTTCCTTGATGATTAATAAAAACGAAGAGTGAGTATCTCTTGATTCTCACTAATCGATTACGAGACAGAAACCGCTGACTTGACTAGTTTACTTTTTAAACTGAACCAGTTGAACATCAGCCAACTTTCACCTTCGATAGAGGATGAGAGTTTCCTTTGATTCGTATGCTGACGTTTAGTTTGTTCATTTCAATTCGCAAAGTCGATAGTCACAGAGTGCAAGTGCAACAGTTGCATTTTATCTCTTTCTTTGTCTTTATATTTCCTCTTTCTCACAATCAATATCATGAATGCATCGATCGTTCATTAGCTTCAGAAATAGCCAAGGGATGTAATCGGCTCGTAAGTGAACAGTGAGCATTGTGTTAAGTACTTGGTACTCGATATCGAATCGATGGATGAACAATTCCTGTTCTGCAGTCCAATGACCGATGTCCGGATTCCATTCAATGAATGCCAACGATTGATAAATCCATAAAAAGCATAAGGATCGTAATTCATAGTCAGTCATAAGCCATTTTTAGTACCAAACTATTTTTTAGTAAAAAAAAAAAAAAAAAGAGAGATGTAAAAAAGCCGAGAGGCAACTCTTGACTCGAGCTTCAAGTACGTATGAATGATACTAAAAGCCTGTTCAGTACCTTCATGAAGCATGGAAATGTCAAGTTCTACTATGCGGGGTGTTTAGTCAGTAGAAATAAAAGTTCTGAAACAGATCCTAGTGCGTTCAGTCCTTTTTGCGATCAATTTTGGAAAGGCTTGTGCAATGTCCAGCCACATATTAAGGAACAGAGGCCTTATTGACAGAGAGAGAGAGAGAGAGAAGGAGAGATATGAAACACAGTGAGTTTTATATGCTTGAATGCATTCACATACGTAGATACATACATACATAGATAAGGTATAAAATACAGTGGATAGTATAAACCGATCGTAACCATTCCTTTACGATTCCCCTGACGCTCGTTGCACCCGTTGCATTTGTAGGAATATACCTGACTGTGCACACGTCGGTTCAGGAAATGAAAATTAAAGGCCGATGTATCATAACTCCAACGTGAACATAAAAACACAAAACAAAACGAAAAATGAAAAAGTATAAAATATAGAAGTACTATTTCTATATGGAGGTAAAATTCTACGGTGAATTTAATGGCACTGTGATAATTTTTTTTTTTCACTCTCTATGTTTATCGCTATTGTACAGCTTCAGAATTCCGGAACATGAATCCGTTCGTAGAATTTGTCTATCGCTTCACGTTTCGCAGATAATCGTTGATAAATCTGCGACTGTTTGAAAAAATGGTAAATTGTGCCATTTTAGAGAACGGACGGTTCTTTTTGTTCAAAGATTTTCTGACTGGAAGGAAGTAGAGACTGAGGATCAAACTCTACTTTTGAGTATCGTGAACCCGAATGGCTAGTCATGAATCTGCTGCTGTTTCAAAAAATGGTAATTTTTGGCATTTTTGATAACGGATGGTTCTGTTTGTTCAAAAATTTCCTGTTTGAAAGGAAGAGAGACTAAGGATCGGACTCTATTTTGATGTATCGTAAACCCGAATGGCACATCACGAACTTTCGGTATTGTCAGTTTGTGAAAATGGTCATAAATTCGATTATCTCAGAAACGGTAAGCGATGGATCAATTCTGCGACCGGATTTCCATTCAGGGTTTAGAAATCTATGAAAACAATTCACTACCAACCCCGAAACAACATCATCCAGGATTTCAATCGACTGTGTCCATTTTTAGTGGCGTTTTTACCTTTTTAGAAAATTGCTAATTCGAAGCTTGAAGCGCGTAGCTTTGTTCAAAGATAACAAAAAAATCGAAAAACTATTTCAAATACGAATTCCTGTTGATGAAAATGCCATTTTGTATTTGGGACCATTTCCGCATGACTTTATGACACATGCAAGCTAACGGTAACAGTTTATGAGGTTGTGACCGTCCCTGTAAAAAAACGGCTATCAGTAATGGGTTTCGATTGTTGTTTATTGTTATTCTGACAACAGTATGCCTTCGGGTAACGTTTTGTTGCCATTTCCCGTACCCAACCTACAGTTGATTGCTGCTGCTGCAACAGTAGTGCGCCTCGTTCCGGGTCGAGCACGCGCTCTGGCTAATCGAATTACCTGCTAATTAGTTTACATAAAATTACGTTGTGCTACCGACCGTAGAACGTGGTAACCACGTCGCCCCTTGAACGACACTCCGGTAATAGCTGCAGGGTTATCGACGTTTCCGTGTTAAATATACACCCATCCGTGTGTATAAACGCTGCAGATTAAAAAGAAGAAAAAGTTTAACAAATCGAGCTTTTATTTCTCAAGCAAGTCGTCCAATCGTAACCTCTTTTTATTTATCTTATATTTTATTTCGGCAGTTTCGCGAGTTTCAGCGTTTTTCTTCGAGGAAAGGAAAGCGAAAAAATATATAAATTGGGAAGAAAAAAAAAGCTCCAAAGTTTTGGCTCTTGAAGAATTGATCTAAATTTTACAAGACTGATACGGTTGTAGTCCGACTTTTGAACAGCTAAGACCTTGTTCAAGATCAAATCGCTTACACATAACTAAAGCACAAGATATGACCCTACGACCTGTGTACTCCACCACTGTACGGCCCCGTAAGGTGTAAAACGAGCAAGCCAAGAC
This sequence comes from Macrophya annulata, assembly GCA_963924015.1. NCBI lineage: Eukaryota > Metazoa > Arthropoda > Insecta > Hymenoptera > Tenthredinidae > Macrophya > Macrophya annulata. The sequence goes on along the minus strand of OZ001257.1, from coordinate 13,807,983 downwards.
GAAGCGAGCCAAGATAAGGCCAGGGAACGTCCGTGACGACGTATTGATCGACCTGCAGGTGTAGTATGTGTACCTGAGCGTGCAGTTTGCTGCAAGCTCACGATGTTTGCACTCGGCAAAATTTACCTCTTATACATAAAGTGCTGGAGCTTTGACGGTAAAGCACTAGACAAAAGTTTTTGTAATTTCTTTTATTTTGTTTTTTCGTTCTTTCTTTCTTTTTTTGAAATATTTAGTCGAAAATTTTATCCAAAATACGAAATTTTTTTCATAGTAATTAGCTTCGCATTTTTTCTAAAAGATTTTCTCTTTCGGACAAACGATTTTCGGTTTTAATTCTGAACCCAGAACGATTCAAAAAGAAATTGTCACACTTTTTAAAAAATTTTTGTTTCTGTAATTTAACAAAAAATAAAATTAAAATGGAATTGCAATTTTTTATTTATCTCTTGAAAATTTCTAGTCTTTTGGATTTTTCGGGGCTTCGTTACTGGTGCTGCTTACGTGTCGTGATTGAATTTATTTTTTTCACCAAGTAATGAAATTAATTATCAGTGGCTGTGGGAAACTGATGTTGGTTTCATTGAAAATTACGACGTCGAAATTTCCTCTAGTTAGCTAGAGGGTGGGTAGAGTATGTATTATAAAGGTCTGGATATACATATATGCCCATGTACCGAGCTGACGACAGATTGTCGTACGTGTAGGGTAGATTAATCAAAATTTATTCCACGAGCCAACAGAACAAACCCCATAAACAAACTAACTCAACAAACTATAGCTTATATGCAAAGTTTCCACATGCCTATATTATACCTTATACATTGTAACATATACTAGTTGGCATGCTGGTTTTCCGCAGTCACGCAATTAGACCGTCTAATTATCTGAACATAAAGAAGAAGGCTGGAAAAAAGAGAAAAAATAGAAGAAAAGAATTTCTGGAATTTACGTATCTATCTTCGAACTTTCGCGTACAAAAAGAAAAAAATTCGCAACTATGGAAAAAACTTTTCTACAAATTTCTAAAAAATTTTAGAAAAATTTGGATCTTTCGTAGTTTGTTTTTTTCTTTTAGTTTTAGCGAAAGAACAGAAAAAAAAACAATTTATCGGAATTACTACGATAATCTACAATTTTTTTAATGATAAGTCATAAAAAATTACAATTTTTTTTTTTTAACGAGAAAATGTGAGATGTTCGAATTTTTCTAATTTGCTAAAATTCGTAGAAGTAGGAATTTCAAACTACAGGCTATGGAGTTAATGTAAAATAAAAAATCGCTTTTTTATTTCTTGTATTTTTGTCTTTTGTCCAAAAATGAAAATTTCATATAATCATTATTACTGTTCATTATAATTGTTGGTAATATTGTTTAGAAGTTTCGACTGTCGATATATAGATAATCGAATCAACTATTCGAGCAACTGCTACTACTGCAATAATTGACTATGTATAGTTGACTAATTATTGTAAGTAACTTTACGTATAGTTTAAAGCTAGAACTATATTGCGAATAAATTTGTCTGTGCTCTCAGTTTTCTAAGGAGTTACAATCGTGGCTGCATGCACTATATTGCACATAGGGGGGGTTTTATCATTAGCTAAATATCTGCCTAACTTATATACCCTATCCCTCGAAAGCTCGACGGCAGCTGGGTGAGAAATTAAACTTTCTAGAAATTTCACATTATACACACCCGCAAAATTTTCGAGCTTGCACAGTACCACTTTGATACTTAATACTTTTTAATATCACAACCAGATGTCTGATAAGCTTTACTTTATACTTTACTTAATTTTACTTTACTTATTACTTTCTCCGACATTTTTTGGGTAAAATATTTGACTTTTTCTGACATTTAGTATTGAAGGGTAGATTAGGGATTATCTCAAAAAACTGACAAAAATGAAAGAGCTGTAATAACCAAAATAACAAAAAAACAAAAAGACAGATTTTCAGATTTCACCTTTTTTTCTTTTGGGCTCAGAGAGCTTCGATTTCGAATTTGATTTGAGATCAACAGCTACATAATTGAGAGTGAAAAAAAAAAGTAAAAAAAAAATAAAAATTGGAGGAAAATATCCCCCACTGTCATGAAATTTAAGATACTTGTGCTCGGTTTACTGTGAAATTAAACCTGCACCCATATACCATCAAAGTAGAGGACTCTGACGGATTATCCATTGAACAATTTATCTCCAAAGCCCTGACTTCGTGCCCTAGAGGATCGTGAAAAAAGATTATAAAGAAGGTACAGGTAGGTTAAAAAAATTATAAAATTTATCCGAAGTATGAGCAAATAAAATTCAAAATAAAATTTAGCTGTTCGTATGATTTGAACGAATTTTTTATTAAGCAAGATAGAAAAAAAAAATTAGGAAACCGGTTGACCTGTGGGCCAACCCGAAAACTTCCCGCTGTGTTAAATACGTTACAATTAATTGATACTATTGTGTTTATAATAAATTAAAGAAGGTTATAAGTATAATTAGTTTTCCCTGTACAAATCTTTTTTTCTTCAATTTCTATTCTTCGAATAACTTTGAAACTACTAGACCGATCGATTCCAAAATCTAATCAGATCTAAGTCTTGATGAACTCTTTCGATCGCCGCAAGAATCATTCAAATCGGTTAATTCGTTCCAAAGGTATCGTACGACAAAAAGAGAAATTTTTGTCGTGCAATATCTTTTAAACCAATCGGGCGATTTTGATGAATCTTACGGCGATCGAAAGGGCTATCCAAGAGCTGAGTCTGATCAAGTTTTGAGGCTAATCGCACGAACAGTTTAGGAGTCATGCGCTAAAAACATGAAACAAATTGGTTTTTAATTTTTATTTCTCAAATAACTTTGAAACTACTCGACCGATCGACTCCAAAATCTAATCAGATCTAAGTCTCGATAAACCCTTTCGATCGCCATAAGAACCATTCCAATCGATCGATTCGTTCTGAAGATATCGTACGACAAAAATTTGTTTATACACACAGACACACATACGGACGTCCATCCAAAAATAGTCAGAATAGCTGCGTAGGACCCCAAAACGTCGAGATCTGATGAAAACTCGATTTTCGAAAATCGGACCGAAATCAATAACTTCCTTTTTTTATGAAAATTTTCAATTTCCATTGCGGGAAGTTAAAAAACTTGATTTTTTCTGCCAATCGGACTTGAATACGAAATTCTATGAGTTTGAGATTTTTTTGAGTTTATTGGAGACACTTTTTAGAATTTCAGAAATTAATTTTCGAGAAGCTAATTTCTGATTGAAGAAGTTTTTTTCCGGTTTTCGAAACAGTATTTCCCTATTTTCATATGGAGTATTTGCTTTTTTGAGAATAGGGGCGGCTAGTTTACCTTTTCAACAAGCTGCACTAGGTTAGTCGGATATGAACATCGTGCGATTCGGGTTTCTATTCAGAACTTGAACGAACGAACGAATGAATTCATGAGAATCACATGGACACGAAAAGAAGAGGCGAGTATGGGTATTTGAATTTCTTTTATATTTTTTCAACTACATACATCGAAATCCACAAGTCCTATTCTTATATTCACTCAAAAGCTATATGTATATGCCATGCAAGGATTCCTTTATACTCCCTACCTTCTTTCTCCTTTCCTTCATCCCTTCTCAAAGAAACGGACACAAAAATTCGAGGATTTAATGCCCGGTTCATTTTTTATTTATTTATTTTTATTGTTCATTTTTCAACAGGTTAGAAAAATTTTATGGATCTTACCGAAGTCTTAGAAATTTTCGAAACGATTATTGAAACTGGATTTAAAAGAATTTCATAAAATTTATATTAACGATTTATTTTTGCGAATTTCGAAATTAACAAATCGGTTCAAAATTTTAATCCGTATAAATTGAAATGGACGAAATTGTTGTCAAATTTCTCAAATCGTAATCAAAATTGTTGATATTTTTATATAAATTTTGAAAATGACTTTAAAAAAAAAAAAAATTGAAAACCTAAAAACCTTGATTTTCGGATGTTTCGTGGTTTTGGTTTCCTTTTTATCTTCTCATTCTTTTTCTCTCTAAAATGTATTAACGTGAAGTGAAACGATTTAAAAATTTAATATTCTACGTAGGATTTTGAGGAAAATCGAAGTCGCCATTGAAGAGATCGAATAAGCGAAGCGGATCTTCTCACCCCTTGGACTTTGGCTGATAATAGAATCCTCAGCGAGTCGATGAAGCGAAAAGCACCGAATCTTTTGGCACTTGAACCAACTGTTGAGAATTTAATCTAAACCGTATAAAGAAAATGCAATAACAAAGATCAAGAGTGTTTTGTGTACCGAGATTCGCAGAGTCAAAAAAGCCAAATCGAATTACCGGTACGCATTTCGAAGTTAATAAAAAAAAAAAAAAAATAAAAAAATATACAATTTTGTGTGTAAAATCGATTTTTTCTTTTTTCGTTTTGGAATCAAAAATAGAATCTTTTTTATAATTCGAAAACTAGGGAATTAATTGATTCCAAAATTAGGTCAGATTTAAGTTTGATCAAATCCTAACGAGTCGAAGAAAAAAATTGTCAAAATCTTCTTTTTTTTTAATAACTCAAAATCTACTGCATCGATAAAATTAATATTCTGACAAGTTTTAGGATACAGAAAACCGCGTCGATTGAGCTAACGAAAGTTAAAATCCGTTTATTCATTCGCAAAATACAGTAAAATAAAAAATTCATTGAATCGGTAACGAAAGTCTCAACTTTTAATTTTTGGGTTAATTGCGTGAAAGCGTCCCTTTTCAAAGTGACGATATTCGAAAAGGGAAAGTTTTTTTTTTTTTATCAAAGGAGAAATCCGGCCGGTTTTAATTATCGAATTGTTTTGCAAAGAATTTGGAAAAGTGGTATTATAATAGCTGGTAGGTATGTATAGTTAGCAAGTTGGTTCCGGAATGTCGATCGTGTGACTGCAGTACCAGGGTTTATAAAGCTCTGTCGAATTCAGGAATCCGCAATAAAGAAAAAAAGAAAAAAAGAAAAAACGAAAATAAAATAAAATAAAATAAAGCTAACCGCTTTTTTGCTGAAGTACTTTTCACTAACATGTTTGCACGATGAAAATTTGCGTTGATTTTCTTCTCCGCGTAAATCTACTCCGGAATAGTATGAGCTTTTTTTTTTTTTTTTTTTCATCACTTTCTTTTTCAACCCTTGACTGAGCTTTTTTTTTCTATTTTTTGTTGATTTTTTTTCCTACTTATATAGCTTCGCCTGCCACATCGTCATGAAGAAAGTGATTTTTTTCTTTTTTTATTTGCCAGAGATTTATCCACCTACCCTCGACCTAATAATCCTCGCACGATCCTCCGGGGTTTCACCTCCACCCCATTTTCCCTTTTCACTTTTCGGCACCAGCCTTTTTTAGTACCGGATAAAGAAATAAGGACACTAGCTCTATTGGGGATCGGAGGATATTCGATGTCGTTTAAAAATTCGTAAAGCGTATTTGAACGAGTTTCGACAAGAAAAAAAAAAAAAAAAAAAAAAAAAAAACGTAAGATTTTGTTTATTTTATATTTTTTTCCTTCTAGATACAAACGGTAGGTATAAATACATATTAAATAAAAATTGGTATATGGACACTCCGAATTTTGATCGAGTAGCTAATTTTTTTTTTCTGCATTCAAAAATTCGTGATGCGTATTTATTATTTTTTTTTTTTTTAATTTTTATCGATCATAGATTTTCAGATATAATTTTTTTTTTTTCGTTTCAATTTTAACGAATTTTCAAAATCCCGATTTCTAATATTTCCAACGATCTATCGATTGAATAATTAAAACTGAGAATATCAAACATATACTTTTTGAAAAAATAAAGATAATAAAATATTTTCTAATTTTTTAAATCATTCAAATAAAAAACAAAAAAAAAAAAACTTTCATTTTATATGAAACAAAAATTAAACTCAAATTTAATGAGTCAGTTTATTTTCGAATTTGTAATAGCAAAAAAACAGAATTTTTGAGCCCCGATTTTGACCCCGCATGACGATTTTTTCTAATTTTTATTTTTCGTTTTTTAATTATTCTTTATTTTTTGAAAGATTTTACTGCTTTCGTATATACAAAGGAAAATATTTCAGAATTTTAAAAGCTCACAAACACATTTACCTATATAGGCTTTATATGTATATATATGTATAGTTTGAAATAAAAATAAAATTACTCTTTCCAGCCGACAGGAAGTTAAAAGTTTGTTCGTTGTTTTACGGGGCGAATTTATTATTTTTATATTTTTTTTTTTTGTTTCAACCACCGTAAAGTTTTTTTGTTTTGTTTTCTCGATAATTTTTATCCTGGATTGAAGTCAGACTGGGGAGAATATACAGAAAAATAAAAAACTTGGATAATTATTTTTATCGAATTTTCGAATTAAAAAATTTTTACTTAAAAACGTAAAAATTATTTCAAACGGCGAAATTTTTTTTATCTCAAAAACTATAATCAAGTTTTTCGGTATAAAATTTTCAGATTAATTTCTGAACGTATTTTGAGTTTATTTTCGTAAATTTTCTTTATGAATTTTCAAAGCACGGTATCGTAAATTTTATTTTTTCTCAAATTGGAAATAAGCTTATCTTACCTTTCGGCAGAAACCCAGCGTGAATTAGTCTCGCTTCCATCAGCAGAGAGGGTAGCAGAAAACACATAGCTGTACAGAGGTGGATAAAAGCTGCCGTGGGTCCTCCGTGTCTCCAAAGATTAGTGGCCAATCCTATTAAAAAAAAAAAGAAAAAAGAAAAAAAAAAAGTTGATGAAAAATTGATTAAATTAATTACCCACCAAAAATTTTCTTTATAAGGGATGAAAAAAATTACATCATTTTAATAGTTCGTAATTTAAAACCCACCATTATCCGGGTTGTTGTTGATAAGGGATGAGGGTGGATCTCTCGTACAGGCGCTTAAATGACGTCCTAATTTTATTCCATCATTGGCCAAATTTCCTAGTTTGAAAAAAGCTGCGGCCAAAAGTACGGGGAGTAGTAGTACCCCAGTTCCGGCAAGAACTAAACAAGCATGAAGTTCGAGTCTTGGTGGTGGCGCTTCCGTCGGCCAAGGAAGAGAGAGATATGCTGAAAAAAAAAATTTCAAAAATGATAAGAATGTGCAAAAAAAAAAAAAAAAAATTCAACTCAAAATTAATAATAAAATGATACAAATTTTTGGGAATGAATTTTTTGTTGGTGGTTTAATTCGATGCGTGTAGATAATTGGATGTACGAAATTAATTCACGTCATCTGGTTATATTTAAAGTGATGAGTTGTGACGGGCGGTTTAAACGAAAGCTGCAGAGTCTTAATTGAATGTACTTTAATTAATTATAAAGCACCGCTTGTCAACAAGTTTCCTTGAGGCTTGCAGCCTCCTCTCGGCGGTGATTTATTTGATGTATATATAAGGTGTGTATACTTTTGTTAAATGGGAAGTTTCTGAGTTCAGTTTTTTTTTTGGTTTAAACTTTTGGCCAACGGGACTATATATGTAGCTTGATAAATAGTTGAATTAATCAACCTTTCGGATAATTAGTTTAAAAATATACTCAACATCGATCGAAGATTAAAAAAAAAATCTAGTCAAATGATTCAAGAAAATTAATCAACGAATTGTAAAAATTATTCAACGGTTGTAAAAAATTTGTAAATTATTTCTAAACATTTTTCAACAATTTCGAAAAATTGATGATCGATTTGTAACGATGAATTCAACACTTTCTAAATATTGATCAACGATTGAAATCAAGGTTATTAAAGATTCATCAAAATTATTCAACATTTCGTTGAATTTATTCAACAATTTCTACGAATCAGTCAACACTTTTTGAATCTCGATCGCCAATATCTGAGACAATTATCCAAAGATTGATAAAAACTGATCCCTAATTTCTGAAAATTAATCAACGACTTGCAAAATTTGGTCAACACTTGGTAAGAATTGGTTACCAATTTCTAGAAATTGTTAATCAATTTGAAAGACCGAGTCAACACTTTCTGAATATTGATCGATAAAAAATCATCATCAACGATTTGTAAAAATTATTCAACAATTTCTACGAATCAGTCAACACTTTCTGAATCTCGTTCGCCAATATCTGAGACAATTATCCAAAGATTGATAAAAACTGATCCCTAATTTCTGAAAATTAATCAACGACTTGCAAAATTTGGTCAACACTTGGTAAGAATTGTTTACCAGTTTCTAAAACTTGTTAATATCAATTTGAAAGACCGAGTCAACACTTTTGGAATATTTATCGATAAAAAATCATCATCAACAATTTGTAAAAATTATTCAACAATCTCTACGAATCAGTCGAAACTTTTTGAATCTCGTTCAGCAATATCTGAGACAATTATCCAAAGATTGATAAAAACTAATCCCTAATTTCTGAAAATTGATCAACGACTTGCAAAATTTGGTCAACACTTGGTAAGAATTGTTTACCAGTTTCTAAAAATTGTTAATCAATTTGAAAGACCGAATCAACACTTTCTGAATATTGATCGATAAAAAATCATCATCAACGATTTGTAAAAATTATTCAACAATTTCTACGAATCAGTCAAAACTTTTTGAATCTCGTTAACCAATATCTGAGACAATTGTCCAAAGAATGATAAAAGCTGATCCTCAATGTGTATAAAATTGATCAACGATTTATAAAAATTGTTGAAATAAAATTGAAGATATTTTTTATTTTATTTTTTTTGACAAATATCTTACCAATAAATCTTTTCGCGCATCTAGTAGCGATGTAGGCTTGAATAGCAACAGCTCCGATACCGTACCAGACGGACCAGAGACTATTGACGTGACCTCTTGTGCAGGATTCTCTTTTTGGAGAATTTCTACTTCTTCTTATTTTACTGGTCGTAGTAACGCCGCTTGAATTTATACTCGAAACAACCGGAAGAGGTTTGAGTCCCGGTTTTTTACACTTTGCTTGATTCACCTCGTTGTTATTCTCATAGCCCATAAGGCTGCCTGTCATCGACATTTTTTTACCTGAAACAAAGAAAAAAGAAAAACAAAAAATAAATAAATTAATTCATTATACTCAAATTCGTTTTCCATCCAAAAATCCATCATGTTGTTAACAAAAAGATGAAAAAAAACGAAGAAAAAGAGAGAGAGAGAGAGAGAGAGAGAGAGCGGGAATAAAAATAAAAAAGAGAAATGGAAAAGTCTGCATACAGAATAATAAAAATGGAAAATTATACGAGCGAAAATGTAGAAGAATGAAAATGCAAACTCAATGGCGTGCGAGAGATAAACTAGCTCGAGTTGGTACAATGGTTAAACCGGAAGTTTCCGATAACGTGGTGTAACGTTGATTATTACCGAGAAGATAACCGGCGAATGTATATCAGTTGAATTAAATTCGTGTTAAACGAGTAGGAAACAAGAAATAAAGTTTCGATTATAATAATCATTAATTGCTAGAAGGTTTTTCTTATCGATAATATTGTTTTTCAAATTTTTTTAACCTCCCGCAATGATAATTGAAAATTTTCATAAAAAAGGGAGGTTATTGGTTTTGGTCCGATTTTTGAAAATCGAGTTATCATCAGATCTCGACGTTTTGGGATCCTAGGAAACTATTCTGACTATTTTTGGATAGACGTCCGAGTGTGTGTGTGTGTGTAAACAAATTTTTCGTCGTACGATATCTTTAGAACGATTCGACCGATTGGAATGGTTCTTATGGCGGTCGAAAGGGTTTATCAAGACTTAGATCTGATTAGATTTTGGAGTCGATCGGTCAAGTAGTTTCAAAGTTATTTGAGAAATAAAAATTAAAAAACAATTTTTTTCATGCTTTTAGCGCATAACTCCTAAACTGTTCGTGCGATTAGTCTCAAAACTTGATCAGACTTAGCTCTTGGATACCCCTTTCGATCGCTGTAAGATTCATTAAAATCGATTGATTGGTTCAAAAGATATTGCACGACAAAAATTTCTCTTTTTGTCGTACGATACCTTTGGAACGAATTAACCGATTTTAATGATTGTTGCGGCGATCGAAAGGGTTCATCAAGACTTAGATCTGATTAGATTTTGGAATCGATCGGTCGAGTAGTTTCAAAGTTATTCGAAGAATAGAAATTGAAGAAAAAAAAGATTTGTATAGGGAAAACTAATTATACTTATAACCTTCTTTAATTTATTATAAACACAATAGTATCAATTAATTGTTACGTATTTAACACAGCGGGAAGTTTTCGGGTTGGCCTACAGGTCAACCGGTTTCCTGATTTTTTTTTTTTTTGTTCTTCTTTTCTTATTTCTACTTTTTCTTTTGACCAGAAACAGAATTTTTTATACTTATTTTACGAGGCAATTAGTCATAAATATTCGTCAGGGGTTGCAATTTGCATGTTGATTGCACGTAGCGGTAAGCAAGAGTTGGGGGTTCGTAATGGCATTGAGTATAAAAATTTTCTTTTTATTTTTTATTTTTTTATTTAGTATTTTTTTATTTTTTTATCTTTTCACCTACGGGTTCGTATGTATAATAATTTAAATTAAATAATTGCTAATGTAAATATGCAAATATAATTCCACCTTCGGTTATAAATTAGCTTAGTTTTAGTCTACTCAATCATCAAAATTGTATAAATTCATTATTACACACATCACGAAGTTGTAATAAATAATCCAAGTCCATATTAAAATTTGTAAAAATTATTTAGATAATGAAGAATCAGTTAATCAAATTAGATAAATAGAGTCTTGAAAACAAAAGAAACCAAAAATGAGAAATTAATAAATTTTTCAATGAATTTTGAGGATGAATTTATGTTACGCCTGTGCATAAAGCTCGTGCTAATTAATACGTATAACAAATTATAAGTAATAGCATCAAGTTCTTAGCTAGACATTAGTCAAAAGTATCTGAGCTTGCGATGAATATTCAAGAAGTTTTGAACCAGTGACCCTTGCAAGCTCTCCCCCTCGATGTTTCCTAACGTATTTCGAGAAAATATACCCCATCGTGTATACCTTGTACAAAATTTTCGGAAGGTTAAAGTTTGGAACTTTGAAACCGTATCTGCTCTTCTATATGTATACTTAAAGCTCAACGAATTTTCACTAACTTTTAGAAAGTTTGAAAAGCTTAGAAATAAAGCTTGAAGAGACTATGTTATGTATGTACCTTTGAGTGCTATGTATAGTTTCTACAAAATTTTGGTTAAATAGTTTTAACAGAAATTCGATTTTTCTTTACTATTAGAACCCTTCACTTGAGCTTTAATTTTTCTAAGCTCTTTAAGTTTGTGTCTAGGGTATGACAGAGCGAGCGAGAAACGTTTGATCAATAACGAATATCGATTTACACAAATTACAATACAGTATATGACGTTAATGAATAATTATACGGCTATATACTTAAACTATACCCCATAGAGCTAAGTCATTTTTTATAATTTGCAATTCAAAAATATGCGTGCAGAACAGAACCTGGCTGGTCTCTACATCCAACCGAAATAAGACGAATATAAATAAACGTGAATAGAAGCAAAAGGGTTTTTTTTTTAATTTCAGAAAAAAATGGAAAGAAACATGACGATAATTATTATAGTGATTAATAAATTATGATTATAGATTTATAAATGCAATTTTTATTTGAGGGTATGAATGTAGCTACTCACCCTTTTTTCAAAGACCCTGCCACAAGTCTAAATTATCAAGGGTCTTCCTTCAGGGTAATTAGTTCGGAGTATTAGCATCTTCGGTTAAAACAGCACCTGAAATTATAGTAAAAGAAACAAAAGGTGTTAATCGTAATTAAAAATTGATATTTTTCGATTCATTTCAAAATCAGTTTACAAAGAAATGTTTACAGAATAAAATTTCGCAAAGGTATAGAAAGAAAAGCAAAAAGAAAGAGAGGGCTTAGAATTTTTATTACAGAGATTGAAACGTGAAATGCAAATATACAAAATGAGTGAATAGTAAGTTGAGTAATTGGGTATTATTCAAAATCTCCTTAATCGGTTTTTCTCTTCTAACGTTAAATCGTCGTTTGCTATTATTCATAGAATCCACAGAGTTCTTTACCAGTTTCTCTTTTGGGCCTCTGGTTAATGCGCAAAAACTTTCAACAGCTGGGCTTTTCCCCTGCAGTTTGTAGGTAAAGCATAATTGCGAATTCAACCCCGAGCTTGAGTCGGGTCACGCACTACTTGTTCTACTGTTCTACTTTTTCGTACCCCTCAGGAGATCCTGAGACTTGACAGATCGCTACCTTTTTTTGCCAAGGTCTAATGTCTTTACTTATAGCTTGGGTGTATACCTATATATATACTGTAAAAAAAAGCTAGGGTGTTAAAATTGTCTGATGATAAAAAAAAAACTTCTCGCTTTATGTCGTATCTCGTATAACCAATTATTTATTTAGGTAATTTGACCAATTCTTGGCCCTAAATAACACCAAATAGTCTTTCTTTTATTAACATTGAATAGTCTTAAATTGGGACTGAAAATTTTCACGGTGTTAATTATCCACTGAAAGATTAAAATTTGATTTAAAATTAACATTGAACAGTCTTGAATTGAAGTATCAGGAATAATAGTAGTGATTTATTATTAAAAACTCAAATTAACACCAACTAGTGCTATACTATCTCCAAATAGTCTCACGTTGAAATATCAACAACAAAAGTTTGAATTTATTATCGAAAAACTTCAATATAGTTTTCAATTGACACGAAATAGACTGAAAATAAGACTAAACGGTGTTAAAGTATTACTAAATAGTTTTGAATTAACACCAAGTAGTCTTGAATTAACACCAAATAGTATTTTACCATCTTCAGATAATCTTCTATTGAAATATCACAACCCAAAATGTTAATTTATTATTACAATCCCAAAATTTAGTCTCAAATTAACACCAACTAATATTGTACTATCTTTAAATAGTCTCAACTTGAAATATCAACAACAAAAGTTTGAATTTAATATCGAAAAACTTCAATATGTTTTTAAATTGACACGAAATAGACTGAAAATCAGATTAAACGGTGTTAAAGTATTACTAAATAGATTTGAATCGACACCAAGTAGTCTTGAATTAACACCAAATAGTATTTTACCATCCTCAGATAATCTTCTATTGAAATATCACGATCGAAAATGTTAATTTATTATTAAAAACCCAGAATTTAGTTTTAAATTAACACCAACTAATGTTGTACAATCTCCAAATAGTCTCACGTTGAAATAACAACACCAAAAGTTTGAATTTATTATCGAAAAACTTCAATATAGTTTTAAATTAACACGAAATAGAATGAAAATAAGACTAAATGGTGTTAAAGTATTACTAAATAGTTTTGAATCGACAACAAGTAGTCTTAAATTAACACCAAATAATATTTTACCATCTTCAGATAATCTTCTACTGAAATATCACGATCGAAAATGTTAATTTATTATTAAAATCCCAAAATTTAGTCTCAAATTAACACTAACTAATGTTGTACTATCTCGAAATAGTCTCACGTTGAAATATCAATCCCAAAAGTTTGAATTTAGTATTAAAAATCCACTGTTTGGTATTAAATTACCACTAATGGGTGTTAAATTATCCAAAAATAATTTCAAAATGATACTAAACGGTGTTAAATTATTGTCTAAGTAATAGTTAAAAAAAAAAAAAAAAAATACAAAAATGCGTATAAAGTGCCTAAAGATTAAATATTCTCATAAAATTTCAACATTAATGCGGAAATTTTTAATCTACTATTCTTCACTTCGTATATACGTACAGAGAAGTCCTGATCCTTTGGCACACTTAAGACCAAGTACTTTAGCCCTTTCTGAAACCCTTTCTTCTTTATTGTTAGACCTCGACTTTTTGCGGTTTACAATTAGGTAGTGGCACGAGCCACCTGCCCGCGGTGCCCTAATTAGGGGTAAATATAGCAGCCAAAAGAGCGAGGAATTCCAGTACCCTTATGGCACTTTTGCGCCCTTTACAAGTTTTTTTTTTATCCATTCTCTCCATGTTTGGCTTTATTTTGTTTCACTTTTTTTTTTTTATTTTCAGTTTTTGTATTGTTGTCATCTCTCTCTCTTTATTTCTCTCCCCATTGCCACAGCCCTTCCTTTCGCACCTCTTGATTGTTTGACAATTTTTTTTCCCCCACCCTAACAACGACCAACTCACACCCTACATTGGCCCTACTACACAGTATTGTGCATCGTATACACAGTTGTTTTATTTTTATTTATTCCTTTTTTTAATTCAATCTTGGACATTAATTCACTATGGGGGATGAGAGATAGTAAAAAAAACTGCTGTTTAATGCCGCCCTTTTCCATGTTTAATGATCTCTGAAGTAATTGAAAAGCTTCTTTTTTTTTTTTTTTTTTTTTTTTTTTTATCGCAATTTTCTCGGCTGCTTCTTCACATCGAAAGCTTTTCTATTCGACTTTGTTTTTTTTTTTCGTTATTTCGGTAATAAAATTTGAGGATTATTATACCTTTGGTTTCATTTCTTCTTTCGAAAATATTTATCAACGTGTTAAAACTGAAAACAAAATATTCGTAAAGCTTTTTTAAACACTCTGAGACTCTGTAACATTTTGATATTCGCCGTTTCGATAACCCGGACTGTTATGATATCGTAAGAGTAGGTATTTCATATCTCGCCTTCTGGGCAAAAGGGGTTTTAAAAAGAAATCAGTACCTACCTACCCTACCCCATTTTTTTAAGAGGGAAAGCTCCAGGCTGTATGTAACTGCTTTGACTTGACGATGTTCAAATGTAGTGTTCAAATAAAGAAGAAGAAGATTTCCAGGACTTTATACATTTAATAACACGCGTTTTGCAACCCAAATATTTTTCACTTTTATATTACCCATAGCATCCCTCATACCTCCCTTAATAACCCCCCATATGCCATAATAAACGAGCGAAAAGTTTTCCAAATGTTTTACGTTTTTATTTATTAATTGAAAAAAAAAAAAGAAACAAAGAATAATTTAACACCCTTTAAATTTATTCGATCATTCGATTTAATTTTTCATCATCAAATCCAGAATCGTAAAAATAACAAAAATAAAAAAAAAACTGATGACGTTATATTTCTTGAGATTTTTGAGCTTTGAGAAATTTTATGTATTAATTTCTACGATTTTTAATAAACTTTACGGATTTTATGACAAAATTTCTTCCACCCGAAGGAATATCATCAAGCACAGTATATTTTTATACCAGGTCTTATCGTGCTAGCAATTTAATTCAAAAAAATATTTTAAAGCTTTGAAGATGTAGGAGTAATATCGGTATAAAGTTTGTGCAGCGAAACGAAGAGAGTGAGATACGATCAGTATCGTTGGATCGCATCGTGGAGTTCGTTCGTTATTACATAAAAGCTTGAAGACTGAACTGAGCTGAAGAAAAGCACAGCAGTTTCTTCTCCGATATTATTCCATGAGGTAAAGGTTTTACACTACTTATACTTATACCCTGTACTGAACTGCATTGCATACTGCACATTGCATTGCGGAATTCGATGCATATTGAATTCCACAGGCTATATAAGACGGAGTGCGCATCAAGTATCCGGGTGATCTTCGATTTCCGATATTCAAAGCTTTTATGGACACCAATATTGTCATAATATGATGTCTTGTGCATAATTTATGTACAAAAATTATGAATTGACATCAATTGGTGAAGAAGAAACGGTTTTAACACAGCCAAAAATTTATCTAGTCAGTTAGTGGTCAATTTCCAAGTTTGCAGTACACTTTTCCTGATATTCAAAGCTTTCAAGTGCATCAACTTTATCACAAAATTATTTCTTGTGCACAATTTATGCAGAAGAATTATGAATTCGTATCAATTAGTGACAAAAATACGGTTTTAAGATCGCAAAAAATTTGTGTATTTAGATACTGGTCAGTTATCACATGTGCTATACACTATTCTAGATATTAAAAGCTTCTAAGTACAGCAAATTCATCACAATATTATTTCTTGTGCACAATTTATGCAGAAAAATTATGAATTGGCATCAATTGGTGAAAAAGAAACGGTTTTAACAATGCCAAAAAGTTATCTAGTCAGTTACTGTACAGTTTCCAACTGTGCAGTACACTTTTCCTGATGTTCAAAGCTTTCAAGTGCATCAAATTTATCACAAAATTATTTCTTGTGCACAATTTATGCAGAAGAATTATGAATTCGTATCAATTAGTGACGAAAATACGGTTTTAAGATCGCAAAAAATTTGTGTATTTAGATACTGGACAGTTATCACATGTGCTATACACTATTCTGGATATTGAAAGCTTCTAAGTACAGCAAATTCATCACAACATTATTTCTTGTGCACAATTTATGCAGAGAAATTATTAATTGGCATCAATTAGTAAAAAAGAAATGGTTTTAACATCGCCAAAAATGTATTTAGTCAGTTACTGGTCAGTTTCCAAGTACGCAACACACTGTTCCTGATATTCAAAGCTTTCAAGTGCATCAAATTCATCACAACATTATTTCTTGTGCACAATTTATGCAGAAGAATTAAGAATTGGTATAAATTCGTGAAAAAAAAAATATTAAAAAAAGATTTTAAAATGGTCAAATAATTATGTATCAAGATACCAGCCATTTTCCACGTGTACAGTACACTAGATCGAATAGTCAAACCCCACAGCCATTTTAGATAAGCTAGGCTAACCCCGTATCTCGAGGATTGTCATTACATTAATAGCTTCAGTCGACCGCACAGGGATATGCTTAGCTTATCCAATCAAATCATCTACCCCATTTCCAATCACCATACAAAATCCCTTGGTAATCTCAAACCCCAAGAGAACCCGAACTGCAACGAGTAGAAACATAATCGCAAGACAATCGCATTTATAATTATAAACGATTTATTAAGGATCGATAAATGAAAAATAAATATAATTAACAAAAGAAGAAGACAAATTCTACAGGCTTAGAAAATATGAAAATAATTTGGAAAAAATTTGAAGAACGTTTGTAATTTATTATTTTTTCTCCAGTTTTTTAATCCAAAAATTAAAGTTTTTACATTCTCAAATGATTTTTATTGCATTTCTTATTCAAATAGGAATGAAGCCTATGGTTATATTTATAGCAAGCTTGATTTTAACTCCCACCCTCCCCTGCCCAACCACGAGGTAATTTTTGAATAGAGCTGCAGCCTAATTAACTTACAATTATCTTTCCGTGAACCAAACCTACGTAGCTCAAGCAGTTTTAATGCCAGGTCAAGTATCTCTTAACCCCTTTCTAACCATCAAGTAAATATCTCACAACCATTGCTGATCTAAGCTACCACGTCGACTTAACAACACTTTGAATAAATAGGGAGTAAAAAAAATTTTCAAAATTTCTTTACAGTTGATGCAATTTATTTAATTTGACATTATCAAAATGTTCTTTAAAATGAAAATAAACAATAAAACAAAAAACCGAAATCAAAAAAGTCATTTTCTTTCACTTTGAATATAATTAAAGGAAAAAAAAGCTCAACTTTTTGGGATTGCAGAAGCGGAATTCAGCCTGCGAAGCTTTTGTATATAAAACTGCAGCTGGATGTTATAACTAGACCACCTACGACGGTAAGATACATAGCTGCCAGATTTTATATACACGTATATGTATATATGTACAAGAATTTCTCTGAAAGACAGTGTGACGTTTGATTGCGTCTGGAAATGGTTCTGTTTTACGATAAACGGTCGACAACCTTCAGTTCCACGATTAGCCATGTTCATTGCAGGATGTGGGAGCCCCCGAGGACGCGTTAGACCGAAAGTAAACGATGTCATACAGGTCTGATCTCTTCCTTAAAACTCAAAAGTTTCCTATTCTTTTTATATTTTTTGCATCTTTTTTCATCATAATTTTCTTGTATTCTTTAAGCAAAAAGCTTTCTTCGATCATGCACCG
The DNA here is from genome assembly GCA_963924015.1 of Macrophya annulata. Classification (NCBI taxonomy): domain Eukaryota; kingdom Metazoa; phylum Arthropoda; class Insecta; order Hymenoptera; family Tenthredinidae; genus Macrophya; species Macrophya annulata. The sequence continues at coordinate 13,789,998 of OZ001257.1, read as the reverse complement.
CGATCATCATATAGATAAAGAATTTCAAACTCGGTAATTGATAATAAAGTAAGGGTAAAAACAAAAAAATAAAGAAAGAAACAACAGAGAAAGAATGAAAAACTTTTCAGGTTGGTTAAAAAGTGGCCCGATAAAAAAAAAAAAAAAAAGGAATAAAAAAAAACCCATAAACTCTTGGGTCATTACCCTTCGAGTGCTCTGCAACTACTTCCATCTCGGTTCTCCAGCCCCTGTTGAACCCTGTTTTGCGTACCTTATACCCGCCCCTATCTCGATCGATTAGATAAAAATTTTTTTTTTTTCCTTTTTGAACATTAAAGTTCGTGGTGGGGTTGTAAAACGATAATATTAATGTCGAGAAACTTTTGTAGAGTTATTTATAATGATAATTATAAGTATAGGTATGTACAATAAATATATGGATATCCTATATATATTCAATCTATAAGAAAATTGAGCTTTTAATTATTATTCTACCTACATTTAGGATTTTTTTAAAGCACGCATCCTTTGCGCAGTCCTTTGTATAGTCCTTGATTTTAATTAAAGGGATATATTAATTTTCAAGGATATGGATACGGGTATTATTGCCTTTTTAATTATATCACTCGCTGTGGAATAATGAAAAGGATGCTTTTGGAGCTTTTCATCAACTTGGTGATACTGAAGGTATATTGATTTAGAGGATTTGAAAATTAGAAGATTTCGAAAGTGTGATGGATTTCAAGATTTTTAGGATTAAAAGGATTTTAAGACTTTGAGGATTTCAAGATTTTTAGGATTAAAAGGATTTTAAGATTCGAAAGATTTCTGGGATTTCTACAGAATTCAAGAATTTTAGAATTTGAAGATACTAGGGAGTTCCAAACCTCCAAGATTCTTACATTTTAAGGATTTTGGAATTTTTAGATATTAGGAAATTGATGATTTCAAGATTTTTAGGATTTTGGGATTTAAAAGATTTCAAGGTTTTTACGAATTTGGGGATTTCAAAATATCAAGGGATTGTAAATTTTTAGGATTCCTAGATTTCAAAAATTTCAGGATTTTTAAGCATCACAAAATTTTTGTCGCGATCAAAAGTATTGGTTTCGGTCAAAGAACGACTGATTACAATTTATCATACCTCATACCTATTTCGCGGATTAGAAAATTTGAAGATTTCAAAGATTTGAAGAATTTCAATATTTCATCGTTTTTTCGGAGTACTTTTCATCAAAAAGAAAAAAAAGGATGGGTTTGTCAGGGAAAGAGAAGTATAAAAAAGTAATCAAAAACCAAAAAAACAGATAAAAATTGAAAATTTCACATTAAAAAAATGCCCTATATATTGACAAACAACAATTTTATACAGTGCGTTTAATCCCAATTCGATCTGGGTACACTTACAATTTCTTCTTGTCATTGGTCAGAATCGCCCTATATATTGACAAACAACAATTTTATACAGTAGATTCATTCTCATTCGGCCTGGGTATATTTACAATTTCTTTGGTGTCATTGGCAAGGAATGCCCTATATATATGAAATTCTCAACTCGGAAGAATATATTCTTTCATTCAGAAAGGTAATACAGAGAAAAAAGTACAGGTTTGTCAGTGAAACAGCGAAAATCGATTCATTTCCGGTAGAACCGGAAGTTCAAATTGAACGAGACATGGAAATTTTTCATGCCCATCATTTGGTTGTAAAGTCCTGTGAATTTCAGATTTTTTCATCGAGCCGTTTCCGAGATCACCGCGCGAGTTTGTCGAACTGGCCGACAGACAGACCGACATCTTTCTAAAAACCTGTTTTTCGGATTCTAGAGGGTCGAAAACGTGAAGATTCGTTGAAATGATCAAAAGTCACTTTTCTACCAAAACCAATACTTTTCTTACATCACCGTAGGTGATGAAAAGTAAAAAGAAAATTGGATTCTCAATTTCTGACTGACTATCCTTTACACACAAACATATACAAGACGATAAAAAGTGTCAAGAAAAAGGTAATTTTTATTTAGGTCCAAATCACCATTCCATTAAATCCATCGTTTCATACCTTTAGCAATTGCAGTACCACCGTTGCTAAATTGTATGTGTGGATATATCCACGTACTCCGTTGTTTCAGAGTGGCCCAACACCAGAGACAGTCCTGAGTGACAGTTTGTAAAACAATGGATCTGCCACAGCTAGTCGAGGTATAGGAATGGCGTCGTATTGTATAGGGTGCGAGAAATGTGCCTAGCGTGTCGAGGAAGAATAGCATATGGTTGAATAAGGGTGGGTTGACCGAGGCGATGCGATGCGATGCGATGCCATACCATGCGACGCGACGCGACGCCGCGCAGTCTCCTAGTTCTGCAGGCGTCGCAAAGCTTTCACGGGCGTTTGCCACTGTCGCTTGTCACCATCCCCCTATTTCGCACACACACATCTTTCTCACTCTCACTTCCACTATGTATATACATACATATATACATATAAGTGTGCAGAAAATGACATGGGCAACGCGAGGTCCCTCCCTGAATCCAAAAATACGACGTCAACTGCAGCATCACGTTTTCGCTGCACATATTCCTGTTCACCTGACAAGAAAGTATAACCCATATGCAGTGGAGCGAGAAAAAAGCTTCGGTTTAAAAGTTTCGAGGAATTCGAAAATTCCTTTATTTAAAAATTTTTCTTAACTTTTATAAATTTAATAAATTTCGGGGATTTTTAACACAGGAATTTCTTCCCTCCTTGAAAGCTCGCCTTCACACTGTGCAAGCCTATGATGTGGAGTCTTGTTTCGTTGATACCTGACCCCTGCACCTGGTGAGAAATACCTTCGCTTGGTTTGACACCCTTGAATAATACTCCCTCATTCCGATTCCCCTTTATGGTTTTTCTTCATACTCTTCTTCTGGTTCGGAAACACTTCCACATCACTTCCTCAGGGCGTTTCTTACCCTCCCATGATACTTGGTAGGCAGGTATTCATCTCTTATATAATGTAGATATACTCGAAGGTTTGTTTTCATTCACAACAGACCTCCATTAATATTTCCTTCTTTTTACTCGTTTTATCATACTCTCTATACACCCTCGCGGTTTCTTTAGGTGGAAGAATTGTAGAGAAGGAAGAAGAAGGCTTCGGTTCACTCACGCAGATCGGAACTTCCTCACTCGTCCGTGAATATTTCCTTTTCTTCTCCAAAGCGTAACAGAGAATGGGAAAACAGTGCCTACCACTTTGCTCCCTTCTTTTCATTTTCCTTTTTTTTAGTCTGTAGGAGCCTTTTTCTTTTCGCTAACATCCTTTTACGGGGAAAAGAGATTAAATTGGATTTGGAATTATTTTCAAGACACTTAAGACTAACAGCGCGGACTATATACTCTCATGAATTTTTCAAGGAACTGGTATGGTCATTCAGTCTGCATCCGCACTGCCTTTACCAATTGAATCACATCGATTTAGAACGCATCTGGAGTCCGGATGTGGGGTGTAAAGACAGTATACGGATTCCCGAAGAGTATCGCACCCTTCGTGATGATGCAGACACAGGGAACGATATAAAGAAGACATTCGAATAGTGGGGAACCTTCTATGGATTTGGAGGATTAAAAGTTTGATGAGAATTGAACTACGAATGGAAGTGGAAGAGGAAGAGGAAGTGGAGGAGTGGGGCTGGGTTCGAGGGAGAATTCCTTACTGCACTGAATTTCAGTTTCAACTTGATCCTTTTTCTTCTTCTACTTCTTCTTCTTCTTCTTCTTCCTCTTTCTCTTCAGGATTGAGGGTCGAAAAATCCATCAGACTACGATTTTAAGACACCACTTGTACCACCTGGTGTTATTCCCTAAGGAAAAAGAATTTTCGAGCTTGAAAAACTTTGTCAACGGTAATGACGAAAACTTTTTCAAAGTGTCTAACGAAACTTTAGTCAAGTATCGGGAACTTTGGTAAAGAGATAGATAGAGATCGTGACTAAGATATAGGGCTTAATAGAATAAATTACACCCTAGGTTGTGAGTAGCTATTGTCATTAATTAAAGGCACGCTGGGTTCTGAGAAGACTAGAATTAAAGTATAAGACTGATTGTGTGATATATCGAAAGATCTATACACCTACAATTGATAAGCTCTAAAGTTTGTATCTCGATGTTTTGGATCATCGAAGGAGAAAAGATTTTGAAAACATATTGCCAATATTTGTTGAGAATTTTATTTTCAGGGTGGAAATTATTGAATGGAAAATATTGGATCGTGGAGAAGGGTGAGGCTTTTTTTTTTAATTGTATTCATTGGATTTTGGGATTCAAAGATATTGAAGAAGATTTTTTTTGGATTTTCAGGCTTCAAGAATTTCAAGATTTCGAGTAATTTGAGAGTTTAAAAAATTCGAGATTTTAGGATTTTTAAGAATTCAAGGATTTTAGGATTTAAACATTTTTTAAGTATATCAGGACTTTTAAGATTTCAAGATTTCAGGGGTTTCAAGATTCCAAGGATTTCCAGACTTCAAAGATTTTGAGACTTCGGAAAGTTCAAGACTTCAAGAATTTGTAGATTTCGTGGGTTTCGAAATGACGAGAATTTAAAGATTTCAACGATTTCAAGGTATCAGAAATTCAAGGATTTCAAGATTTTGATGATTTCAAGACTTTTAGTATTCCAGGACTTCAAAGTTTTAAAGGATTTCAGGATTCCGAGGAGTTCCAGGGTTTAAAAATTTTGAGACTTCTAGAAATTCTAGTACTCCAAGAATTTCTAGCTTTCGAAGTATACGAAATTTCAAGAATTTTAAGATTTCAACTTTTTCCACGTATAAAAAATTCCAAGATTTCCAAGATTTCAAAGATTTCCATAAAATTAAACGATCTTAACAATTTCAATCAACTTTCAAGAACTCAAAGGTCCAAAATATTATTTTCTTCCTACCTAGCTCGAAAGTGCGTACTTTCGTCCTCGTCTTCGAGGATGAAAGTGCGATTTTTTTTCCCTATTGACGCGCCATCTAGAGCCGGGAAGGAATATTATTCATTTGCTGGGAGGAAAGTTTTTCGTCAGCAGGGGCGTGTAAGCCGACTCTTCTACGGATTGTAATAGAGAGTACGGTAGCGCGCGCAACGTTAAATAAAAAAAAAAAAAGTAATAAAGAAGAGAAAGACTGAAGAATGTGAAACTAATCATCAAAATGAGAATTTTAATAATTCCAACTTTAATTCTGATCCCATTTTATCTCCAAAGTTTGAAAATTGCACATTTAATAATTGTACGTTCACAATATCCTCCTGTTCTTGTAAAAATAAACCATGAAAATAATTAATTCATATTTTTATTATATAAGTTTCCTTCCTTGATGATATGGGAATGCCCGCCGTCGGCCAGCAGCCCTCGCTACGCTCGGGCAGCAAATGCCGGCGGGCATTCCCAAACGATGCTAATACCGCAGCGCACCATCTCGCGCTCGCGCACGCGCACTTTCGAGCTGGTAGAAAGAAAAATAGTATACACAACACGGGACGATCGTCTTACTCCCCTCCCTGCTCTTACGGCCCCTCGGCTTCGCCTCGGGGCCATAACACGCAGGGAGGGAAGTAAGACATTCGTCCCTAGTTGTGTAATGTACTATTAATAATTTTACAAAAAAAAAAATTCAAACATTTTAAAAAATTGTACAACAATTCCAAAAATTTAACAAAACTCTCAAAAAATCTCACTTTAATGTAACAATTTACAAATTTATTAACACTCATTTCACCCAATCCACACAAAAATTTCAAATACAATTACTCCCACATTTCACCCAATTTCAAAAAATCTAATAAATTTCAAAAATCTAAAAAACACTCAAAATCTCTCAAATTCAAGATAATTAGATTCTAAAAATTTGTGAAATCCTTGCGATCTCGCAATATTTTCAAAATTCTCTCTTACCAATCGCCTTTACAAATTATAATCTCCACATTTTCGGACTCAGATCTTTGACACCGCTATAGTTTCTTCCTTTCTCTTTCTTTCTTCCTCTGCCGTAGGTAATTCCACCGGAAAAAATCTCTAGTCCAAAAAAAAAAAAGAAAAAAAAGTAAAAAATAAAAAGCCACGAAACTACTGTAGGGTATGAGCCATAAGTTGAACCATAGTTCAGTCCCAAAGTCTATTTTCATCCATTCTAGACCAAAGGAATGGTCTCTCACTCTATTCCCCAACCTCGAAAGCACATATAGAGTTTGTAGTGCCCCAAGCCCTTGACGCCTTAGAGTAAGGACCCTCGCCTCAGTATGAGACTACGATACGGGAACATTTGGGCTCCCTTTTAGATGGCAATAAGGAAACCCGTAAGATCTGCAGCCGGGGTCTCTCTGCCTGCCATATTGGCTGAAGGGTAAGCATAGGCCTTGAGCCCTGAAGACATTGCTGAAGAGTCATTACTGCAGGAGAAATGTCGCTCGTAGAGACAGTCATCAGCAGTTTCAACCCATAATATCCGCAAAAGCCAACCCCCTGCGTGAAAATTTTCGAAAGAGAAATGAGAAAATGATCAGCCATTATTTTTTAAACGTTTTTGAAAATATTGGAGTTGAAATTTTTAAGCGAAATGAAAGAAGAAAGTTGGATAAAATTTCGAGGGTATAAAAATTAACGATTTGAATAAACCTCGAGCTTTTTAATTGACCGATCGATTACAGGGCTTGAACTTTTAAACGAAGACGAACGTTGGAAAGTGGTTAAATGTTTCGGTATCTTTGTGAGCGATCCATCACCATGCATCACTTAAAACCGCTCCCTGCAGTGACTGTTCAGGAGGGTTGCTGGCTGGAAGCTTGTCGGTGATCTTGAGGATCTTGAACTTTCAAGGGGAATTGCCTGGGCGTTAGGGAACATCGTGGGTACGTGACGTGCTTGATAAACTCACGGTTTAAGTTCGAGTCCCACTGAATTTAGCACCATATATGAATGCAAGCCCACACTTTATATGATGTATTAAACGTCCTGAAGTAAAAGCTCTTAATACAAGAATTTTATTTACTGCCAAATAAAATAAAAATTCGGCGAATCTATTTCGTCACTTTATCTGCATTACTTAACTCAAAAACTAAAACATCCCTCGATCCATCTAACTCATCCATTTCTTCGGAGATTAGTTTCTGATCCTGAGATCGGGTCTTTCATTCGTTTCTTGTTTCCTTCAAGGAAGGAACAAAAAATGAATAGACACACACCATAGGATGTAAAGCCATTTCCTGTATTCCCTGAAGATACGACACCCTAATACCTTGACGACGTTCTCGTATTACCTACTGGCACATGCAGCTGATCTACGAACCCTCAGACAACAAGACGGTGACGGATGATTCAAGACAATACAACAGGCAGTAGCTACTTGGCTCGTTGAGTAGGAAAAAGACACTTTCTACTGTGCAGATATGGTACTGAAAACAATGCTTCTTCGTCTTTCATTTCTAAGTCCCAGGATTTTTATACTTCAGACATTCTCATGTTCTTTTCAGAACATAAGACCCCTGAATTGAGTTTTTTCTATTTATTCATTTTTTGTAGTCGATTTTTTAGTTCGCACGTAGTTATTCAAAATTGAATATCTCCTGAATGGTTTGAGCTAAAGATTTAAATTAGGGGTAGTTTTAAAGCTGATTTCACGACATTTAAAACCATATCATAAAAATATATTCTTACTTTTACAGAAATCAAGATATTCACGATTTTCTACCCCCACATGAAAAAAAATTCTAAAATAAATAAAAGCAATTAAAAATATCATCTTTGCTTGTTAAGGGTGTGAATTTCTTTAGTCTTTTTATATAAATAAATACATACACATACTTGATGAATTTTTATTACGCGTATAAAAAAATCCACTGATATATCGTAGCCACAGCTATACGGTTTAAAAAACAAAAAACATTGTCTCTTATTCCTTTCTCTCCCCATATTCTCTCTCTCTTTCTCTACGAAGGATCGTAAATGGGGGATTAATTGCGAGAATATTTAATTTGAAAATTTTATGTAAGGGGCACCATCCATCCTTCGTCAAAACCCTGCCTACCTACCTGCTAAGAGTCCTTTATTAAGGAGGGTGAGTCGCGCTCCTAAAATGCTCTTATTATTTGAATTAACTGTACAGTTTTACGTTTATATTACGTACCTATGTATAGGTATATATGTACATACAATAAATACGCAGACATATATACATATATATAAATATATATATACAGCTTTGAAATAATGAAATTTCGGGTATATACCGAGGATATTTTAATTGCCCGTATTTTTGCCAACGCTTACAATATCAGCCCTCTGTAGAAATAAGCAAACTTCCTTTTTAGGGTCCCCATTTACTCAAGAGGGGGACATGACGAATTTTCTCTCCCTCTTTTTCTTTATATAACCTACTACTCCTAAGAACGGGATACATTTTTTATTATTTTATTAGCTCCTCGAGGAGGTATGGTCCTTTGATATATTATATATATATATATATATATATATATATATATATATATATATATATATATATATATATATATATATATATATATATATATATATATATATATATATATATATATATATATATATATATATATATATATATATATATATATATATATATATATATATGTGTTACTGACCATGTGCAAGTAATGGCCATAGCCAGTATTGCACACTATTGTACCCTTATGGCAACCCCTCAGAAAGAAATTTCCTATATAAACGTAATATAAACTAAAACTACTCAAGACCATATCTCAGCAGCAGTTGCATCTTGAACCCTTATATGGGTTTACATATATGAATTACGTTTTATATCCATACATAGGGGATATTCTGGTAGAAATATCATGGTGAAAATAATTCTGTGAATATATAGCTACGACTTTTTTTTTTTTCAAATAATTTTATAGAAATAAAGAAAAGAGATTAGAAATTTGAAAAAGAAAGAATTAGAAATTTTCATCAAAGAAATCCCCCCCCAAAAAACGCAACTTCTAGGATTTCTTTTTTTTTTTTTTAGTTATTAAAAGAAGATTTTTATTCAACATCCAAATAAAGGTGATTTTTCAACATGTTTCAGGCCATCCTAGTCTTACGATCGATCAAATTTTTCTACCTTTTCAGAAGATTTATTTCTCAAATTTGAAACGATTTTTTACAATTTGAGTAAAACGGAATTTAATAAGTCGAATTTTGTGTCATGTTGATAAATTTTTTTGAAACATTTCGTTGAGGATTCAAAGAATAATGTACAAATTTAAAAAAAACAAAAAGTCTTTTCTTTTTGAACCACTTTAGCCAGTTTTTGTGTAATTTTAAATCAAGTTTCTCGACGATGGTTTGCATCGATTCTTGACCCTAATAGAATTTTATATTCTAGGTATATCGGACCTTAGTCAGCGTTGGTTATGAGGATCCTTATTCGACTGTAAACTGTGACACTAGGTCGAGTATAGATTTTCGAGTATGAAGTATCGTGTAGCACCCTCGCCTCTGGAGGCTCTTTTAGTTCTAAAGTTGACTCTTGAGTATTAAATCATGCAATATGTAGCGCATGTTAGACTAGATGCATTATTACAGGTAATAGTGCAGAGAAAGATGGTGGCTGAGTTGCGAGCGAGTAGCTAGTGACCTGGAGAAATTCAAATGCAAATGGGACTATAAATAAAGAAGATGAAGAAGAAGAAGAATAAGTGGGATGAAATTGGTTTTTCTTTAATAGATATTCGAGAATAAGAAAAAATAAATTATAAAATATAAAGGGCGTTTAATTTATTTTTAATAAGAAGCAACGATCCCCATACCTTAGATAATTCTCAGTCTCAACTGTACGGAGTATGGAGATTAGGTGTCGTTACATCTAGGCGCCATGAAAGTGGACGTTTAAAATATATTATAATGCTGCAGGCATGGCATCGCATGGCATGGCTTCGACTAGCCAGCCAAGAAAATTGCAGTTCTCTAGCTACTGCAGCAGCATGTAAAAAAAAAAGAGAGAAAGAAGAGGCTAGCTCTACGTTGTGATTTTGCAAAGGTGTGGGTACATCTACTTTGCCACTCGTTAAACCAGCCAGTACGTTATCCTGAATTATTCAAGAAAATTCGAAACCAGACTTTCCCTTCCGCACTGTTATAAACCGACGCCATAGCTGTGATGCGAAACTTCATGGAAATCGCTAAAAAAAATCTTTAGCGAAAGTTGGCAGGCAAATTTTGAACGAATTTTGAAATGGAAGGCACGAAAAAAACAGACATTCACAAAATTGGTGAAATCTAGCCAAAAAACCGGAAGTGGGATTAGGCTGAAAAGCTTATTGCCACATTTTTGCAACATCCTGTGCAAATTTCATCCGAATCGGTCCAGTGAATCGACGGGAATCTGTTCACGAGAAATCGATGGTTACATACATTCGTTTTCGAAAATATTTGCAAACTTTTCTTCTAATGCCAAAACGTGCTTCTTGAATGGAATGTATAATAAAGTATTCCAGTTACTAACGATTGTGCCTAAAGCGATGAAATGATGAATTTTGTGCACAATGTTTGAACCAACATTGAGAAGTCTGAGGTGTCTTCCAACCCGGCTTGATCCTGCTTCGAAAAAACCATTTTCAAATCCCCAGTCTTGTGTGCATTGGACTTGGTCTTTATAGTGTTAAATGAGGATGAACAATTAAGTAGAAAGCCTGTGCCATAACTAAAGCTAGTACCATATTACTGGATCAGAATTGGCCGTTAATTAGTTTACTGTCTACAAACCGCCTTCCATAATTCTGAAGGGAACCCTTCCTGATCCATAATTAAGCATACATAGTGTATGTAGATAGGTAAGTGGTGTTCATCCTCCTTCACCCTTGGTTTCCTTTCACCGTTCACTGCCCTCAGCCTTGAAGTTTTGATCATAACGAGAATGGGCTGTCGTTAATTGTCCATCAGTTTATAAATTTAGTGAAGGATGGTGATGATGAAGATTGTTCAGTGTCCCCGAAACAATGAATTAATGAATAAACTGTAGTGGTTAGTTTCTGACACTGCGTTATCATATATACGTTTTATTTTCATTCCATACAATGTACTGTAGGTACATTCCAGTGGGTGTGCAGCATTGTCGCTTTTAGAGGTAACACAATGAGCCATCGCTCTCCACTGCACACCAGCTTTCCGTTAAACAGTTTCTGTTCGACACCGACCAACGAGGATTGGACATTATCCTCATCCAGCCTAGGCGCATAGCTAACCAGGACAATAACAGCCAGACTCCATTGTTCTTTATCGACGTATTTAAATTGAAACTATGGGTCGATGAACGGACACACACGTATCGTTAAAGTCCAAAATAATATGCGCTCAGGCTGAACTTCGAGCAGTCTTTTTACAACATATTTTTAAGACAGTATCATCACAGAAAAGAATTTCTAAATTTAATAAACATTCTGCACACAGAACAGTCGCTGACTGATAAGGACCAAGGTCCTACTCACGTCTCTGCGGGAGTAATTAACGCCGGTTACACTCCCTTCAGACCATGAATTAGAGGTTTAATGGTTCTTCGGTGTAGCTCGAGGCGTTACACACATCTTAATGTGGACGTTCTCCAAGTCTCTTCATCATTTTGGAATTAGTTAGCGCCAACATCGCAGTCCGGGTTATAGTCACTTCTGGACTCAGGAAAGTGGATTTTGGAGAAGTAAAACCACCGTCCTATTAAGTTTTCGGATTAATATTATTCCTCGTATATTCTCTTGGGGCTTTTAACAGACTTTCTAAAATCCTTGTCAAGCTGGTTGGATTCTTTGAGAAAAAACAAGACGATTTTTTTTCAGCGAAAAAATCGTGGCTCTTATAGTTTTTGAATTAAAGACAATTCAAGGTTTTGACTAATTGCTAACGACAGAGTAACCCGCGCGCCAACTATCGATGGCGTCTAACACCACAGTGACCGTTAAACTATTCAAACTTAGACTTGCTCTAATTCGGAAACTATTAGCCTCTCGATTTTTTCGTTGAAACAAAATCGTCTCAGTTTTTTTCAAAGAATGCAGGTGATAGATTTATTTTCCATATTCTTTGTATTCTTATTACAGAGTTTCCTCGAGTGTATTTATCATCTTGGAATTACTCAGCAACAAGATCGTTTCTTCTATACCGAAAAAAGTTGATTTTGAAGAAGTAAAATCACCATGCTTCAAGATTTCAGGTTATAAAAAGTAAGACTTGACTGTTTTATACTCGCCTTTAATTCCCTGTGGATTTTCACGATGATTCAGAGTCTCGACTGAAGAATTATTGCCAAATTTTATTCTGTTCAGAGGGGTAGAATAGTAAAACGCATAACAGACGAAGAGATACGAGTTATTCTCACCCCCTGATGAAGTTTCCGACAATTTCCTAAACACGATGTACATACCATGCAGTGATCGGGTTGCAGGATGATTCAGTGGAAATCCCATTGGATCTTTGCCAGGACTCTGTGTACACGAGACACCAAACGTACATTTTCACTACCAAAAAAAAAAAAACAGAAGCATATACACCCGCGAAACAGAGATCGGAGAGGAAGTGGAAGCGAAGTGGAAATTGTAGCTACAAAATTACCATTTTTTTTCTGTTTCTTTTTTTTTTTTTAACCTTCGGTCATAGTTCGTCGCGATATAGTTATCGTTCGGGTTTATTGTTACGGGATTTTTTGTTCTTTCTTTTATCACTGGACAAATGATGCGGTTATAGATATGAAAATTTCGAAGAGAAAACATTTTTTGGGGATGTTTAACAACCTTACCCTCCTTTATTCCACCCTTAGTATATGTATATCTACTTTTGTATATTATACTTCAGTAACTCTACACCTCAAGTCATATACATACCTATATGGGATATAGTAGGACTTAGGTATTGATCGAAGAAATTTGTTTGTATGTACATACGTATACATACATTTTATACCTAGGGTTGGTATTATTTTTTATTTATTTACTTTTTTTTTTACACCCCAAAATTCGAATGTATATATATATATATATATATATATATATATATATATATATATATATATATATATATATATATATATATATATATATATATATATATATATATATATATATATATATATATATATATATATATATATATATATATATATATATATATATATATATATATATAATACAAACATGTATGTGCATAGATTCTTCACAAAAGAAACTCAGGGATGCGAATAAGAACATTTTTATGACAGAAACGGGATTTTTTCTCTCGCTATTTTATAACATATTTAGGATTTTATGCACCGTGACCACAGCGATAAGATACTAACAAAAAGATTGACCTCTTTTTCTCTTATTTTTAAATTTTTCGTTTCGAATTTAACAAGAGAAATTAATAGAACTGATTTAGTCGTTCTTTGATCAATAAAAATTGATTTTTAATTTAACTTACTCGAATCACAGCGTAAAAATTTAATTCTTCAACTATTTCTGCAGTGCAAAAAGATACAGCAAAAAAATTAAAAAAAAAAAAAAAAAAGGTATTATACCACTAGAACAGCATCATCGAGTTTATATCGTCGAACTTTTTGGATATATTTACGTTCTATAGTAGCGAACTGTTTTTTACTAGAGGGCAGGTATGGTATGGCCATTTAATTTCCGTTTATCGCTTCGTTTTTTAGGGGTAGGTACCTGTCTAGTGTTTGAATTGCAGGGTACACTATATCCACTGCACGATTCGAAATAGGTATAACTCAATAGCAAAACCCAAACCCAAACCCAAACCATACCACCAAACAAACGAACCGTTATACCTATATGTATACAGTATACAGGGTGTCCCATTTAATTAAAATATGCTTAAATATATCGAGAGGTAAGGATTAAATTGAAAAATGTTTCGAACAAAAGTTGTTGTATATGGAAGAAGACATCAGACGAGTATATTAATTTTTAGGTCCAGGGCTTCTACTGGGCCGATTGAGGCACAACTTTTTTTCTTTAATGGAACTTTCTATTTTTTATTGCAGATTCTTATTTAAAGGAAAAAAATACGTAACTTTTTGTATGAAACATTTTTTTTTGAGATACCAATTTTTTATGATATTTAACTGAACGACCAAAAATTTTTGAACTTTTAACAACATTTCACGTCTAAACTATCAGATTTCGAGAAAAATTGCAAGAGACAGAAAATGCGTAATTTTATGCAAAGAATCTTGAAAAATATTCTTTCAGAACTTTTTTTTCTTAACAATTTTTGATTTTTTTTTTCACCCAATTAAAGAAACTGTAATAAAAAGTTATAATGAAAAAATTCTGTAATTATTTTCCGAAATTCTTGGCATAAAATTACGCATTTTTTAACTCTTGAAATTTATCTCTAAACTTGATAGTTTAGAGATGAAATGTTCTTAAATGTTAAGAAATCTCCAGTTGTTTAGGAGAATATCATAAAAACTTGGTGTCATACAAAAAAATGTTTTCCACAAAAGTCACGTATTTTTTCCTGTAGAATATGAATCTGTGATAAAAAATAGAAAATTCCATTAAAAAAAAAAAAGTTGGGCCTAATGAGCCCAGCAGAGGTCCCGATTCTAAAAACTGATATGCTCATTTGATATCCCTCTTCATATATGCAACAAATTTAGTTCGAAGCAATTTTCAATTTAATTCTTAGTTTTTGATATATTTGAGCATATTTTTTTTAAAATAGGACACCCTGTATATGTGTACATGGTACGTGAGTAAATATAAATCAAATCAAACTGCGTAAAGCCTTTTGTTAATTTATTGTTTCAGTCTCGGAATATAGAACGACGAAAGTCTATACCTATGTTAGCATTAAGGGGATGAAAATTAACTATCGATTTTTTTATCCTTTTAGTTCTGTTTTTTTCTTTTGGAGCATGAACAAAATTTTTCGGGAATAATTATCCCCAACAGTAACAAAGTGCCAAAAAAAATTAAAAAAAAAATCAAATCCGGGTTGAAACAATATTTTTTGATGGATAAGAAAAATCATAAAAAAAAGACCAAGTTGATTTAAGTGAAACAATTTATTGCACCTCCTTGTGGGTATATGTATACGTACTTTTGAGTTTGATTGAATGAAAAAAAAATTGACAACCAAAAAAAAAAAAAAAAACCAAGGAATTTCGGTATTATAATTTCTTCGTATTTCAATTTCACGGTTTAAAAAATTCTACCACAGAGTTTAGGAAAAAGAGCTTCAAGAAGTGAAATTTCGTCATTACCAAGCCATCACTCTCACACCAACAGCAACAGCAGCAGCAGTAGCGTTGGGGTTACAACAAGCACACTTCCGACACGACTTCGAGTTTAAACTAATTCCCTCCGTTCGCCTTTGAAAACTGAAAGTGCTCTCCTCCATTCCATTTTCCATTTTCATAAATATGCCGTTCCAGTCAACGATGACTCTTTGATCGTTCGAGCTGTACGTCAAAAACAAAAAAAAAAAAAAAAATCCAAAAAAGGGGGAAAATAAAATTACTTTGATTTTTTTTTACGCCTTTTCTCAACGCATATTTGAATCGCCATTTTTTTTCTCCTACTTTTCCGGTCTACCACGATGCTGATAATTAGTCAAGCTTTGATTTATGAAATTTTGATTCGGAAATGGGAAATTAGTATATTTCAATGACCAAGTGTGGGCGTCAAAATACATCCGCAGCCATTTTCGGTGTAAATATTTGCGGCCAAATTAAAACTATACATAGTCGTATATACCAGAATCACATTCCAGTATGTAGAATATTTGATTTGATCATATGTCTATCTATCTATGTATGTACGTTGTGTATAACCAACAGAACCACTAACGTTGCGAAGGGTTGTGATGTGTCTACTTCGGTTTTCCCCCTTCGTGTTTAAAAAATCGATTTTTCGGTAAAAAATATCGCCATGTTTAATTCCGAAAAGAAATTTTGGGATAAATTCGCCGGATTCAACCAAGAAGCTTCGATTTTCTACACGAGACACGAAAGCACAGTATTTTTTGCCCGATTTTTTTATACCCAAAGTCAACGACTGTCGTTTGAAAACCGAAAGTGGTATTAAGCTCAAAAGCTTATCGGCACATCTTCGCGACAGAAAAAATATCCTATACAAAATTCATGCAAATCGGTTCGACTGGAATCCTTTTCACAAAAAAATCGACGATCACGTAGATCGGTTTTCAAAAATACTTGAAAACTTTTCTTCAAGTGCTAAAACGTTTTTTCTAGATAGTCTCAAGCATTTTTCTTAATCTGACGTTTTCTTCTTAACTAACGATCTTTCTTTGTTGACTAACGATCGCGTCTAAAAATGCAAAAAAGGAAAAATTCAAATCGTAAAAAAATGAGAAGGAAGAAATTGCACACTAAAATATCTCGACGATTGAATAGACGAGGTTTAAATCTGAGCCAATTTAATCGAGTTTGAATATAACCGGGGCTCACAAATCGACCGGTAATATCAGGAAATAGAGTCGATTGGGTTACACAGAATGTAAACGATCATTTGGTATTGGTATATATTAATATATATACCTAAACTTGTACTCGATGAACAAAACCGCAGTCTGTGAATGTGGTTACCTGATTTCAAACACACGAAGCAAGTTGCTGATGGATTTAATTTCATACGTGTATATACCTAAGGTTGGGAAAATAATTAGAGATTATTAAAATTTTTGTAAAATAAGTAAATTTTAACGAACAAATAATTATTCTCGTCTGGTTTAATTTTGCAGGATAATTTTTGACACGTGGATCAGGTAAGCAGAATGTGGACTGGATTTATTGCAATAACGATCTTGACGTAGACCAGGAGTAAGGCCTGTTTTAGATGACTTTAGGTTCAACGAATTCTCTGTTTTAACAAAAAGCATAAACAGTTGGTACAGCTAAAGGCTGGAATATATGAAAAATTGTGAAAACTATCAGGATGCTCGTGTCAATCGATAAAGTGGAGATAAATGGTTCAAAAAATTGCAAGAATTGTTAAATTAAAAAACAGCCTTCTAAAGTCAGAAGAATTCGCTTGTGCAAACAAATTTTGGAATGCCTGCACTAAGTTAAAAAAAATTTAAGATCAAGTTTGAGATAATTAGAAATACATCATGAAATTCACTGAGATTTCCGAGTATTTTCCAGAGTGTATAAATTTCCTCGATGACTGGACGTCTCAAATCTATATTTTCGAATATACGATGAGGATGACAACTTTTGAACGGATGATTATTTTTACTTTAAATTTGAACTGAGTTTGTAGAATATCTAAGACATTTTATCTTTTATCTAAGACATGGAACATCCCCAAAAACATTTCATAATTGTAAGACAAAAAAAATAATTATTGAAGACTATTCTGTGCAGTAAAAATGAATAAAAAGATTGAATTCATCTACAACTTTCAAAATTATCGTTAAAATTTCAAAAAAAAGTTTTATGTTGTAGTTTCGGACGTATAAATTACTCTCCTGAAAGTATTTTGCTTTCAGATGATTGCTTCACCTGGGATTATAATTTTTACAGACAGTGCTATACGCGACTATCATCAGCGCTGGATAACTTTCATAATTTTCAACATATCGATAGCAATTTTTACTGATTTGATGATGATTTGGTTCCCAAGCAATCCAAATCCAAAATCCAAAAACCGATCAAACCAAAAATGGATTTTTTAAAGCTTTAATAGTCTCGTACCTCTTTAAGTTAACAGAAAAGGAAAGGGATAGAGAAATGAGGTATAACTAAGGTGGAAATGTATGTATCTACTTAATACGAAGTGTGAAGGAATGATCGATGGGAAAATTGGAGTAGGAAACGTTCTGCAGGTAGCTATTTTCCAGGACGGCGACAAATTGCGTGCGGTAGTGAAAACTGGAAGGGTATAAGTAGTGATCGTGGTTTATGGTGGTGGTAGTGGTGGTTAATGCAGAGTCGACACATTACTTACTTACATACACATTCTGGTACTTAGTTATACTTGTATACATTTATATAAAATGCATGTGAATTCAGGTTAAACTATTCCAGAAATTCAAGCACCGTTTTATACAAATTGGGTGAACTTGGTTAAATTTATTTTATACGTTGGCGATTTTGATAATCATTCATCAGGTTTCAAGTTTTCGATTTTTATTCAAATTCTTGGAAATTTGTTGATTCAATTTTTGGAAAATTTAAAAAAAGAAAAAGAAAAAGAAGCAAATGCTTTTTTAAATTTTATTAATCAAGGTTTGAAATTCATTTCATGAATTTTGTCACGATTTTGATTAAATTAGTTATACTTTTATTAAGAATTTCGATAGATTTTTAAAACTTTTGAAATATTTTATTAATTTTATAATTTTCTGGGAAATTTTTTCAATCGATTTTTATAACATTTCTTTCCAATTTCATAAATTTTCATAAGTTTCTTTCCAATTTCATAGATTCTTAAAAATTTCTTTCCAATTTTATAAATTTTGATAAATTAATTCTTTCAAATTTCATCGACTTTGACTGCGAGATATAATTTTTCTAAAAAAATAATACGAAAAAATGTATAATCATATGAATTGTCCATGATGAATGATTAACAAAAAACCTGAATTCAAATTGGAACAAGATCCGACTCTACTTCGAAATTTTAAAACAACAAATTGAATTTTGAATTTATCCAATTATCATTCAATCTAAAAATTATAAATTTGTTCGACGGTAATTTATATTGATGAAAAATGAGTGCACCATGGGTAGATAGGTCAGGGGATGGCGAATCCCCATCCCCATCCCCATCCCGATTCCTATTCCCATTTTCATTCCCATTCCAATTCCCATTCCCATAAGACACACGATGGGATCAAGGGAGATGTAGGGAGTGGAATGGACGGAATAAGGGAGGAAGCTTCCAAAAAAAAGAAAAGAAAAGAAAGAAAAAAAAAGGGAGAAACGGAACTTGGGGTGTGCCGAGCTCTGGGTGAGTCACGCAAAACTCAAATACGCACCCCTTCCCTAGGACTAGGCTAGATCTTTTCTTCCCTATACTTTTACGGTTCTTTTACTCACCCCATTTCTTCTATATTTTCCCATTTTCCACAACTCTCTTTCTCTCTCTCTCTCTCTCTCTCGTTAATGTTAATACATATAACAATCCTCAGCTAGTCGATACAAGACCCACTTCCTCACTTCAGAAAACTGCATCCCTTTTTCTTTTTTATATACGTACCTATACCACTTCTCGCACAATAACTAACGACCACTTTGATTCAAGCTTATAAAAAACGAGAGAGAGAGAGAGAAGAATAGAAAAAGATCCACGTTTTTAAGATGACGTGGTGAATTTTCAAGAATTTTTTACCGTCTTATTTTCGTTTCGTTCGTCACGAAAGCTTCCCTATATTTTTTCTTCCTACTTTTATATTTATCTTACGAACTAAAACCGAACAGTTTTCATTCCCCTTTTCCGAGAACAAAAAACAAACGAAAAGAAGACCGAAATTCGAATGAAAGTCGTCAAATTTATGGATCAAATTGCAGATAAATTGTTCCAAAAATTTGTAAACTAGGTTAAAAAAATTAGAGTACTAGAAAAATTGAATTTCATTTAAAGCTCAGATTTGAAAACCAAAAAATATTGAATTTTTATCTTATCAAATCTGCGAGAATTTAAATCGTTCATATTTGAACTGAATTTCTGAGTAACGAAGTAAATAGAAAACGTAGTCAAAAATTACTATACAAAATAATGTAATTAGGTTGCGAATAAATATTGAATGAGTAATAATTGAAGAGCTTTAGAATCCTCGTTCTCTTTATCATCAAAAAAATTTTCTTTCATTTTTTTTTTTTTCTTTATTAAACCGAGAAGATAATACTGAAGAGCATACCTCACAGTAAAATGAGAAGCTGAAACGGGAGGTAAGAGCAGTTATAAAACGTCTCGAATAAACACGGTCTGAGTAGTTAAAATTAATGAAAATTTATTTTTAATTTTTCATTGATCTCAGTAAACAGAGGTAAAAAAATTTTTTATCAAATAATGAACAGAGCTTTTCCCTAACTGTAAGAACAGTCCTTAATTCAAAAACGTTGGATAAAAGTTACGAGGGCTTTGCTCTGTAATTGTGATGGATATTTTGAACCGTGTGTAACGACATGATATACGTAAATTTGTACTGTGAAATGTCATATCAAATTGATTAGATCAGAATATTTGTCGATATGTAACGAGGGTATGGTTCGTTTTGATGGTTCGTTTGATTTATCGACAATAACAAAAACAATGCACGTTTTCACCGTAACTTTCACTCCCACGCAGTATATCAGTAGATATTTTCAGTGTCCCTAAATTTATGTCAAGCTTATACCGCGAGGGCCATCCGTCTCCATTACCAACACGATCATATTGTTGGTTGACGTAGCCTGCTGGCATACACACAACGTGATACAACGTAACACATGCGAAAAATAATGCGAAAATGGTAAAACGCTCAAATCTACAACCGTAGCCGGTCGTGGGTTGTGGGTGGATGAGTGGGTCCGCGTTTACCTACCCTCATAAATCCCTCACATCAAACTGTAATACAGTTTCAAGTGCGTTTACAACCCGGATCAGCTTCCTACCTATCGGTTTATAGTCACGGCAGGCAACGAGGTAAAACGTTTTATACAATTTTACACAACTTGGAAGATTTTTTATCAATTTTTATCAATACGGCTGGATTCTGCGATAAAAAACACGGCGATTTTGTATCAGCGAAATTATCGTAGCTATTATAGTTTTCAAATTATAAGCAATCTAAGTTTCTTACTAATCGCTACAAACAGAGTAACCTGCGCGCCAGCTATCGACGGCGTCTAACACTACGACGACCGTTAAACTATTCAAACTTAAACTCGCTGTAACTCGGTAACTAATAGCCTCTCGATTTTCTCGCTGTAACAAAATCTTCTTAATTTTTTTCAAAGAATCCGATAACGTAGGTAATAGATTATTCTCAATAATTTCGATTATTTTTTATAAATATTAGAGCAGTTCTCCCTTAAGTTGATCCTCGATATCTACCTCAGCGATGGAATGCTTTAGTGGCGTGTCTGGAGTCGGTTATGTACGGCAGGTAGGCCTTGTCGTCGATTAGAATTGTTGTTATTTGGGGTACGAGGTTCTGACGTGACTTTTAAGAACATCCGGTCAGTACTGTTTATTATAAGTGCGACAATATATGGGTTGAAGTAAATGATTGGTCAGATCGTTATTAGTTTGATATATAGTATTGGTTTTCGGTATTTACAGACCGTACGAAAATACAAACGTATAGAAAACTAGACGAATGAATAAATAAATTAAAAAGAAAATAAAAAAAAAACGTATACATAAGTACGAGAGGATGCAGAGCTGCGAGCCCATTTGGCAAACGAGCTTCGCAGAACGCATCCATTTTAATTACAAACTCATGGCGTAACTCTGGCCGGCTACTACCCCACAATCCCAACATTCAGAAGGTAATTAAGCTTAAATTACGAGCTCAGGTGTCTGCACACAGTAGCGTATATCCACAATCCGAGCAAATATTCTATCTATATGTACATATCCAATCAGGAATATCTATGTGATCATATCATGTGATAAAAGAAGTAAAAAATTGAAGTGGAAAAAAGAAAAATAAAAATTGATAAGATTTTATAATAAACTGGACTTTTTATGTTACAGAAAATTAAATCAGACAGTATTTAATCGTCTCGAAATTTTTTCGAGTTTCGTATCGATTCATCGTGTGGGATATATCCCGATCCTCTTCACCTGTTTTAGACACTTTGACCAAGTTTGGGTTTAGGGCGGAAAACCCTTCGGGCAAAATCGTAATCCCTGAGGTACCCGCAGAGACCAACTGGACCGTGTAGAACGTTTTAAAAAATCTGATCCATGAATTTCGAAACCTCGAGGTAGTAAACCGTGTAAACTGTACGACCTAAACTCTACGCATCATAAATTGATTGGGTTTTCAGTACGGGAATAAAATCCCCGTAACGATACCCTACGAGTAAAAATTTTCAAAATTTTTATATATTTTCCCACAATTTGAACCTACAACGTTTTTCTTTGCTTTGTTTTGTTGTTTCTCATATTTTAAAGAGTTTTTGAAATATCGCAAATTCAAATTTTCGATAAAATTAACGAAAAATTTTAATAGCTCGTTGCGGAATAAGGACGGAATGAAAATAGACAACTAGGCATGCGGAAAAACGAATAGATAAAGTAAGTTCTCTGCTTAAAATTCATTCAAACTGCAAATGAAAACCTGCAGCAGTAACGGCAGCAGTGTGGAACCAAGGTGAGTAGAAGTGGTACCTATGTGCATCTATATCCCGCACACTCATCCCGATTCGCTTAAATGGCTTTGCTGAATGGGTTGCATAGTGTAACAGCAGCAGCAGCAGCAGCTCATCCTGAAAAATCGAGCTATACCTTTATCAGACTAAATTTAAAACCGCATGATCGGTTAAAGTGTGGAAAAATTTCCGTCCAGTTATTTTCTCGTTTATTTTTTCCACTTTTTCTTATAAAACATGACCTAAAATCGATTTAGTTTTATCGTTCGTTGCCAATCACCAATCAATCGATTCCGAAAATTCGTCCCAGTTAGCAATTTCGATAATTATAAACCGATTGAGGAGGTATCGTTGTTCCTAAATCTTCTCACGTATTATCTGTAATCGAATCTCAAATCAAATTATTACTCATTCAGAGTTTCAAGTAAACCAGATACGTCATTTTGAATAAAATTTTTTTTTTTTAAACAATTTTACTGTGAATTTAAAAACTTTATGATTAACTTGACAAAAGATTCAATTATCCGATTGAAAATGATACCGGTACTCGTTTCTCTGGATTGATCTCAGACCACGAGTCTCAAAGGCCATCCAGTCAACCCTGTCGATGTACTACGGGGTCGCTATCTCAAATTCAGCATTTGGTAACGTTTAAGGGAGAGATTAGTTCAATCGGATAAATCGCCGAGATAGACCTAGCGAATAGTCTAAACGGGGTGAAAGAGATATATCTTGAAAGAGAGAGAGAGAGAGAGAGAGAGAGAGAGAGAGAGAGAGAGAGAGAGAGAGAGAGAGAGAGAGAGAGAGAGAGAGAGAGAGAGAGAGAGAGAGAGAGAGAGAGAGGAGAGAGAGAGAGAGAGAGAGAGGAGAGAGAGAGAGTGGAATGAGGAGAGAAGAGAGGATGAGAGTCTTCCCCTAAATACCTATCTCTAAAGATCGTAGCTGGTGGTATCTCTCCTCTCGGTGTGCCGGGTAGTAAGGATTCTTCCTGGTTCATGGGTGACAATGGGGCGAGGAACGAAGGGCGAGGCGTCATTTCCACCCGGGCTTTCCGAACCCGAAGCGCCCCTCTTCCATTCAATCAATACCCGATGCCGCCCACCGCTAAACGCCTACAGGACTGAACGCCATCCGACTCCCACGCGCAACCAGATCCTACAGGGTTTACCATTCATCCTGATGTAATCCCCTCTATACTGTGGATACTCTGTACGACTAGACAAATATCACCGTCGAGCAGTAAACTCACCGTGATTATAACCGATCGGAAATTTATGCATAACACTGCGCGATCGCCATTTTTAATACAGTGATTTTCTTCAAAGTGATCCTTCTTCTTCTTCTTCTTCTTCTTCTCTTCATCACATCACATTTTTCTCATCAGAAATCATTCATCACGATTACCATTTCTTCCATATCGTTTTTTCTCCAGATTTGCCATTTCGAGTTTCTTCTTCTCCTGATCGTCACAACAAATCTGTTTCACCATAGACCATGTATCGTGATTATTGATACCGAATCTTTGTGCCAAAAGCATGCTGCACGGTCGTCTATTGTGCCGTAGCGATTTTCTCCCAACTGGTCATCTCGGGTTTATTTTTGATATTTTCTTCTTTTTTTGATCCTTCTTCTTCTTCTCTTCATTACATCACATTTTTCTCATCAGAAATCATTTATCGCGATTACCATTTCTTCCATATCGTTTTTTCTCCAGATTTGCCATTTCGAGTTTCTTCTTCTCCTGATCGTCACAACAAATCTGTTTCACCATAGACCATGTATCGTGATTACTGACATCGAATTGTTGTGCCAAAAGCATGTTGCACGGTCGTCTATTGTGCCGTAGCGATTTTCGCCAAACTGGTCACCTCGTTCTTATTTTCTATTTCTTCTTCTTTTTCTGATCCTTCTTCTTCTTCTCTTCATCACATCACATTTTTCTCATGAGAAATCATTTATCGCGATTACCATTTCTTCCATATCATTTTTTCTCCAGATTTGCCATCTCGAGTTTCTTCTTCTCCTGATCGTCACAACAAATCTGTTTCATCAGAGACCATGTATTGTGATTACTGAGACCGAATTCTTGTGTCTTCCAAAAACATGTTGTATGGTCGTCGTTAATGCCATATGGTTTTTTTCTCAACTGGCTACACCACCTTTCGTTCTTATTTCCTAATACATCACGAACACGTATTGCTAAAGATCATTTGTCGCGATTATTGAACCGGCAAAAATCCGATTACAAGTTAAGCTTGACGTTGGTGTAGGACTTTCAGTGGCCAATTCGATATACCAATTTCCTATACGAGCTTTTAACGCATCTATAATTCACCGTCCCTGTATCCCTCTGCCAATTACTTCTCCTCTACTACTCCCGAAAAAAGGAAAAAAAAAAAAAGAAATCACCAATTTCATGATGGGGTATTAACATTTCGTCAATAATCTTCCGAAATTGGGTTCGAAAAAAAAATTCCTTGACTTATTTTCGGCAAAAGGAACTTTGCTTTAGCCGAAAACAGGCGTGAACGAACCCTATGTCTGCTCGTAGTAGGTTTGTCGGATGACAAAGGGAAGAGGAACTGACAATGAGATAATCGAAAACCAATAGCGTATACTGACGCATGAAACCATCCGACAAACTGTATTAGCTGATGATCAACAGATTCTGATTCAATGGTATAACAGGATATGCATCAGATCAAGTCAGAGTCGGTTTCCTTCAACTCCCATATCCGTATCCTTCGTGTAAATTGACCAAAGGCAAGCTGACATGCTGTGCAACGTTAGGTACTCAGAGTGATTACCTATCTATTGTTCTGTTTACGGAGTGGAGTGAGAGAGTTTCGAAAAGTTGAAGAATGGCCGAAACGAAACCTCAAGGGATTAGGAAATCGATATAGAAGTTTAGACCGTTAGGTGTGCGTGCGAAAGCGTAATTACGATTGTAAAGCGGCCGGAAATAACTTGGCACGCAAAAAGATCGTTGCTTCTTTATACCTGGATAGAAGAGATGGAGGTATGTGCGATTAGCTATATATCGCTGATTTGCAGTCTTGTTTTTTTTTTGTTTTTTTTTTTCAAGTGAAGTGAAAAACCGAAAACAGAATATTTTTGTTTGTCTCACAGGCCCGATTTTCGCGGTTTTCGTAGCTAAAAGGCGGCCCTGAAGTGAACATTTTCCGACCAGCAGGCAAAAAAAAAAATAAAATCGAAAGTGGGCGCAAAATGTCCGCAGCGGGCGTAAAAGTTACTTTTACGCATTTCGCGTTTTAGACGCGATAAACAAGAAAATCAAACCCTTCGTCACAAAAATATGGCGTTTACTAAGGGTTTGTGCGTTTTTTTGACATCGTGTGTTTGCAGTACTCGTTCTAAAAGATCCCACTTTACGCCCTTGGTACACAATATACTAATTTTCATTCAAGAGAGGGTCTGAAATATCTTCGGGGATGAAAGCGAATTTTTTTTAATCCTCGTACTGTGTCATTAATTAATTAATTAATTAATTAATTAATTAGTAAGCTGCGGTGAACGGTAGAATTTCCTTTCCGCAGTAAACAGAGGGATAATTTTTTTTTTTCTTCTTTTTGAACCCCTTTTTTTCAAGTTCATTTATCAAGGAATTATCACGCGCTAATCTCCTACCTTGGAAACGGAAATTGCCAGGTTCACAGATTGTAGAATTCAAGTGGTCCCTACTGACAGTTCAGTATACCCAAAACAAAACCCTTTAAAAGTTTAATTTGAACGACAAAAATGGGTTCGACAGTAATAAAATTAGCCAAATACTAAACGGGACCATTTCCAATCCGAAAAAGATAACCATCAATCGAAAACCGGTTTTATTTTCGATTTAGAACCAGAAATTAACCAGAATCGAAAAAAGCTACATACTTGGCGTGTACATTGTCCGAGAATGTGTTAGGTTACGGTTTTCTCTTTATTTTTGTTTTTACTGTAGGATGTGAAAGCTTAGTTCGTGCAGGGTTACCCCTTTAGAGCTTTTTCGAATCCATCTGTCTCCTCTGATGAGACGGCTTCCTCTTCCTCTTCTTGTTCCTCTTTCTCTTCCTCTTTCGCTTGTCGTTCCCGTGGGAAAAGTCCGAAATAGGTACCGTTCGACCACGTCAACCCCTTTCTGACGATATTAATATGTTTGTGGACGCAATGAGTTTTGTGGTTGTTTGAAGGTACACCGATGCGACGTTCAATTCAAAGCGAATATAACCCGAGTTATAGGAATTAGGAAGGAAGGAAGGAAGGAAGGATATGAAGGAAGCAAGGGACTGTCGAAATATGGATTATTGAATGAGGAAGAGGGACTGACGAGAGCCGCACGATGCGGGAGGATTAAATTTGAGTATTTGATGAAGACTGATCAACCATTCCCTTCCCTTTCCTAACCCCCCCGAGTGGATATAATAATTCCTGGTACATCCCTCTCGCCATTGAACAGGATAAAATGATTTCGGTTTAATTTTCTCTCCAAAATTTACCCCAAACTATGTACAAGCATAAATATATTTCTATGAAAATCAATCCTGTGAAAAAATCGGTTGATAAAATGTAACGACAAAACCTCGGCTGATAAATATATCGAATGATCAAAGTATCGTATCCACTGAACTGTGCAGACGGAATCAAGTGCGGAATAAACGAGGGTAAAAACCAGAACCAAACCACCCCTTTCAAAAATAAAAACAAAAAAAAATTCATTCTCAATTTTGTGTGCGTTGTAAAGAAAAAAATATCAAAACAACTAAACGATCTTGTCAAATGCTAAATCAGTGATGCGAATATATTCAGGCTCTAGGGTTCGTCGGAAAACTGTATTTCAAACCACTGGTTGGATGTTAACTTCACTATGTCCAGTTGCAGCCGTTCCAACCCGGACACGGACACGGACCCGGGACTGGGACCGGACGACATGAACAGAAAATCAAATAATTGTTCGACCGTGTTGAATGGCTACAGGAATTTTCAAGGTAGACTTGAAACTTGACAATGGTACCCTCTTCGTGGTCGGAAACATCCCGGATTAAACCAACCAACGAACTAACTCGTGGTGATTTTAGTTTCCAATTAAGGTTCATGAAATAAAAATAAAATAAAAAAAGTATCGTAAGGATTTACCGGGACATTTTTCTGGTGGCTAATCATCCAGAGGATAAAACTTTCTTTATAATCCTAACACACGATTCTTGTAATTCAAGCTTATGAACGACGTATCGTTTTGCATGATTCGAAACTCTGCAGAAATATTACGATATCAATGTCTAAGCTATCCGTCATTCGGTTCATTGGATATCACTGATATGAGATGGATTTCTTAGCCAATCAGTAGAAGATAAGAACCTTGATGTCTTACTGCATGGTTTATTATACAAAGCAGTTCTCATATTCTTAAGAAATTTTTACACACGAATAAAATATCGAATTTCTTCAAACTTACCGAATGTGATATGACGTTGGGTTCAATTCCTCAGTGGAGAGAAGAAATCTGTAAAAAAAACGATGATTCAACTATTTAAAGATATTAGATTTCATCAATTAATGCGGAAATCCATTCCTTGTTAGTTTAATGTTCAAACTTCTGTTTTCTCCCCACGTTTGTACGAAAAATCTTATACTTTATCGGGGTGAAAGTATGGGAGCATGGAATGAAGGGGTGTAAACTGTTCCTACAGAACAAGAGACTTGGGAATATCAGTTACGTTATAACCAACGAACGAAACGGCGTTGTTTTACTTCGGAATAAAATGAAGAGATATGAATAGGGGGGAGGGGGGTTAGGGTTTGCAGATATCGCGATTTCGCAGAGGGTTTCAAGAGCGAGAAAAAAAGAGAAAGAGAAGGAGGGTAAACCTGAGGGTCAATTAGGCACGGAAACGGATCTGCATAGAAATGAAAAGTCCTTTTTTTTTATTTTATTTTATTTTCATTTTACTTTTTATCCAGCTCTTTCAACGCCCGCGTTTATTCCAGATTTCGAAATCTGCCAGCTGGTTAGACACGCGATTCATTCGACGAATATTTGAATATCAAGAGCAGACAAATTTTCAATGCCCGATTTACATCGGGTCAAGTTTACCCCGTTGAAAAATATATTCACCGAGGGATAATCATTCCCAACCAAAAAATAGTACAAAAATAAAAAAACATAAAAATAATTGAAAGAATTAAACAAAAATTCAGGATGAGGAGATTCAAAATTGGTCCGAAAGACACAAAAAAATAAAAAGAAATTTCTTATTCTATTGGTAAATTAAAGCGCTATGCTGCAACTGCATCAACGCATTGCGTCGAGACGTTTATTGGCTTGTAGCCAATTCTCTCAGTTTTATCTCGTTTCGGGATAACGATGAGGGAAAATTACGGTCTAGTTGTTTCCACGAGACCGTTTATCCAATGGAAACGATCTTTAGACTGTGATGAATTGTCGGATAAACATTTCGCAAACAGATTTCAAATTATTTAGGAAGTAGAGGACTGTTGAAACTTCAAATTGATTTTTCGAACGAGTCTATGTCAAAATTTGTAGGATGAAAAATGTATGGAAAATCGGAAAAATAGATAACAAAAGACGGAAATTTTCAGTTTTTAGCGATTATCTTAGCAACGGTGAAGAATTTTGAAAAAAATTTCCTACAATAGTTGTGGGGCTAATAGTTCTGCTTCGAAAAATGTCATAAGAAGTTAATTTTCGTCCAGTATTTACGAAGTTACAACGAATTTCCAAATTTATGAATAAAAAAATTGAGGAAATTTGTTGTTAAATCGTAAATACTAGACGTAAATTAACTTCCGATGAAATTTTTCGAAGCAGAATTTTGTTGAAGACGTTTCTTTTTCATTTTTTTGAAATTTCTTAACGTTGCCGAAATAATCACGAAAATATGAAAATTTCCAGCTTCTTTAATAAAATTTCACAATTTTCCGGAAATTTTTAATCCTGTAAATTTGTATTTTCAAAAATTGAAAATTCGTTCCCGAATTTACCCTGCAAATATCTGAAAAGTTGTAGCTCCTATATCTCATAGTTAAACAAATATCTACAAATCTCGTTGATTGGTTGTCCATTCGTCTCTGCAACTATCGTTCTTGTTTCCTTCCTGTTTATTCAACGTTATAGTATTCTCAAATCTCATTGGATTAGAGAAATGGTGAGCAGTGAAGCGTTATCAGACGTCAGCGTCGGGACGCTTATAATATTACTCGAAAACTGTCTGCAGAGTGTCTTACTCTCCTGCGTAGACAAGTTACTTTGAGTTTACCCAAAGCTCGTAGACTCGATTACTTGAATGTGCAACTCGTAGACAAGCCTAGAAGAGGCTCGAGTCTGCAAGCAAGAAATTTGCAACCGTTTGATCTTTCTCTCTCTCTTCTCTGATCATCAGCTTCCAGGTTTGCAGTTTATTTTGCACGCTAATTTAACCCACTCCACTTCAGACACCTTCGATTCATCACATCATCCAATTACACTTCCAGACAAAGTTTTACAATGTGTGTCCAGTCTCGCAGACTTCATTCCTTAATTAGCACATCAGCATTGTGATCACAGTGATCGGATCAGACATGATCGGGAAGGATTCGTAACGTTGTTTGAGAAATTTGAGAAGTTTGGAACGGACCTTGTGTGAAATTTCGTAAAGTTTTTCAAAGATTCTTTCGATATTTTTAAATTTGCATTTAAAAATTAACTTTCAGTATCTCTTTGGTCTTTATCTCGTTGTTCCTTTTTGTAGAAGGCGATTTTTCTTTCGCGATAGAAGATAGTCTTTTGGTTCTTCTTGTTCTGTTATTTATTTAGTTTTTGTCTAGACTTTCCGGGAGAGATAAATGTCCAGTAAATTTTCTGACTTTTGTACAGTAGATAGAGGTAGGTAGTCACGTAATTCTCACACTTTAGAGAAAACTGCAATGCATGGTGTAGGTATAGGACCGTTGCTTTGGCTCTGCGAAAGTAAACGAGTATTTCTTATCTTATCTATGTAATACCTGCAAGACGTGATATTCGCGATCTAAAATAGAATTGGAATGTTGCTGTTTTAATTGCGTAAGAATTCTCAAGTTTGCAAAATTCGCTACTAAATTTTATGTACCTAAAATTCACACGTAATCTTATACCAAAATTGTAAATAAAAAATGTCCAAAAATCATCTGCAATACTTCGTTTTTTTTTTTTTTTTTTTTTTTTTTTTTTTCTATTCCTGTACAAAAGTATTTTTTGCCATTTTTAAATATGACGAAAAAATAAAAATAAAAAACAGAAAAATGAAAAGAAAGAATATTTCAGAATTTTATTAACGATGAGATAATTTTTTGGTAAATAAAAGTAGTTAGAAATTACAA
Organism: Macrophya annulata; assembly: GCA_963924015.1. Classification (NCBI taxonomy): domain Eukaryota; kingdom Metazoa; phylum Arthropoda; class Insecta; order Hymenoptera; family Tenthredinidae; genus Macrophya; species Macrophya annulata. Next base: position 13,759,348 of record OZ001257.1, on the reverse strand, counting down.
GGGTGATATTAAATGGATATCTTATCGTTAATCAATGATTAGTCTTGTGAATTTAGGGATGATTATCACAGTTGAATAAACGCCCTTTTAAATTTTCAATAATTTGGGATTGATTTTACGTTTTTACGATATAACAGCCTGACTACATTTTCGTGTGAATCGTATAGAGATTAGATACGTACTTTTTTGGTTAATGAGTAGGTATAACTCGAATCTCAAACTGTAAAACAAGATAAAAATACAAAAAAAAAAAGAAATTACAGATTTTAACCCTCATCGTTAATTTTTTTTCTTTCTTTTTTTAGTATTTTTTTTCGCAGGGGTTGTTAATTACTATAACTGCAGGTACAAAACGATTAATGAGCCTAACACCCTCACCAAAAAGAAAATTCAGGAGTTGAAAATATGCGTTTAAACAGGGAGAAGCATAAAAAATACAAAAAAATTTAGGGAGAGAAGTGGTTTTGAATTATTGAAGGTTACTTATCTCAGGAAATTATTTTTACTCATTTTCATTTTCGTTTTTTGTCGTTGAGTCCCAAATAATGTGCCTGACTAAAATCATGAGACGAAGGAAGTGGTCGGTTGAAAATTTCTGTAGTAGGTATACATAGTAAGGTTGAAGTAAAGTAGGAATAAGGAGGAGAAGAGGGAGAGTGGGTGGATGGGGTTTGGGTTTGAAATTAGCTACCTGGAAGCGTCGCTAAGGGAAGCTTAAATATTCAACGTCAACGCCAGCGACTGAAACCTCATCCTACTCCCGGCTTTAAAATTCTACATTCTACATTCTGCATCCCCCATCCCTATAATTCCCATCCCTATTCCCTATCCCTATCCCTCTCTCTCTCTCTCTCTCTTCCTCTCTTTACCCCGTTATTTTCATGCTACGTTAATTACTCCCACACAGACACACACACGCACGCATGCACCTACCCTTTTACACTTATGTATGTACGTATCTGTGTATATGTATATACCAAAACTATGTGTATGTATATATGTATAGGTTTTGGTATGGGCATATATTTGTAAAGTATATTCCCCAATGAGCTACAGAAGCGGACCGGATAGACGGACATTAAAAATTACCGTAGAGTAATAAATTTTTTAACTATACATACATACGCAGGTATATATATATATACCTATATGATACATAATATACCATATAGTTAATATATAGAAGTATATATAAATATAATTATCCAGATTGTATTTTTTTCCCGTTTTTTTATAATTTATTTTGGCCAGTTTCTGTTTTTTATTTTTGTTTTTTTTTTTTTTTTAGTATTTTGAGTAAATTTTTTAACAATTCTGAGAGCAAGAGGATTATTATTATTATTACATATGTAATAGTTTGAAGTTATATTATTAACGTGTAGCAAAAAAGTGTTTTTTTTTTTGTTTTTTTTTTTTTAATTTTATGGTCGTAGAAATTTTTTTTATGGAACCAAAAAAACAAAAAAAAGAAACAAAAACTGCTGTGATCCAAAATTACATGAGTTCCCACCGAAACTCGTATATGTAGGTATAATTTCTATGTAAATTAATGTAAATTTTAACTGCAATTTGTAATAAGGTTCTCGCGTCTATGGAAATCGCGTTGTATAGTATATATATATAGATACGTATATAGATTGGCATCCCCCTTCTGCATCGCATTGCAACTGCATTTATGGGGGACGTTGTTCCTGTAGGTTCTTTAAATTTTTAACTGATCAGGTAGATATGCTAAGCATCGCAATTCAGTGCAATGAAATTAAATGCAATGAAATGCAATGCATCAGGTTAACCTAACCATAAGCTTTAGAGGTTTTTAATTACGGTATTTCCAGCAGGCTGGTTTCACTTTCGGTTTCCTGTCACGCTGATTACGCTATAATATATTAGGGTGGATCTTGATATTCTCATTTTCGAATTTTAATACTCCCATGAACGAAAATGTCTTCAAATAAATCAAAAAAAAAATTTACTCAAAGTTAAAGACTCCTAGAAAAATTCTAAGCACTACCCCAAAGCTTTAAAATTTTTCCGTTTGATTTTTTTTTTATAAAATAACAAAATTTTAAGACATGGGAGCAAGACTTAAACATTTTTATAAGAATCTAAAGCTTCGGATAGATTTTTTTAATAGTATATCGTGTATCAAGGGTGGAAAGTAGGCGATTACTGACGCATGTCAAAGTTACCGTGCGGTAAAGCGCGCTTTAGGGCAGAAAAGTGCTACTTTCCACCCTAGAGTTCACTTTACCGTACTAGGACGGAAAAGTGCTACTTTTTGCCCGGTTCATATGCACGTTGTAACATACTTTAGGCGAGGGTTGAACAATAAAATTTTTTCGTACATATACAGGTCTTAAAGTTTTTCGAATGACTGCATAATTATTAGTGGAATAAATTCCGCACCGAGTGATATCACTCCCCAATAATTTTCGTTACTCAAAGCGTGATTATTATTAGCATCCGAAAATAATTCACCAAAACCCTGTATCACAGGTATAATGTAAAATTAACAACACGTCGACGGGTATGGGACGAACAGCTATGACAAAAGCTTTGTGTTCTCCACGTTCCACAATCAAATAAGGCAGAATAACAATTAACAGAGTACGTGTCGTCGTTGCAAAGCCAATTATTATTCACTGTACAATTTAATTCATATCATAATCCACGTCAGTTTTTTTTTATTTTATTTTATTTTTATTTTTTGATCACATCCGACGTTAAATATCGATGGTATAAAATATCACTTCCGGTATACGGAATGTCTTCTTTTTTTCTTTTTATTACTTTCTTCTCACTCAAAAAACAAATCAATCAATAAATCAATCTGCCAAATTCAAATTTTGAAATATTTAAAGATTTTTATCGGTTTAAAAAACATTTTTACGAAATCTTTTCTAGTTTTCAAATTTTGTTAAACAATTTTCGGTCAAAAATGTCGATTAATAAACTTGAAAATAGTTTCATAAATTTTTCTTATCTTATTCAACAATTTTGTAAACCTGCTTCAAAATTTTGATACAATTTTCAGATTTTTTCATTTTTTATATTTTGATGAGATGTTTCCAAGATTTCAAGAATTACCAAATTTTGAAAAAATTCGTTCCAATTTTCAAGAAATTTTTTCAATTTCTCCGCAATTTTGTTATTTAAATAAATTCTGAACGTTCAGAATTAATTTTTTCTGATATTTAAGAACCTTCTCAAATTATTTTTTAACGATTTTCTAAGAATCCTTTTTCGAAAAGAAACCTCGTCGCTATTTACCGTCTGTAAAAAAATTTTTATCAAAGTGCCCAATTGACAAGTGGCGTTAATTTCCGGTTTTAAAAATCGTGTCAATTACTGACGAAGTATATACCAACCTACCGAGCACTAAATCTATCTATATACTAAAACCGAAGTCCATAATGTCCCTGGGTAGGTATATAAAATATAGATATAAAAGCATAAGCATAAGCGACAGCTGCGGAGCAGCAAATTTACGATTAATAATCGAGGCGCCGCTAATGTGACCCTCTCGTGCAATCGAGAGGGAAATCGGTATCGAATTTTTCTGTAGTCTCTTTTTCTTCATCATTCTTATTCCCATTCTCATTCTCATTCTCATCATCACCTACATTAAACTTCAAGTATAGGTATACCTGAAATAAAACTATGGAATGAGGCCAGCTGCAGCAGCAGAATAGTTTTTCATCCTTCATATATAACAACTTCCGTATATACGTATACATATACTGCATATATACTCATTCTGCAGTTCATCATTTCCTCTGATTGATAGGATGCCTATACTATTCTTCTTCCGGTGCCTAAGGGTTGGTTTTTCGTTTTTCTTTATTTATACTTTTTTTTTTTTTAGATTCTCATCGTTAACCAAATCGCGATTTTTTTAGTCGAACTGCAGGTATAGGCATTGTCTTTCCAGTTTCCACCAATTCAAGATTATAATTGATTGGATTATTTACGATTTTTGAAAAATCTGTGTCTTCATCTCGATTCGCGAAGAAACAAATTCGAAAAATTAAAAACCCTGTAATATTTTTCTTCCAATGCCTAAGGGTTGATTTTTCGTTTTTCTTTATTTCTTTCTACTTTTTTTTCAGATTCTCATCATCGTTAACCAAATCGCGATTTCTTTAGTCGAACTGCAGGTAGGCATTGTCTTTCCAGTTTTCATCAATTCAAGATTATAATTGATTGGATTCTTTACGATTTTTGAAAAATTTGTGTCTTCATGTCGATTCGCGAAGAAACAAATTTGAAAAATTAAAAACCCTGTAATATTTTTCTTCCAATGCCTAAGGGTTGATTTTTCGTTTTTCTTTATTTCTTTCTACTTTTTTTTCAGATTCTCATCATCGTTAACCAAATCGCGATTCTTTTAGTTGAACTGCAGGTATAGGCATTGTCTTTCCAGTTTCCACCAATTCAAGATTATAATTGGTTGGATTCTTTACGATTTTTGAAAAATTTGTGTCTTCATGTCGATTAGCGAAGAAACAAATTTGAAAAATTAAAAACCCTGTAATATTTTTCTTCCAATGCCTAAGGGTTGATTTTTCGTTTTTCTTTATTTCTTTCCCCTTTTTTTTGGATTCTCATCATCGTTAACCAAATCGCGATTTTTTTAGTCGAACTGCAGGTAAGCATTGTCTTTTCCAGTTTCCACCAATTCAAGATTATAATTGATGGGATTCTTTACGATTTTTCAAAAATTTGTGTATTCATCTCGATTCGCGAAGAAACAAATTTGAAAAATTAAAAGCCCTGTAATATTTTTCTTCCAATGCCTAAGGGTTGATTTTTCGTTTTTCTTTATTTCGTAAAAATTTCATAAATTTTGAATTTTTTCATCTCACTATTGCTGAGACAATTCATCGAGTTTTTTGAGTCGAAAAATAAAAACAGTTTTTTGGATACTAGAGACCCGAAAACGTAGAGTTTCGTCTAAATGACCAAAAGTCAATTTTCGAAAAGAAAAAACGATTTCAGTACAAAAAAAAAAAAGACAAAAAAATGTTGAACAAGAAAATGAGTGGAGTTTTTCTTGTAATAATGAAAATTTGAGATATGTATGATGATCAGAAATTTATGTAAGTGAAAGAAAAAGACCGAGAGAGAAAGAGAGAGAAAGTAAAAGAAGAAAAGGAAAATTGAGCAAACGATGGAATGTGATGCGATGCCAAGAGCAGACTAATTGAATTTTTCTTATTATATATATACATATATACCATATATATAGAAACGTGAATTACTAGCTCTATAATAGAAAGGCACATACAGTAAGATGTCTGTAGATTATTAATTAGATCTTTCGAATTTTCGTTCACTTTGCATTTTTCATTTTTTATTTACTTTTTTGTATTTCTTTTCTTTTTCCATAAGTTTCTTAACTTCGCTTTGTGTTTAAATTGACCGTGGGAACCACAAGAAAAACGTAATTTGACTAAAGCCTTAATACATGCGTGTTCACATTGCATACACATTAGAGATACTTCCTATGTACACACATACGTTACAGATATACATAAGAGGGTGTTTTTTGAATATCATATTTGCGTCTCGATTTTAGCACGTTCATATTTCACACCGGTTTAATCCAGTATGTGAATATTAAATTATAGCGAGGTGAAATTTCACGAAATTTATCATCCCTCGTATCTCCATCTTCGATAACGAGTTTGAAAATTCCTAATCCCATAAAATTTTTATTATATATAATTATTCCTGTCTGATTATATTTTGTTTAATTTTACAAAAAAAATTTTTAAAGCTTTGAATACAAAGATTTTAAAAAAAAACCGAGTCTGGAGGCTTCAGATTTTTTTCTTATTTTTTATTTTAAATCTTTTTTTCTTTCTTCTGAATTCGAGAAGTTGAAAATAAGAGGTAAACTTCTTTCCCAGGCCTTTGTCTTGCTAGCGGTTAATTTGATAAGAGTATAAGGAATAAAAAATAGCCTTAAGTAGCAGGGAGATCGGTTCTTCGTCGGGAATAATAAATAGACACATGATTGGAATTTTGATAAGCTTCTGGGCAGCGAGCACAATGTGGCTTGCTAACAGTATATAACAAAGATTCTTGGCTGCTGTATGGAGTAAATATACCTAACATATTTCTTCATCTTCTTTGTTTTTTTTTTTTCTTCTTATTCTCGATCCCGAAGATTAAGATCAGCCCTTTCTTCGTAGCTGGTTAAACGTTATCAACAATTCCGATGATGATTAAATTTCTTTAAAATAATCCAAATGGAATGTAAGATATTGCACTCAAGGCAATCCTTTTATCGACAGACTAAGAAATTATGTTTTCAACTTTTCCGAATCATTAAACAATTTTTTTTCTTTATTGTTTCAACATTTTTTCAACATTTCGTATCGGTTTTAAACTTTTTTTGCAACTAAGTTCAACCCTCCAAATATCTTCGATGTCAAAGAGTTTGAAATTGCTGATTGTTAATCTTGAACATTCTTCAACGATGAACAATTCTTCTTTTCAACATCTTCAATTTTCTGGGAATTCAAATTTCAACATCTATTATCGACTTTCAATGTTTTTAAAATCGTGTCTAAGCACCTTACGTTACTTCCGTAACTTGTCAACATTTTTCCCCAACATTTTTCAACATTTTTCAACATTTTTCAACATCTTTTATCTTCTGAAAAGCCTACAGTCTTCGAAGAAGTAAAAGTTGTCGAACAATTTTCAACATTTTTCAACACTTCTCAACAATTTTCAATATTTTTGCTTTTTTATGTCATATTACTGATTTGATTGACGTTTGATAATAATTACAGTTTCATTTCCGAAAGAAAAAACCTTGTGAGACAGATATTAGACAGAAATAATTTTTCACTGTATACACGTACTTTAAATCAAAAAAAAGATGAAATATGCATCCGGACGAAATGCCTCCTCACCGTTTTCTTTAGCACTTCATAAAACCATTGAACATTATAATTTGTTTGACATACCAAAGCTATAAGGTTCGTTCACATAAGATTGGGGTTGTGTCTGGGATCAAGCCTTTAATAGGTCACGTGAGATGGGTTATATTTAACTTTAGATAATAATACACAGCTATAATACACGTATACATACATACTATTACGATTTTATGAGGTTTAGGTTCAGGGCTGTGGATGTCTCGGTATGTAGGTATATACATGTGTGGCCAAAATCCAAAGATAACAGTATTACTAATACCTGTGTAGGTTTAATGTTGAAGAGAAAAGCTCCTGTACGTCACACACAAAAAAAAAAAAAAAATCCAACACAAAGCTCGGTTTTAATCTTCGTACATTTCGTTTTCTTTTCTTTCCCTGATTTTCATTTTATTTTACAAACCAACAGCAGAAACAAGATTTCCTTAACCCATGAGAAGAATATGAATACAAAATAAGAATAAGGGTATAAACAAAATTAATTTCAAACTCGGAGACAATTTTCGAAAGAAATTACGTGAATAGAAATTTTTGTTTTCTTACGTTTTATTTTATTTTTATTTTTTAAGTTTTAAGGATTTTTAAACAATCTTTATCCGTTCATTCAAACTTAAAATTTCTTGGATCTCGTTTTCTCTATAAGATCAAAGAAGTTTGAAACTAAATCTAAACATACAAAATTTACCCTCATCTGTACATACGTATGTATGTGCATAGGCGTTTAAATAATCAACATCCTCGCGGTTAACAGCTTTTTGATTGATTGCTTTCCTATTGATTTTTCCTAAAATCACAACCGAAAATACCGCTACTCAAAAAAACAAAAAAAAAAAAAAAAAAAACGATTAAAAAGACAATCCCGATCCCCCTGCACACACACACACATAGTTTTAAAACCTCGCTACTGATCCCCAGGATAATGGCCCCTTTTTTCTTCATTTTTTATTCCTCCTGGGTTTCAAACGTATAAAAAATTAACAAAACAAAAAAATAAAAATAACTGGACGAAGGTATGTACAGGAAATATTAACGCTTCCTTATTCAAATTTCATACGAGGATACGAATTCAGGTGTGTAACAAAAAAAAAAAAATAACCAGTTAAACAAACTTGAGTCTTGTGGAATAAAAAAAAGTTAAAAATCGATGGCAAACAAGATGTTAAATTTATCTCTTGAAGGGAAGAGTAAGATATCCGAATATAATTATCCAGGATAATTAATTCCTCGAGTTTAATTACCCGGCAAGTTTGTTTTCAAAGAATTTGTTAGATATGGAATATATGTGAATATTTGCTTTTGGTTAAATTTCAGCTATAATCATATCGAGGGGCAGCAGCATCATCATCATCATCAAGGGATGTGGGAGTTTGTGGTGAGTGTATAAGGGCACTGGGGTAAGAGCATTGAGAGTTTCCCCAATTTCCTAAATTTCCAAGTCGAGTTGAGTTGAGTCGAGACCAGACCAACCAGACCAGACCCCACTGCTGCACGGAAACGACCAACCAGATTAGGTAACTAAGTCCTAGACATAGGTATACCACCTTGGGTACTTTAAACTCAACTCCTGCCATACTATACCCCCATTCCATTTCATTTCGTTCCATACCATACTATTCCATTCCATTCCCTTGGCTTTATGCTTAAGCTAAACTTCCTGTAAACCCCGTTGACGTATACTTCATATCAAATATACGACTACGGTATACGCGTAGGCGTACCTAATCTTGTCACAATCAGCCAAACATCATTACACACACACAAATTGCACAATATCTTTGAACAATATCGACTAAACTTCGGATATCCAAAGTTTTGTCAACGTTTATTAACTTTTCAACATATTTATCGTACACGATTACCCAAAAACCAGTACACTCATAAAGTTTGGATTACACAAGCTTGTTCAGTGCACATTTTTACACAGTCTGAACTATAGATATCAAGATTTTGCACAATACTTCACCAAACCATATCGGATATACAAAGTTTTGTCAACTTTTATCAACTTTATAACATTTTTTCGTACACGATGGCACAAAAACTAGTACACCCACAAAGTTTAGGTTCCACAAGCTTGTTCTGCGCACATTTTCGGACAATCTGAACTATAGATATCGAGATTTTGCATAATACACCACAATCATATCACCTAAACTTCGGATATCCAAAGTTTAGTCAACGTTTATCAACTTTTCAACATTTTTCTCGTACACGATTACAAAAAAACCAGTACACCCATAAAGTTTTGGTTACACAAGCTTGTTCAGCGCAAATTTTCGAACAGTTTGAACTATAGATATCGAGATGTTGCAATAACTTCGAAAATTGTATCAACAAAGACGTTGACCACTAAAAATTCGAGTAAACCTTGAAGAAAACAATACTTTTAATTAAGATAACAAGATTTCTATAATTCAGACGACAGAAATATTCGTCTAGAATATTCACACGGAATTAGATTCGATTCGAATAACTAGTGATTAATTTATTCCGTACGAATTAATCGATTATTCGTGGTTGTGAAAGCTCGCTAATTATTTTTCAATGCATGTATGTAAATCGAAACGGTATCTGATGAAGAAATAATTAATCAAAGTGATAATCCGGAGTCAAGATGATCGGTGAATGTAAATTAGATAAAAAATTTCATGTCATATGTATAATGACGGTGGTGTTGGCTGAAGACTAACGGAAAAAATACGGTTGAGATCCCCGCTGCATATTCGCAATCTGATATAGAGATTTTATTACAATCTAGTATGTGTGCGTGTTTAGAGAGGGAGAGGTAAAGGCACAGCTGGATTATGTGTGGATGTGACTCATTGTTATTGTTTTTCGAAGCAAACCCTGCAGCATAGTCAAAGCATCCGGTGACACTACAGTCATGGCGTCATGTAAGTATAATGATATCAACGAGTCGTTGAGATAATGTGATACTGGCTTTTTAACGTTTTTCAGACCCTTGAGATGAGGAGAAAAGATTTGCTAAGAGAAAGAAAGAAAACAGATACAACATTTTCATTTAATATTTGGTTGCTATGGGTCTCTGAATTATTCGTAATGGAAATGGAAACACCCCTTTCCTTATGGAACAGGAGCAATTTATTTGTCAGAGTCATCGGGCAAGGCGAGAAAGGAGGAAGCTGAAGAGAGAGAGAGAGAGAGAGAAAGAGGAGGGGGTCTCATCAATCGTGAAATGAAGAAAATTCCTTGAACCGTCGAAAACCGAGGCTGTCAAGGAGCCTCTATCAGTTAGTCGAATAAATTGGGTCGCCTGCCTGGAGTCGAAGGAATAAGAAACGACCCGGCTTTTGCTTTCGCAGTTTCCCTGGTTTTCGAGACTGGTTGAAATTCGTCTGTGTAATGAGAGACACAGAAGAGAACGAAATAGGGAGAGATATTCAAGCAGCCATTTTCATCGTCTTGGCTCTTCCTTTTTACTTTATTCCTCTTCATTCCTTCTCTCCGGAGTTATTCTCCTTTAGAATATGAACCTGTTCTTCGTGGAATATCGAGTTTTGGAGACACCGTGGGGTGCCCAAAGAATAAACCAGACTCGATACTCCCACGTTTTAGTTGTAAATTATTTTCTCTAAATTGGTGAAATTTTCAAGTGTAAAGATTCCTACGGGGTACTCTCTGCTCTTAAATACGAGGGGGTGAGAGGTCTTCCAGTTCCGATTACTAAAAGACCTCGTTAACCTAGCTGATGTACATTCAATGCTTATTATAACCGAAAAGCAATTTTAATTTGCAAAGAAAAAAAATCTGCTCAAATTCGAAAAATAGAAACTAGATAAGATAGACAGAAAACGATAAAAAAAAATTCTGACAGAGAGTTTGAATCGATGAATGACAAATTTGAAATTTCAATAATTCTGTACCTTTTCAAATTTGTGTAAGGTAAAAAACTGGACACTACAGGGTTGTGTCATCAGTAGAAAATTTCGTACTTGGGGGTTTGATGAAAACGTTCTCCTCTAATTACGTTCTAGACTGAAAGAGGAGGAGTTGGAGATAATGAGCATCGTTTACCCTATGACTCGAGATGAGTCCTGCGATATGAGGAGCCCCTTTCGTCCTTCAGTACTTCAGTCGGGTCCACTCTGAGTCTAGTTTCTAAGAGAAACACGCACTCCAGAAATTCCCCTGTTTCCTCTCTCTCTCTCTCTCTCTCTCTCTCTCTCTCTCTCTCTCTCTCTCTCTCTCTCTCTCTCTCTCCACTTATTCTACCTACAGTATTTCGCCCTTAAAATACATCTGTTGCCGTGTTATCGTAACAAGCAACGAAACGAGATAGACATACCTACCTAAAGGGAGGATGGATGAAGATGAGGAGAGACCAACAGCCAAGATCTGGCGACTGGATGATGAGAAGGAACGACTAAATGGGTCAAGATGGTGTCTAGGGAGGATGATGAGAGGCTCATTTACCAGTCGAAATTATTATTACAGGTTCTTTGCTCCATGTTGCTAGAGAACTTTGATGGCTACGGTCTGTATATGAGTTTGCAGCATCATGAGGATTAAACATTTGACGTTTAAATCTGGGATTAGTTTTGACCTTTAAACTGCACAGGTTATTCTCTTCCGTATTTTACGGTATATTACCCTTTCAACATTTTCAAAAACTTTTTCCCTAAAACTGGACTCTGTCTCTGTAATCACAAACGTCAAATCGATTGTGTCTCCATGTTATGCCATGGTAGGTGATGCACATTGGATACCGGTTTCCATTTCACTTCTTTATACACCTCGAGACGTTTTTCCCATATCTCATTACCTTCGGAAATTTTATTTTATTATATTTTATTTTATTTCAACTTTTCATTTACTTTTTTCTTTTTCTTTTTTTTGTTTTTAACGCTTTCCACTTCAAGTTGCGTGTTTTATTTCTACACCAAGAAATTCAAGGAGTACATACATATGTCGTGGATTTAACGAGGAATCGAATCAGTAACTTCTTTCTCATGTATTGTATTGTATCTATTCCAATAATGAATTTTTCTAATTTTCTTTTCTTGGTTTTATTCCTCTTCTACTACGGTACAAGATTAATTGCCAGTTAGTTTTCATCCTCTCCTTTTGTTCCCCGCGGTCCTTAGCTATACCCATCTTATACTCTTTCTTCATAAGCTTCGTCGTTTTTTTCTCTATTATTTTTTCTTTTTCGTCTTCTTCTTCTTCTTCTTTCTTTCTTTCTTTATGATGTTGGAACTGATCTTAAGACGCGTAAAGAAAAATATATAAAACAAATAAGAAAGCCGATTCAACTTCGTTAAAATTTTTACTGATCAAATAAACAGGATAATAATCACAATCGTTTTTAATTAGAAACAAAAACCATCAGATACTCTGTTCACTTCATTAATGAAGAATAACTTCCCACAATTTTTTTTTTTTTTTTTTTGAACAATTAGAAGATCTAATTAATTTTTATTAAAATTTTACAAATTTTAGATTCTTTAATCTCGCATTTTTTTTTTTTTTTTTTAGACAATTCATCGATTTTATTCAACAGACTTTTTTCCACCTTTCGTAAAATCTGTTTTTCGAATACTCAAAGACGAGAAAAACAAAAAAAAAAAAAATTCGTAGAGTTTTGGGGTTGTAAAAACAAATTCAAATTTTTGGAATTGTTATTCGTACTTATTGATCATTTTTTACCCAGTGACACAGTATGTTGAAAAAAAAGTGCCTTTAGCCTTGTTCGAAAACTACGAATGCTACCCCCTTTTTCACATTCATATTTAACCATGAAATGAATTTACATATAAGGGAAGTGGAGTACGTATCTACGTGCTATATAACTATCGAACGGTTTATATTCAAACAAAGTGTGTTATAAGGAAGGAATAAATGATGAAAGAAGGGAGTAGGTACAGCGTGGTTATAGCGTTTTATCAGCGTGGAAGATTTCGTGTTAACCACTTTAGGTATATCGATCGTTTTTATTCTCATTTTAGGGTTCGTTCACATCGAATTCATCCACGTACATACACATTAGAGAACTGCATCCGCATATACGTGCATCAAAATAGGTTACATACATTAGATAACTTCAAAAAAATGGACTATTTTTCATTTTCAAAAAGTAAGTAAAAAATATTGTTCCAAATGACGAATAAAAAAAATACTGTCAAAGTTTGAGCTCTTAATATTAATATTAAGAGTTGCCTTATCGCGATGTTCTATTTCCCATCTAAATAACATAAGAAACTTTTTTTTTTAAACTTTGGAATTTTATAACTCGTCAACGCATTAGTGTACTGATAAGACCAGAACATATTTTTGTAGTGAATTGAACGCTCTACAAAAAAGGTCTCTTGTTCTTTTTGGATAAATCTAGCTATTTCCAAGTTGGCGTATTGGTTATTAATGATAATTAATCATGACTAACTTGGAAACTGTTGGATTCATCGAAAAAGATCAAGATACCTTTTTTGTAGAGCGTACAATTTTGAACAACAGTACTCATGCAGAATCTTTCTAAGTAGATTAATTTTCAAGATATAAAAATCGAAAAGTTCCACAAGACCATTTCCCACGTTATTTAGATGGGAAATAGAAAATCGCGATGAGGCACCTCTTACTATTAATATTAAGAGCTCAAACTTTGACAGCATTTTTTTTTTTCGTCTTTTGGAACAGTATTTTTGACTTACTCTTTGAAAATAAAAAATCGTCGATTTTTTTGAAACGGTCTAATGTATGTACATATACATATCCATACATGCTACAAAACGCACATTGAAATTGTTATTGCTATTGATATTGCTATAGTCTTCTTTCACAAGTAGGTAGGTATATGTGATGTGCTTTACTGCTACAGTCAGTATAGCCTAGTAACCTATGTGTGTATGTATGTATGTACATACTTATGCATGGGGCAGATTGTGAACAGAAGGCAAATAATGGGTGAACATTCAAGCTTGCTGGCAATAAAGGCCCAGTTTACACTGGTGAACATCCTCGTAACCGAAATTAATAACCCTGTGAAAATGGGAGTCAGGGGAAGAATAATTGAAACGTGTCAAAATTTGACAAAAAGTTACGAATTAAAAGAGGGGAGAAAAAAAAAAAAAATACCTCTTCAAAATTACTGATATTAATGATTTTGAGAATATACACATAGCAGGGTCAGAAAATAGTACATTTCGATACAAGTGCGAAAAGTGTTGATTGTCGTGAAAGTTCTTCTTCAAAATGTATGGTTTTAACTACTTTTTCCAGAAGATAGATCCCGAAAATGACCTTATTTTTTCAACCTGCTAGGTGTGTCTATATGCACCTTTAAGAGTATAATATAATAGAACGTGTACCTTAATCAATTATCCTTGACTGTTAGAAAAAAGGAAAAAAAAAAAACCCTTCGAGGAAATGAAAATCGGTATTGATTATCCTAGTAGTGGGAGGTTTACGACATGAAAATACATAGAAAAGGTTTGAAGTTGTACAGTGCGTTGTTCCGTTATCTGTATCGTAGGTAGGTATAGTATAGGAGAGTTAGTCGGCTTATAGAAACGTCAACGTGTGCTGTGGTAATCCTTTACGAATTTATAGATTATATATGTATGTGTATAGTAGTATAGGTTATTTCACGAAGTAGATAGGTATGTGAGAATGCGTGACTGGAATTTAGTTCAATGGAACACAACCCCTATACTATACGAGTTAGTTGACTAAAATCGATATTCCAACAACGGCTAACCCTCTAAACACTTTATTTTACAATTTCATATAATCTAATCTCGACTTCACATCTATATGTAATTTTTTTTATTTTATATTTTATCGTAGAAGTTATTTTTCGAATTTTGATAACACATGGCGATTTTTCTTTGTCCATTATTCGGGGTTCAAAATACTGTAAATTTGAGAATTTTAAATGTAATCGTTTTGTGTCTTTTCGAAAATTAGAAAATTGGTTTAAATTATCAAAATTTATGCTTAATTATTTCGAGAAAATTATTTTTTACCACTGTAGGTAGTTAAATATATGCTGAACCTGATCTCCAACGATATTCTCTTGATGTGGAACTGTCTGATCTGGTTGTCTCCCCCCTAGGGGCGAATTTCTCTCGAAAGAGCAAAGAGATAAAATGTTGGAAAAATGCAAAGGTGAATCGATTGGCTTTCCTTACCCGCAGAAAAGAAAGCCTCGACGACGTTAAGCCCTCGTCTCTGATCCCGAGACTCCTTTTATCCTTTCTTATTTCTCCTCGCCCTTACAGAACCTTAAAATTCTTTCACACTCAACCCATTTGCGCTTGGTATTTCGTTATTTTATTTTTATTTTTATTTTTTTACTCTTTTCTTCCTTCTTTTTTTTTTGTTGAATATATATATATATATATATATATATATATATATATATATATATATATATATATATATATATATATATATATATATATATATATATATATATATATATTTTTTTTTTCATCAAAATATACCGCGAGATTATAGACGGATAGAGAGGGCGTATAGACAGGTACATGTAAAGAAAAAGAAAGGGACGAAAACATAAAAAAAAAAGCATCCCTCAACTCCTGGCGAATAAAGAGACCGGCGGCTGGATAGGCTGCACAATGAGTTTTGAGTTACAGAGAGACCGGGAGACCGGCAAACCACCGAATAAATTATACAATAGACTAGCTGGTTCCCGAAGAACCTGGTTTCAGGCATCTCCTATTACACATTTTATTTTTTTTTATTTTTAGTTTTTTCGTTATTTTTTCACGAAAAACAAGTAGAAAATTCCGCCGTTTCTTCATGCGCAACAGGAGAGAATGAGTAAGATAAAAGATAAAAGATAAAAACAAATATATATATATATATATATATATATATATATATATATATATATATATATATATATATATATATATATATATATATATATATATATACATATATACTTCAGGCTACTCAAATTATTATCATTATAATCCTGCCGGAGATTTTTTTACGTCTACTACTATTACTACTACCTACTGCACAAAATGTACAGCTCACAGAAGTTGTTAAGAAATGAGAGAGCGTAGACCGCAGCCTAAAAGAGCCTTTCCTTTCTTTTTTCATGTCTATGTTTATGCTGTAGGTACTTCAAACAGTTTGTATATCTAATAAGAAGTCAGTGGTATTATTGTCAGGTTGTTTTTTTTTTCAGACAATTAGATAGTTTTAGACGATTTTTTCAATCACTGATAATTTATATTCCATTTTTGAGTAGCGGACGATATTCCTTGTAAAAAACTGCGACGATTTTGTACCAGCGAAAAATTTGTAGCTGTAATAGTTTTCGAATTAGAGCGAATTTAGGATCCGGACTAATGAAGAGCGAAAATGAAATGCGCGCCAGCTGGCGGTGGCGTCCTATAACCACGCGACGACCATTACGTTTGAAACTTTAACTTGCTGCCGTTTTTGAACTATTAAACTCTCGAATATTTTGCTGAGACACTTTTGCCGCGGTTTTTGACAAATAATACAACCGTGAACAAGTGTGTGTGTGTGTGTCGGTCCTGTCGACTGGGAATAAAAACGAGAATATCTGAGTTAGTTGAAAAGATGGAAAGCCGAGAAAGAAAGGGGCTCAAGAGCCGTGCGCGAGGAGTAGGAAAAGATGGAAACGTCGTTATATCGCGTACCTAGAGAGTACAAAGTAAAAGCGAAGATCTCCTGCCTTCATGAGCCAAGCTTCAGCGACTCTTTGAAAAGGACGAGGTACGAAGGGGTGAGGGAAAGAGGAGAGAGAAAAGAGGGAAGAGGGAAGAGGGTGGAGGCTCATGATGCAGACATACCCTGCCCAACGAAATTTCATAAACTTTTCAGTCTGGAAACTAGAAAGTTGGGAGGTTAGATACGTGAATGCTATATGAACGTGTGTACGGTGGTCCAGGTATCCGCGCATACAGACCCACACCATGGTCTCTCATGTTCAGGGAATAATCCATCCTCTGAATACGCTAACAATGGCTAACAATAAAGTAAACAATATTATAACGTCAAGAAGAAGAAGAAGAAGAAGAAGAAGAAGAGGAAAAAGAAGGATACACGTGCCGGAAACTAATCCCTGCAATTAATGTCTGCGATCCCAGGTCTCTCATTAACACTTCTACAACCACCGCCCACCTTAAGGATCTCTCAGTAAAAACTAAAAAATACTGAAACAGCTTCGAATCCATAATTTGATGGAGGGAGTTCTCACAGTTTTTGAATTTTGTTAATAAATTTTTGGGAAAATTCAGTTCTTTGGACCGAAGCTAGGGGTATAAAGTCTCTGGCTATTCATCAGCTTTCCAGCCTTTATACGTCAACGTCCAGTATGTGAATCCTGGTCTTTGATACCCGAGAGATATCCCTGGATTAATTAGGTCCCTATCGCACCCTTTCTTGACTCTTGGTCAAGAGAAGACTGGTGCTTAATCCGGATTTGAACAGTCCAGTAATTTCGGAAAGTACCTTGCGGCGATTTGGTATGAGGTAACGATAATAATAATAATAATGATAATAATAATAACATTTCTGTACGGGGTTTCACTGGTTCAAATCTTGCGAATATCGAGGAAAACTTACTGATGTAGAGGGGTGAGTAACGCGAGTAGGAGTTTGGCTTTCCGCCATCCTCGAGAAGCGTTAGATTTTCAAGGGAGTTAACGTTAAATGAAAAAGTTTGGTAACTGAAAGGTCAGAAAGATTCGAAAGTTTGTATTCGGGGGAATTAGGAAAACCTTTTGGGGAAACTGTTGCAGAAAACTTTGACGTGTAAATGTACCAGCACGTTAGCCTAAAATCTCTAGATAGACAATGAAGCATGTCTAAAATCGATCAAATCCGATGAATAAATAAAATTTGCAAAAGAATTTACGAAATACATGTCTTCATAAATAAAAAGAAATCAGATGAATTTTCTCCGAGAATCAGAGGCATCAGATTGGCAGGCGTTACTTTACGGTATACCATATGAAAGAAGAAATAACGAGGATCATTTTATCGTCTGATATACGTCGTCGTCGTTAGCTGGCTCACAGCATCCGGTTGCAAGGCGAGATTAATACGTCCTCGCCTCGCCTCGCCTCGACCTGCGGCCTTTCTGCAATCCTTCCTCTTCCTTCGCGGTCTTCCTTGGCAGAGATTGCATCGAGGGTATCCATCTTTCCGTGGCTATTCTCGGATGAGAATAAGTTGCATAAAAATAGGAGAGTAAGAGATTGTATAACGCGGTTTATCCACCTTCAGATCGGCTCTAGCAATACCACAATTTATGTATTTCAATTCGTCAAGTTCTACTCCGAGGATTATACTCCACATAAAAAAAACGAGACGATATTCCCCGAGCGAGAATATCGAGGGTCTAACCGTCTTCAAATGGCAGCTAATCAAAGTTTGAAAAGTAACGGCCATACGCGATGTAGGACGCCACCGCCAGTTGGCGCGCTATGTCTAAACTTCGAGTCGCTCTAGTTTGAAAACTATTTGACCCTCGAAATTTTGGCTGATACAAAATCGTTTCAGTTTTTTACGAGTAATACGATAACGATATTTGTAAATCTGTTTGCTTTGATCTTAATTCTGAATTTGATATTATTTTGTATTAGCATTTTACCTGGCGTGGATTATAGATACTGAGGGCAGTTCTAGCCGGTCCTTAAATCAACTGAAGAAGAGAAATAAAATTAAACAAAAAGAAAGAAAGAATCTTTTATTTGAAAATAGAATCACGCGGACCAAATGGCCAGAGAAAACATCTGTCCGGTTAGAACAGGTAGCCGATCCAAGGACAAGGGAATAACAGGTATGCGCTCTGCTCAAGAGAAATCCAGGTATGTATAGGTATATACATTTAGGCGAGCAGGTGTCAGGCAGTGATTCTCTTCTCGAAAAATCAGAACTAAGCCTTTGCAACTTTGTTAAACGGTAAGTAAACATCTGCTCAACGTATTTAATCCCCGATCGAGTGTTATGTGGCGAAATCGACTCATTTATTAACATCGGTACGAATCGTTTTGCTCAAAAAAACAAAAAAAAAAAAAACAAATAATAAAAATTGATTGCAAAAGAAAAAATGTCAAGAAAAAATATTGGAAATAACAATTCGCGAGCAAAAAAATGTGTTTTCTTGTACGAATAAAAAATAAATAAAAATAAGGAAGGGAGTGGCAGAAATACATATATAGCTATGGATATAAGAGGTTGTTAAAAAAGTTCGATACTTTATACTTTACTCTGACTGGAAGGTTTTCTCGAGTGGCAGCGCAGCAGCAACAGACCGACGAAACGAAACGAAAAACGAAACGGGGCAGTTGAGGGGGCCGGGGGGGGGGGGGGGGGGGGGGGGGGGGGAGGGGGGGGGGAAGTAAGAAATGAGTCGATGAATCGTCGAGGAGTTATAAAAAGTTTCGTATCAGGGAATACGACGACGAAGAAGAAGAATAAGAATAAGAATAAAAATGAAAATAAGAAAAAGGAGAAGAAGTTCCTCAAGTTTCTTTATATCGCGTCCCCATGTTTCCTTCCGGCTTTTATACCAATAGAAGGTTATAAAAAAAAAAACCTTTTACAACTTATTTTTGCTCAGGGTTTCCGCATATTATCACAAGGTTCGTTCTCCACCAAACACGAGAAAAGAATCTTTCTCTCGATAATAAACGATCACTCGTTCCCATTTTCATCGATAAAAAAAAAAAAAAAATACAAATTTTAACCTTTTTTTTTTTCTCTTCTTCTAAAACATGGAACAATTTTTTTCTATTTCTATCCTATTTCTCACATAATTCGTCGAGTATTTTTCACTACAGTCATTACATTTTACTAGAAAAAAGAAAAAGTAAATTTAAAATCCCTAAGACGTGTGAAGAATCATCGAAAATCTTCTATATTAAACTTTTTTTTCAGAAAATCGGTATATAATTATGCAAAGTTCATAATGGATATGTAACATTGATTACTTTTCATCAAGCTGGTAGTAAAATGATCAAAAGATAAAATATTCTGTAGTTGGAATGAAGTTCTGTACCATAGTCTGCAAACTCTGTGAAATAGCTGCTGGCTCAGTCCATCAGGAGTTTGTAGGACCGGTTTTTCTGCACAACCAAGAAGCATTTGTAGGTATTGTATATATACGTGTGTGGATATTCAACGTGTATTTATATACATTGGTGCAATGCGGTTATTCGTGTAATAAGGATTTTACTCTTTGTATGTACATCGAGAGAATAATCTCTTTTATCGGTAAGTAGGGAATTATATATTTACTCAATAACCATATATGCATAAGGTAATAACAGTAAAACGTTGCAACGAGTTATATTCACGATTATTCAACGCCTCGGGGTATTATTTTCACGGTTTAAAACGATACACAAAATATCTGGAATGAAATTATTGAAATATGTGAAATTCAAACCGAAATCGGTAACAAAGCTGGGTCGAAATTGTATAAAATTGTTAATGAATTTTTTTTGTACATTTTTTTATAATCTTAAAAGAAATTCATCAAATTTTTTCTCACGATTTAAAAAACGATTTGAAAAATCTGTGATTTAAATCTGATAAAAATCAAGACGAAATTTTCAAAAGGTTATTAGAAATTTTGAAAGGATCGGCAAATCTCAGAGAAATTTCAAGACAATTTGTAAAATTTTA
The DNA here is from genome assembly GCA_963924015.1 of Macrophya annulata. Lineage (NCBI taxonomy): Eukaryota > Metazoa > Arthropoda > Insecta > Hymenoptera > Tenthredinidae > Macrophya > Macrophya annulata. The sequence goes on along the minus strand of OZ001257.1, from coordinate 13,738,745 downwards.
TTTTTATTTTTGAATTTGTAGTGAAATCGATAGAAATCTTGAAGAAAATTGTAAATTCGATCAAATATCAGATGAAATCAGTGAAAGTTCCATCAAATTTTATGAGATCTGAATAAACATATTTTTGGTTTTCTATTTTCTATGAGAAAATCGTTTATGGTAAGAAATGAGGGAAAGTATGTAATTTCGATATTCGTATAAGAAGATAAGAAAGGAAAGAAAAAGAAGGAGAAGAAGAGGTAGAAGAGGTGGAAGAAGATAAGTTACGCAATAAGAGAAGACGCGTGCTGATATGAGATACAGATGTGTTACAGACACGCAATATGTACAGATTCACGCATAAGTTACAATACGTGTTTGTCCATATTGTAGGTATGTACATACGTATTTTGTCCGTACCTACCTACTCACAATATAAGGGGAAACTATACTATACGTCGACGGATCGCATACCTAAGAAGCAGGTGCTGTTCTTTCAGGTTCAACCACTTTCTGTCTCCTTCCCTTCTTTTCCCTTTCCCTTTCCCTCTTCATCATCATCTTCATTTTCTACTTCTCTTACCTTTTTTTTTCCCCCCTTTCTCTCTAACGCCCGTTGAATAAAAAATTCTCCAATTAAAACAGCAGAAACAAAAAAAGAAGAAAGAAATTAAAAAAAAAAAATGTCTGGGTTCATCACATATGCATACAGAAATTAATTATCTACACCCTTCGAGCGACACACGATTCAATATATCAAATTGTCTTCAAAAAGAAGAGACAGAATGTAAACTGATTGACGTTTCGAATTTATAAGATCTCACTTCCCTTTTGTTGAATAAAAATAAAAAAGAATAAAAAAACAGGAAGAAAAAAAGTCTGAGGAGTATATCGAGATTGAATTTTGCCGAAAGACGACACAGTTTTCGCGGAATGATCGATCTCAACATCACGTCAATCATATCAACGGAAAAGAATCTAATAATCGAAGCAGAAAAATATGAAATAAAGTAGCGTGTCTAAATTCTGTAGTATTTTTTTTTTCTTTTTTACACAAAACGTCATACAGTTTTTTACAGTTTTGCATTTTATAAAAAATTTCAGAAGCTGGTGTATACGGAGCGTTACCCAAAAGACAATTCACTTTGAATTACGGAAACCACTCTCTGAGAATGACTAAGAAAAAAAAACGAAACCAGCCAAAACGTGATATAGAATAAATTGGTGACAGCGGTGGGACGCATGGATTAGAACCTCGATAAATCGTTGATCGAGGGTCTTGAATAATAATTTGAGTGGGTCTGAGCATGGGTACCTAAAATGCGAAATAATTACGGGAATTTAATCGCGCTAGTAGTGACTAGGTGTGCTATTCCACTCATATTTAATTCAGCAGTTGTTAGCCCGTACACGAGCCGTTTAATTGCATCGTTGACTACTCTTTGTTCCCTCGTCGTAGTTCTGCTTGAGATTTTAGCTTCCCGCAGTCGTCATACCTGTTGAATTTAACGTCATAGGTATGTGGGGTGTGCACACCACCTATATTATAGAATTAAGAGGGTAACGTGGCCTCCTTCGAACAAACTTGACTTAACTTAGAAGTAGGTGAAGTGCAGCGAACTCTTGAGTTTGTATATGCGATTCGGGCTAGCTGTGCTGTACACAAATTATTGGATCCAAAGATTCGCATATTGAATGACACAACCCGGAGTGAATTTATTCGATAAAAATTTGCACACTTTATGAAATTATAATTAACGAATAAGACGCGCTCGTGAACTACAAACTTTAACAAACTGCCTCCAGGCATGTTACGGATATAGAGCGAAGGGAGTATACAGAGTAAAACGACCATCACACACATACACATCATGCGTTGATACTAGGATGGTGTAAATTTAGAAAAGGGGAGTCTCGCATGGTGCAGTTTATTCTTAAAGGTGGAAAATAACACATAGCGCTAGAAAGCGAGAGGAATTGAACTCTTCCAGACGACAGTTAGGTTCAAAATCTGGCTATAAATTAATTTCGTAATATTTCTCAACTTTTCTTCTTCCCTTTTTTTTTTCTTTGACTCAAAAGAAAAATCAGAGAACATGAATTATTTCTTGTTTAACGGGGTTTATACGGATGTATTAATGACGGTGTAGATTAACGACGAGATAGAAAACTCAGATGGGGAAAGAAGGAGCAAACTGATCGAGGCAACCGATCCTCAAGGCTAATTACTGTAATTATTGTACTATAAACTCTTCGAGGTATATATGTGGCTGCAGTATACGGAAATATGAGTTGGTTAGTTGATCGAAAACCTAATACGTAAAGATGAGAGTTGTTGGATGATTAGGAGCCATTTGTTCCTGATTTTTGATTTTTTTGTTTCTCTTGATTTTAAGATCGAGAAAGATTTTTGAACAGTTTTGATCAAAATTATTGTGTAGATACGTGAGCATAGATGAAAAATGATACGACAATAAAAAACAAAAAAAAAAAAAAATTTGTTAAAATGAAAGATGAGAGAATTTTTGAAAAATATAGTGAAATGGTAAAATGGCAAAATGGTGAGATTGAAGAAGAATAAAATTGTCAATTTGGTAAATTATAGGAATGAAACAGTGATTCCGAAATGGAAAAAAAAAATAAAAAACATGGTAAAATTGTGAAGTTGAAATAAAGAAATGGGAATATGTATCGTATAAAATATTAAAATGGAAAGTTGGAGAATTGAATGATATGGAGATATGGTTACAAAGGTGAAAGCAAAATGAAAGAAAATAAGACAAATTGTGGGATAAAAAAGGATCTAAGAATGGTAAAAAGGTTATTTAAAAATAGAAAAATGGTAAAATGGTAAATTGATAAAATGGCAAAATGGTAAAATGGTAAAATAGCAAAATGGTAAAATGATAAAATGGCAAAATGATAAGATCATAAAACGACAGAATGATAAACCTGCCAGCTGTTTAAGACTGAAGAGTTTAAAATACAGAAACAGTCTAGACTCTCTTATATCTAAGAATGGTAAAAAGGTTATTTCAAAATAGAAAAATGGTAAAATGGCAAAATGGCAAAATGGTAAAATGGTAAAATGACAAAATAGTAAAGTGGCAAAATGGCAAAATGGTAAAATGGTAAAATGGTAAAATAACAAAATGGTAAAATGGCAAAATGGTAAAATAACAAAATGGTAAAATGGCAAAATGGTGAAATGGTAAAACGGCAGAATAGTAAACCTGCCGAGAACTGTACCATAAAAAAAAGATAGTAAAACGTTAAAACGGTAAGATTAAAAAATACGTAAAACGTGAAAATTTTAATAAACAGCAACGGTTTTGCTTACAGTGGGTAACAAATTTCTCGCCAGGTTAGGTATGTCAAAACGTTGCGGAAGACCGCATCTCGACCACAGCATTTGGATGCCTATACCACATACACATATACGTATGTATATGTGTACATATGTATATATATATATATATATATATATATATATATATATATATATATATATATATATATATATATATATATATATATATATATATATATATATATATATATATATATATATATATATATATATATATATATATATATATACAAATATTGCATGCACAATTTACATACCTACTTCAGATATGTATATACGTATATGTATGTATATAGTATATATGTACTACGTATGTACCTACGAGGATGAAGACGAGGAGGAGGAAGGAGATTGGAAGGGAATTGGAAGGGAAGGGAAGGGAAGAGAAGAGCAGGAAAGGGAATATACATAATATAACCACGAGGGCGTATGTAAGGGACTGTAGTACATAGGAATACCATACGAGCCAAAGAGAGAGAGGGACAGAGAGAGAGAGAGAGAGAGAGAGAGAAAGGCGTGCTTCTGATCGGAAAGCTGATTGTATTCACGGGGAGTCTCTGACCTTTCTTCAAACAATACGTACCTACTACGTACCTACCCAACGTCATGCACACAAACACTTACATATACACATATATGTACAGATACATATACATGGCTGCACAATCAGGTTCGATGCCAGATATAGGTATGGTAGGCATATATCAAAGGGCGAAACGAAACCAAACGAAACAACAAAAAAAAAAAGAAAAGGAAATTAAAAAAAAAGTACCATTTATGTATAAGGGCGCGGTTGGGGCAAAGAAAATATCAGATTTCAAATTTTGTATACAGGTTTATATACTATATATGGGTGTATGTGTGTATATTGATGAAAGGGAGAAACCGGAAGATCTGTTTTATGTTTTTAGATAGGTACAATTATTATCGTAAAATTTATACGATTTTTGTTAAATTTTTTATTCATTTTTATTTTTTTTTTTTTTTGAGTGGGACTGGACTAAAGTTTCGAATTTCTAAAATTGCGAATTTGTTCAAGACCATTTGGAAATTTTAGAAACGTTGAAATTCGGGATATTAAAATTTGAAAAGATCGAAATGCGGATTGTAAAAAATTAGGAAATTTGAAAAATTCCGAAAGTCAAAGAATCTGAAAATTTAATTTAGTAACACGATGTGTGAAATTCAAATTCCGAGTTTTGATCTTTCGGATTTTGTTTTTAGATTTTGATTACAATTTTAAAACTTCGGTAGTTTTTTTTTTTTTTTGAAGTTTTTTTAATATCGAGTCTTCAGAATTTCGGCAAAAATATTTACACATTCCAGAAACTGTGAATTTGTAATATTAAAATATGAAATTTTAAACGTTGAGGATTTTTGAAAAATCGGAACTTCGAGTTCACCAACATTTTTCTAAAAACTTTTTTTTTTTTTTTTTTTGATACCTACTAAAAAATCAAAAACTTGAAAATTCTTGTTGAAATTAGTAAAAGTATTTAAAAACTTGGCGTACCGCAAAAAAAAAAAAAAAAACAAAAAGAAAATTTGTTAGAACCTAAAAACGCAAAATGAAAAGAAATTGTAAAAAATTTTATAGGCAATGGTATTAATTATGATTAATTTCATTAATAATTAATTAATTAATACATATGGGATAAATTTTTTTTCTTCATAATACGTTGTCCATAATCTTTTTCATCTGCACAGTGAAAGATAAAGATAAGACCCTCGTAATCAGGATTTACTTTTATTTCTTCGACCGTAATTATATACAGTTCTAGAAAAAGACGAAGAAAAAGATGAAGAAGAAGAAGAAGACGAAGATGAAGAAGAATAAGAATAAGAAGCTCGTAATGAAATTAATTACGAGTAACGAGCCACTTCCTTTAAATACAGACTCTATTGTCTGTGTTGGTATAGTTGGTATTGATATCGATTTAGTTTACTTCTACAATAGAAAATAAAAAAATTTTTTTTGATAAGAATCATAAAAATAAGAAGAAGAAAAAAAAAAAATTCAAAAAAAAAAAGAAGATACATATATGATAATTATATATATAATGAAGATTATTATTATACTGCAATTACTGCAGATTATAATCACACATCATGAATTAATTTTAGCTTTATTAAAGCACCCTAAAAAATGAAATTAGTCAAAGAAAGGACCCCGCATAATCTGGGAATTGGGTCCGAGTCTGCAAATTGTCTCGAAATATATTATAATGTGCTTCATGTCGTCCCTATCAAAAGTGTCAATACACACCATATCGAAAAATGAACAATTTTTTAAATATGGAGTATCAAACATCGAGCGAAGTCGCTATTAACCACGAATAACTTGAAAACGGTTATATTCATCGAAAAAAACCAAGAGATCTTTTTTTTAGAATGTTTAATTTTGAACAAAAGTAACTACCTAAAATATTTTTAAATAGATTTGTTCTTGAGATATTAAAATCGACAAGAACATTTCCCATGTATTTCAAATGAAAAATAAAAAAATTGGAATGAACTACATCTTATAATATTAATATTAAAGGTTCATATCAAGATTCTGCATATAGGTATAAGGTACTTTGGTTCAAAATTGAACGCTCTAAAAAAGATCCTTTCTTTGACTAATTTAATTTTTTTTTTTTTATTTAATAAATGAATAAGTAAATTGATTGATCAATTAATTAATTAACTAATTAATTAATTAATTCTAATTTGATCTAAAATCTACTAGAAACTATTTACCTACAGTATATAGGTTATATATTATATAACAGAAAATATTCACGAACGTGTAATAATATATAATAAATTAATGAATGAATAATTATATAATATATACAGTCAGAAAGAGGCAAGGAATTAACTTCATAAATTCCTCTTTGGTATTATAAAATAGAAGATAATAAATAAGTAAGTCAGTTTTTTTTTTTTTTTTTACGCCAGCTGATTAAGACTGAAGAGTTTAAAATATAGAAACAGTCTAGACTCTCCCTATATCCCGTAGATAGATAAAAAGAGAGAGAAAGAGAGATATAGAGAGAGAAAGACAGAAAAAGTTGGAGGAGTAATTTATCATTAATTTTTTTTTATTTTGATTTTTTAATTCGTTTTTTAAATCTCTTCTTTAAATAAAATTATAATATCTATACAAAAATTTGTAACATTTTGTGACAAACTACGAAAATTTGCTGTTTCTTTTTTTTTTGTTAAAATGAAAAATTACAAATAAATAAATAAATAATCTACAATTTTTTTTATTCATAAACTGCAAAAATTTGGAAATTTTTTTGTTGTGGATAAATCTATAATGAAATATTGAAATTTGTCTAAAAAAAAAATAAGTAAGTTAGTGGAAATTTGTAAGAGTAAAAAATTTTTATCAGATTACTAGCTGTAATTAAATATTTTAATACCGATTTTTTAGTATATACATACTATACATATATACGTATTTAAATACATTTAAGATTTATAGTTGGTTATTATGATCGTTACTATATATATACCATATATATATATATATATCCATTCGTTTAATGGCTGTAATTAAATTGTATAGGTACTGGTGTTATTGCAGCAACTAAAACTATCCGAACGAGGGAATCATCCATCAACAGTATTACAGAATTTATATATGAACGTGTATATCGGTAATTCTAACAATTATTAACAAAGTTTGTTTTTTTTTTCTTTTTTTTTAATTTTTTTTTGGAGCGGCAAAGGGGGGGAGGTTAATCATTCTGATTTCTTATTGACCACAAAACTTCTTAATATTTAAAGTTAAAGATTTCGAAAGAAGATAAAAATAAATAATAATAATAATAATAAAATGGAAAATAAAAGGAGCAGAAAATAGTAAAAATATTTTTTGAACACAAAAAAAAAAGATTCTCACAGGATGAATAATTTTCAAGATTTCATTTTATATATATGTATACTGAATCCGATCGTAACTGCAGTATATATGACGTATACGTTTACATACATACATACATACGCAAATAACTCGTTGCAGCTTTAAACTGCAGATTTGCATTCTATCTGGAGAATAAAGACAACGTCCTATATACAATTTCAACGAGACAATATATTTGCATTTAGAATAGAGTTTTTCAATAATAATCTTCATTCATTCATTTTTATAAATTTACGAACCCATACCCATATGTATGTAATTATATTTTGCAATAATTCATATAGATAAATTACGTCTATGTATTCATCGGTTCAGAATAAACTCACTTTCTTACAATTTTTTATTTTTTTTGGTTTTACCCTAAAAAATTTACGATTAACGCAGTTTTTCACATAAATTGAAAATTAAAAAAATTTATACAAGAAAATTATTCAAAAAATTGTCCTAACATTAATTTTCTAATTTTTCGAAATATCAATTCTTCATATCCTTTCGGAATACAATCAGATCTCTTTTTCTAACAATTAGCCAAAAAAATTTTTTTTTTTGTCAAAATCAATTTATTATTAATATTAGAATCGAATTGTAGTCAAAAATAGTTACAAAAGTATACTTGATCGTCAAAAAAAAAAAAAAATCAGTTCAATTTTTTTACTCAAATTTTTATGTAGGATTGAAATAAATTTTTTGTTTTTTTGTTTTTTGCTTCATTTAATTTAATTTTTTTTCCGATCATATGTATACATACTTACGTAGATACGTCATAGTTTTTTTTTTTTTCATTTTGTATTAACTAATTGCGGTTTTCTTTTAATTATTTAATAAAATACGTATTATTTTTTATTCTCTTAGAAAATTATAATTATAAGAATAATAATTACGTAATATGTATATAGAACCGTGTATATTATATATAAACGATTTATTCCTTCTACGGTATAATATGAATACATCTAGTACATTGTACAGTTTCCGGTCAGTTTCCAAGAAATCAATATAACGACAACAGAACAATATTTATATATGTTGAAATTTTTAGATCATGCAAGAAATCATACCTACATCAATTTTATATGATCAATGAATTAATTAACCAAGTAAATAAATTAGAAGGAGAAAAATAGCCCCCCCCCCCCAAAAAAAAAAAAAAAAATTCAATATTTAAAAATAATTACAGGGAGAAAAATCTCCTCCCCCACCCCCAATTTTTTGATTACATTTTTAATTATATAGTATAAAAAAAGGCATATACATGATATCATAGGCAAAATTTAAGCGGAACTAATTTAAGAATTAAAAAAAGAAGATTTTAAGAAAAAAATCAGAAATAAAAACAAAAAAACTTGTCCCACATTTTCAATTTTTTTTAATTACCGGGTCATATTGATATTGAGTATGTATTTAGAGACTTAAAAGAAGACTTAAAGAGGGGGTCCATTTTTGCCACACTCTCCCTTACATATAAAAAATAATATCTAATTCGAGAAGAATTTGTAAAAAAAATTATTATTCAAGATTTAACCCAAAAAATTTTCATAATCACCGTATGTAATAATTAAAGAATGAAAAAGAAGGAAGAACGAAAAAAAAAATGAAGTTGATTTATGTTCATCTTATGAATAAGAGTGTTTAGAAAAAGTTTAGAGATATAATATTTTTGGTATATACATATATACATACATATATATAGCCCTTATTACTTCTTCTAAGATAAATTTAATATATAGTATATAGCTCTATTATTATTTATGTTAAGATGATATCGGGGTTCAGACCGTCGAAATCCATTAGTACCATCCGCCGCGACGCCAACGCATAACGGATAACGCATAACGCATAAAGTAAAGCAACAAATTTATTTCCATGCCGTGCCGGGTTTCATTCATTCATTCATTCATTCATTCATTCATTCATTCATCCATTCATTCATTCATTCATTCAATCATTCATTCCCTGGGTAGTAGACAGAATTCCCCTAAATCTGTAAATCGAGAATCGAGATAGATATATTACATTCGACGTTGGGAGAATCCGTAGGGAATAGATTAATGTTATACGGTGTAGGAAATGTGTTGGATCGGAATTATGTATAAATGTTGAAAATCACAAAGAGTTTAAACAGAAAATTGATCGAATTTTGTATAAGATTTTTTTTTTTTTTTTTTTCCTACTCTCAGATTTATTTCTTACATTTTTTTTAAAACGGTTCAGATTTTTGTTGGAAATTTGTCGTTAAGCTTTATTCTACGATTTGAGAGAAAAACAACAGAAATATTAAAATTTCGCCGGATAATTTTTGATTCAAAATACGGAAATTTTGTCGATATTATTTTATTTTCAAAATTTGTCGGAAAATGTGTTGGAAAATTCAAACTGATGTTTCTGCTATTATATGATTGTCGAAAAAGTTTTGTTAAATTTTGTCAGTGAAAATTGTTTGAGAAACAAAAATTGACGAAACTTCGTATGAAAATTTTGAAATTTTGTCGGTAAATTTGTGTGAAATATGGAAAAAAAATTTTGTCGGAAAATTGTTGAAAACTGAAACTTTGTACATACATGATAAATGTTGAACGATTATCTGTAATTTTTTTTAGAAATTTGTCGGAAAAAAGGAAAAATTTTGAACGAAATTCTTCTTTTTTTTTGGAAAAGCTGAAACTTTGTATAAAATTGTACAAAACGTACAGAAAAGAAAATTTTTGAAAATATCTATGAAAATTGTTTAAAAATTTTGTTAGCAGAAAAGCAATTTGAACTAAAAATAAATCGAGATTAAAAAACAAAAAAAATAAAACTAGCCCGGAAGAAGAAGAAAAAGAAAAAGAAGAAGAAGTAGTACATATAGTTTATCGTAATTGGTAATTATTGGTTGTGCAGTATCCTGGCTGCAAATGGATAACAAAAAACAAAGATCGAAAAAAAGCTCATTTAGAATCTAATTTACGAGGTTCTCGTATTGCAGCCTTCGAATAAAAAAAAGAAAAAAAAAAACTGTACGACATATCAAAAATAGATAAGATACTTCCTGCTCGATGTATAGACGACAGAGCAACAACCGGATGTCCCGAGATTTCGTAGTACATACATATATATAAAATATACATGATATATCAAAGAAATATGATCATCATCAAATAAATAAATTAAAAAAACAAAAAAAAAAAAACTTCATCCCCCAATAATTTTTTTGATCCTTGATTTTTCTATAATGAAGAACAAAAAGACGATGAAACAAATAATTTTTTAGAAAATTCAGTTCATCTACCTGTCTTGATTTTTTCAGAACATCGATTACTCTTCTTCCCTGCACAGAAGAAGAGATCCTTTTTTCTTTTTCTGCAACTTGATCACCGATCTATATACGTATAATTTATTATAATTATTAGTCAGAGTTTTAATCACTGTATATAGTATAGATTAATAATTAAGTCACATATGAGTATGTATATTAAGCAGCAGCAACAGTCGGTAAAACAGAAAATTATCAATTATTGAATAAATATTATAATTATTATTATTATTATTTATTACGGTTATCAATTATTATTATTATTATTATTATTATTAGTTTTATTAATTATTTAAACAACACTCAGTGTATTATATTATTATTATTATTATTATTTTATAGGTATTGTAGTACGTTTTTAAATTGATAATATATATATAACAATTTCTACATACAATATACACGTATATAATTTTTTATAATTATTACACACGATGTATAAGCATCGTATTAATTAATAAATTAATTAATGAATTCAATTAATCAATTGATTAATTATTATTACTATTATTATCATCAGGTGAACCACTTTAGAGTAAAAATTTGAGTCAAATAAACGAAAGAAAGCAAAAAAAAAAACCAACAACACGGATTTTTCAAAACATAAATATTATCAAAAAAAAATCTGTACTTCGTGAAGCTTGATGATGATAATGATAACTGGGAGAGGGGGGGAGTTTATGTTCACGGTGTGTCGATATCGTGAGGTTGAATAAGAGTTAACGAGAAGTTACAGATATATAAGAATACATTTACACGTTTGAAAAACAATATGTAATTAAAAACAAAAAAAAAAAAAAACTATGACGACAACAACAAGAACAAAGAAAATGTTTTTTTTTTTTATGTTTTGTTATATTATTTTATTCAATTTCATTATGTATATATTTCTTTTTTTTCTTCTTTTGCCCCACAACCGTTCAAATCGCTCTCACTGATACTTCTTCTTTAACAATAATTATTGTTGTTGTTATTGTTATTATTATCTTTACAACATGTATCACGTACTCTTCCTTATTATTTATTATATTATATCCTTCACAGTTCCTCGTTATTCTTATTATTAATATTATTATTATTAATTTACTTGGTTATATAAAATTAAAATTAAATAATTTATTTAAAATTCGTTGATTTTTGTTATAGTTGTTGTTGTTGTTTGTTCACACTCTTCTTTGATTTTTCTATATTCGTCAATTTTTATTTCTGTATTTTTTTTCTTTGTTATTAGTTTTTTCTTGTTTTTTGTTCTTTTGAATTTTGCTCACTAAACAAAGAAGAACAATAAATTTTTTAATACAACAATAATTAATACAACTTTTTTTTGTTCTTTTTTTTTTTTGTTTTTGTTATAATTTAAACACTGAAGCGGCGATCGTCTTAATCACACTGCACTAATAATTAACTACAACACATCATTTTTATGTTTTATTCTATTTTTTGTTGTTGTTAATTTTGTTGTTAATTTTGTTTAAAATTTTTTCTAATTTTTCATTTCATTGTTAATAGTTTCATTAATTTATAAAATCGATGATACAATTTTTTGTTGTTGTTACTAGTTTCTTAATCTAGTTTTTGCATCATTATTAATTATCTATTACAGATATTAGTACACGTTATTTCTAGGTAGGCAAGGTATCTATATCAAGCTTGGTATAACATAGCCTGCGAGAAAAAAATGACACCGAGATGTTCTCCGTGCGGCGTCCACGCTCGCTGTGGGCCTTGCGAGAACGCCAGAATAATCCGGGGGGATCGGACGCGCAGTCGCCGGCAACTCTGACTAACTAAAGCTTTCTCTCTCCCTCCCTCTGTCTTTCTCTCTCTCTGTTTCTCTCTCGCAGTCAAAATCACACGTACACGTATACGTATACGTATGTAGGTACAGCACACCTAGAAAACGATGGCTAAGGAATATCTTCCGGATGTTACGCGCACTGCGCGCACACTCCTACTACTACGACAGTGGTTCTCTTTTGAATTTCTAAAACAACTATAAACCACCCACCCAAATCCCGACCCCAAATCCTATTCTTTATTCTTATCGTCCACGTTTTTGGAACTTAGAAACGGGTGGAGGGAGAAGAAGTACTGAGTAGGAAGAAATTGCACCTTTTAGGTGTATGTGTATTAATTAATATCGCGAAATTTTAATTAAGAGATGATTAGAGAAATTGTGAATGAAAAATTGTACAAATAAATAGAAAAATATATTAACGAAAATTGTTTTTGTATTTTACGCCGATGTCTGCTTGATCGGGCAGGACATTCGAGGAGACCATGCACTGCATAGAGCGCAGCTATACATATAGAATAAAATAAAATAAACATCCGCGAAGCTATAACGTGTAAGGCAAGCGCCAGCAGTAGCACCGACAGCAACAGCAGCAGCAACAGCAACAGCAGCAAGCGACAGAGCAACAACATCAGCGACAGACCAACAGAGCAATAGCATAAGCATCAGTAGTATGAGTCTCGAGTATAGGTACCTCCACACCATCCGAGGCAATTCGTTGACAGATCGAAATACCGGTTCGAGGTGGTCCAAGTTTGTATGTATATATACATTATAGATATGTATAGTTATGGTATATGTACATAAGTATAAGTATAGGTATATGATATCCATGTAGGTATACATATGTGTATGTTATATTTTTTAAGACGAGACGGTTTTTCTTTCTTTTTTTCTTTACATTTCTAAAAAAAGAAAATCTGTTCTTTTTTTTTTGCCTTCTTCTTCTTCTTCTTCTTTTTCTTCTTTGGAGAAATGTAATTTCGAAATTTCAACTCGGTAGGTTTGGTTTATGCTTAAATATCGTTGGTTAAACTTTTTTAATCTCACTGGACGAGTTGCATATATGTAAAAAAGTATATGTGCAGGTTATTTACGTATATATTGCGTTGATGTTGAAGTAGCAATTGCATTTCCACTTGCACTTGTAGTTGTAGTGCAAGAAAGAACGAATTGAACTGAAAATCTTTCTCTTCATATTTTATATATTCAAAATTATATATTATGTATATATAGGTGTACGTATTTGTATATAGGTATGTAAAAATTGTCTGATTGGTAAAAGCAAAAATTTTTAGGAGAGCACAAAATGGAAAAATGAAAAATTTATACTACGCCATTCTTTGAATTCTTAACAAATTCTGTTATAAAAATTCATGATTATGTTTATATATATATGTATGTATGTATGTATATATAAGTATGTGTGTAGTATGACGTATGACTAATTAAAAGCCGTATATTATACTGAAAGTGGAAAAAAAGTTGCTCTATAAAGTTTGTGAAAAAAAAAAAATTGATGAAAAGCTAGAAAAATTAAATACTGGAACTTGAACGTAATTCCACTGAACGTATATAAACCACGAGGCAGGTCGATTAAGGATACTTCAAGAGTAACTAAATAAACTAATTATATACATTAGATTCAATGTTAAATAATGTTCGATTAAGGTGTTAAAGAGTTCGAGAATCGATATCGACTTGAAAAATATTTTTCTTTTAACTTCCCGCAATGAAAATTCAAAACTTTCATAAAAAAAGGGAAGTTATTGGTTTCGGTCCGATTCTCGAAAATCAAGTTTTCATCAGATCTCGACGATTTGGGGTCCTACGAAGCTATTCTGACTATTTTTTGATGGACGTCCGTATGTGTGTGTGTAAACAAATTTTTGTCGTACGATATCTTGAGAACGAATCGACCGATTGGAATGATTTTTATAGCGATCGAAAGGGTTTATCAAGACTTAGATCTGATTAGATTTTGGAGTCGATCGGTCGAGTAGTTTCAAAGTTATTTGAAAAATAAAAATTAAAAAACATTTTTTTTTCATTTTTTTAGCGCATAACTCCTAAACTGTTCGTGCGATTAGTCTCAAAACTTGACCAGACTTAGCTTTTGAATAGCCCTTTCGATCGTCGTAAGATTCATCAAAATCGAACGATTGGTTTAAAAGATATCGTATGACGAAAATTTCTCTTTTTGTCGTACGATACCTTTGGAACGAATTAACCGATTTGAATGATTCTTGTGGCGGTCGAAAGGGTTTATCAAGACTTGGATCTGATTAGATTTTGGAATCGATCGGTCGAGTAGTTTCAAAGTTATTCGAAGAATAGAAATTGAAGAAAAAAGATTTGTACCTATAGGGAAAACTAATTATACTTATAACCTTCTTTAATTTATTATAAACACGATAGTATCAATTAATTGTAACGTATTTAACACAGTGGGAAGTTTTAGGGTTGGCCCACAGGTCAAGCGGTTTCCTGATTTTTTTTTTTTTGCCTAATTGTAGCTTCGAAAATTATATCGTTAAAAATCTGTTCAATTTTCATGGAATACTTAATCCTATAGATAAGAAGTATGACAAGTTTAAAATTTTTCAAACCGATACTGTGATAAGGGACAAAAAAACAAAAATTAATCACGAAGTGACAAAAATCGTGTTTTATTAAAATAAAAAAATTCTTCGGCTTTGGATCAGGACTTAGAATCTCTTTAGGATACCGGGGGCTTTGGATAAATTTTTGTTTTTTGGATATATATTTATTTTTTTTATTTTTTATGTTTTTGATTTTTTGTTAATCATCTAATAAAAGGTGTCCTTTATCATAACGGAGTGGGTGCTATGAATTTTTCGTCCTCTACGTCCAGGAAAGCGAAAACGCAGGGGACTTGCAGAGCTGCCCGCATGAATGATGGCAGGCTTTATACGGTCCCCGTATAAAAAAAGAAAGAAAAAAATAAATCAAAAAAAAAAAAAAAAAAAATGTAAAATAAAAAAGGAAAAGGGCTTATCACCCGTCACGTTGCTGTCCCACGTCTCCCTTTGCGTTTTTTTTCTATACCACAGCTTTTCAGTCACTAAAGGCTAATTATCCTAAGTGTTTCGTGCGAAATTGTGTATACATATATATTATATCTATATACTTATTAGTAAACACATATTTTCTTTTTTTTGCATTTAAGTAAATAAATAATTAAATAAATCGATGATAAAAATTTTGGGATTTTTTTTTTTTTTTTTTTTTGGAGGCTGGTTGGGGGGTTCTTGAATTATAAAAAAAAAACTAAAGAAAAGAAAAAAACCGTAAGAAAGAAATAAATAATAATTCTAAAGAACTACGAGTCCTTCTCTTTATTTTCTTTCATTTTCAATTTTTTTGATTCTGAAAAAAAAAACGTAAATTTTGATTATACATAATTTATTTGATATTTGTCTTGAAAGGGAGAAAAATAAATCGTTGATGTTATGATGTATACCTATATAATCGTTATTTTATGATTGGTTTTAGTTTTTACGGTTCTTGCTGCAACTAGTGGAAAAAGGACCTGCAACAAACAGTTTTTTGAGGCCCATTCTCAAGTGGTTTCAGCTTACCGGAGCTGTTAAAATATGGATTGTATATACGAAACCAAAAAACTTGAAGTAATAAATTATGTGGGATACGAATAACCGCGGACCCATATTCTCGATATTTACGATTTTTTTATTTTTTGTTATAGTTTTTTATTTTGTTTATTTTTTTCGTAACTGTGGTAGGTATAGGTATAGGTAGATACGGCGATATATGACCAGTAAAAGTCACAAGTTTCGAATTATATTGCAATCCAGTTAGGTGTAGATTTTTTTATATAAAAATAATTGATGAATTCGATTTTGTCTAGAAATTAGATAAAACGTTGAAATTTTTTCCTGAGATTTTTTTCCTGAGAAAATTTGATAAGATTTTGAAATTTTAGCTCCAAATTGCTGACATTTCTTTGAAAATTTGATAAATCTGAAATTTTATTTAAAAAGATTTCAAAGTTTGTCAAATTGATAAAACTTAAAAATTTTGTTCAAAAATTTAATGAAACTCTGAAATTTTGTCTCTAAATTGTTCAAAATTGTCTAAAAATTTGATAAATAATTTGATAAAAGGAAAAATTTTGTTTTTAAATTGTTGAATTTTCTCCAAATTTTTGATAAAACTACAAAATTTTGTTTTTAAATTGTTAAATTTTGTCTCAAGATTTTTTAAATCTGAAATTTGGTCTTGAAATTATTGAAACTTGTTTAAAAAATTGATAAGACTAAAATTTTGTCTGAAAATTGTTATAAGATTGAAATTTTGTGTTAAAAATGGTTGAAAAACTGTAAAAGATTATCAAGAAAATTATTGAAAATTGTCTAAAAATTTTACAATACTATAAAATTTTGTCTTGAAATTTTTGATAGGTACAATTATATCAAAAATTGATAAAAATTGTTCTGAAAGTGATATTTAGTATTAAAAATAGTTGAAAAACTGTAAAATTTTGTCAAGAAAATTATTGAAAATTGTCTAAAAATTTGACAAGACTATAAAATTTTGTCTTGAAATTTTTGATAGGTACAATTATATCAAAAATTGATAAAAATTGTTCTGAAAGTGATATTTAGTATTAAAAATAGTTGAAAAACTGTAAAATTTTGTCAAGAAAATTATTGAAAATTGTCTAAAAATTTGACAAGACTATAAAATTTTGTCTTGAAATTTTTGATAGGTACAATTATATCAAAAATTGATAAAAATTGTTCTGAAAGTGATATTTAGTATTAAAAATAGTTGAAAAACTGTAAAATTTTGTCAAGAAAATTATTGAAAATTGTCTAAAAATTTGACAAGACTATAAAATTTTGTCTTAAAATTTCTAATAGGTACAATTATATAAAAAATTGATAAAAATTGTTGTGAAAGTGATATTCAGTGTTAAAAATAGTTGAAAAAACTGTAAAATTTTGTCTAAAAATTATAAAAAAAAAAAAAAATTATAAAAAAAAAATTGCAACGAGTTCACACCGCAATATACAGAATACAGTTTATTGCACCTATTTACTCAAGTGTCTTCAAGGAACACATTGCAGAATAAATCCTTGCCAAAGTTTCTCTCTTCTACTTGTATAAGGGTAGGTAGATATCTAACCTACCCCATTGCCCAGCTTGCTCGCTTAAATTGCAAACAATTCGTCCCTATATATCTACTTTACTTTGGCAGTAAACCATCTGCAGGTAGCAGTTATATGGTACCTGGTTTGGCAGGACTATGGCGTACCTAAACGCCCACCAGACATCTCTATATACCCTAAACTATAATATATACGTGTATACCTATATAAATACGAATATTATTTATATTATTTTTATTAGTAATGTTTTGTGTTTGTCTCTTCATTTCCCACCTCTCGAAAAATTTCTTCTGAAATTTTATAAAAATTTCAAGAATCTTTATAAAATTATTTACACAAAATTTATGCAAAAGAATTCGATTTTTGACCATTTCAAAAAATCTTTATACAATTTCGGGATACTGTAGTTACGAAAAGAAGGAATAAGTTTTTGGAAAAATAGAAATTCTGTACGACTAAATTGACACAAACAAAAATTCAAATTTATCGGCTTTTATTCTCGGATAATGGGCAACAAAAATTACAAATCTCGTTAAATTTTGAACTTTCATGTAATAATTAGTCGAAGACTGTATATATGTGATGATTAGTGCATAATTGCATGTGATTAAATGACGAATGGATTTCTGCAGATTATTGCACTGCAGCGGTCCAGACGTATACATACCTATATATGTATATGCTTATGTATATAGTTATCTATATGTATATACCAGGAAACCACGAGAAATGAAAGTAGCAGGAAATTTATATGTTCAATATATTATTGCAGAACCGCAAAATTATTTCTTCTATAATAATAGTAAATTATATAAATTTTTTTTTTCAAACAGTTAATTGATTTTATATATTTTCTTAACTTTTATTATAATTCATATATCTTTATACTATATTGAATTATATTTAATTTTCGATTTTGGTATTGATAACAGAAAACAAAATTCAATAATTTGGGTAAATTTGATCAAATTTTCTTCTTTTTTTATAACATTTTCAAATCGTAATCGTAATTCTAAAATCCAATAGTTTGACTTAATTTTGTCTTTTAATAAATAAAAATTATATGGTTAATACAAAAATAACAAAAATTTTATAGGATTTTGAAATACAACGACGATTAAGACCAACGAATTTTGTATGTTAATTAGTAGATCAAGTATCGGTCTAATTTTGATAAAAAAAGAAAAAAAAGAGAAGGCAAAAAATAAAAAAAATAAAAAAACAGAATATTTTTTGACTGCAGTCAGCCAACCTGACAGAAGATGGAATCGAATCGATTGACTGTAGAGAAAAGAAGCGAAGAACAATACGGCAGCTGCCGGATCGTATCCTTTCCAGTAATAAACGACGTGACGCAAATTGTCTAGAAGTAGGTATAAGGTAGGTATCTCTCGAGACGGATTATTAATCACTTCGATTGCTTCCCCCTCCCTCAAAAAAAAAAAAAAAAAAAAAAAAAAAATGATGCACACTAGAAAAAAGAAGAGGAAATAGAAAAACACTATAAGGAAATTGAAAAATAGAAACTAGTACCTTTTAGGATATTTCACAGAAAGGCAAAGCTCAGCCCAATGAGTTAAATTTTTTTTTTTGAATCCGTGATGAAAAAAAAAAATTGTATATTGTGTATACGAAGGGCGTACAGTGAGCTTTTTTAGACCGAGTGTGGAATTTGCAGTACCCAATCACAGGCCTGGTTATTATTTTTTTTAAATTTCACACAGAATATATTTTCCTGAAGGCGATAGGTCACGGGTGTTTTTTTGTTTTTTTGAAAAAAAAAGAACAAAGAAAAAAAAAACTGAAATACTACGACGACGATTCTTCTCTCTGCATGTCCGGGGCAAAACCAAATAGTATAATAATAAAGCTATCGTATTTCCCTATAGCTTGCAGCAGCATCAGCAGAAGCAGGAACAGGAGCAACAGGACCAAGAGCAGACCGTATTCTCATTCATTATTTCCTCATGATTAAGTTTTTACCACAAAAAAAAGGTGGAAGAAGAAGCAAAAAAAAAAGGTTCAAAACAAAAATAAATACAATGAAAATTGAACAGAAGTAAAATTCGATAAAATAAAAGGAAACTGTACCCACGCTAAAATTCATATATATAAATATATAAATATATGTATTTAATTTTATATAGCGGAGGGTGGGGCAAAATGGGCCATTGGGGTTAAAATGGGCCTTGTTGGCCATCAAAAATTTTGGGGGATAAAAAGTAAAACGAGTGGAAAAAAAACTAAAGATATAAGCATTTTTTTTGTTTTATTAAGGGGCCATTTTTCCTCTCCCCCCTCCCCCCCCCCCCCCCCCCTGTATATTATACATATGTATGTACGTACATGCTTTAAGACGCGATGTATCCCTTTGTCTTATATTTACATAGTCATATTATTTTTGCAAAAAGGTACACTTTTTCTCAGTTTCATCCCTCAGGAGGAGTCCCACACCCTTATTACTACAAATACTAATACACATCTCACTCGTAAGAAAATACACCGCGGAGCTCGGGATCAGAAAGGTTAGAAAATAAAAAAAAAAAAAGGTAAACTTTTATAAAAAAATTTTAAGGGATAAAACACAAGGGATGAAGAAAAAAAAAATAATAAGGACCTAAAAAATTGGACTTTCGTTATTTTGAATAATATAATGGGCAATGAAAAGAAAGTAATGAAAAATTATTTTGAAAATTAAACAAATTGGTCAAGGATAATTTTTTATTTTTCAACATGTGTTTCACATTTTCTTAGTAAAGATTCTGCGATCTTCGAAAGATCAAAAAAGACCTCATATATATATATATATATATATATATATATATATATATATATATATATATATATATATATATATATATATATATATATATATATATATATATATATATATATATATATATATATATATATATATATATATATATATATATATATATATATATATATATATTGGAAATCTTTTTGACTACAAAAAAGGTTTTCAGACATTACACGACAGTTTTTATAGTTTTTGAGTTACAGACAAACGTCAAAGTCTTTATAAAAAGAATGTTTCAATTTTTGTATTAAATGGTTGTACAAATGAGAACGTCAAATACCACCATTAACGATTTTTGGTTTTCTAAACCTTTTTCAAAAATTTCTTTTTTTGTTTACTATTTTTTATTGAATGTACTTTAATTTGTTTTCGATCTTCTTTTTGACTTTTTATATTCCTATGTGTATCACGTAATTGCGATGATTAACCGAAAGTATAATTACGATTATTATTATTATTATTATTATTATTATTATTATTATTAATGAGATGATGCTTATGATTAATTTTTCAAAAAACCAAATTTGAGTCGCTTGGGCCTGCTGCAATCAACCTAGCTTCTGCACAATGACCAAGCAGAATGGAATCTGAAGGACCCTATTATTCTCTTCTTTGCCAGTGACGTCGCCAGGTGCATATCTCTCTCAGGTAAAAGATTTTTATAATGAATATATATACATAAATTATATTATGTATGAATGTTTGTATGTATATACAGTACAGTATTACATATATACATAAATATATAATTATAATATGTATAATATATAATCTTAAATACAATTATATATAAAAAATAAAAAAAAAATAAGAAAACGATTATATTGATCGAGAAAATTTAAAAATTTGAAAAAAAAAATTTGAAAAATCGAGTATCAGATAGATAAAAATTTTTGGAAGAATAATAACCAGAAAAATTGTAATATATATCTTTCAATTCAAATCTTGAATTTTTGAATTTTTCAAACTTTTGCTTTAATAACATTTTTACTTTATTTTTATATTTTTGATTATCTGTTTTTGATTCTTATACTGAATTTTGTAACCATTTATTTTTTTTTTTTTCGCCTTGTATATTATAACGTCGCTCTTTCAAATCGTGATAAATATGAAAACGACCTGGGTCGATGCTCATCAGTATAACCTCCACATCAACAGCAACTGTAGAAGAGAGAAATCTGATTACTGACTGAGTTTAATGGTCCTTGAGATTACGCGGTACGATACCACTTTAGGGAGAATGCGAGAAATGAATTACAACCCAACGGGGAAC
Source organism: Macrophya annulata (assembly GCA_963924015.1). Classification (NCBI taxonomy): domain Eukaryota; kingdom Metazoa; phylum Arthropoda; class Insecta; order Hymenoptera; family Tenthredinidae; genus Macrophya; species Macrophya annulata. The sequence goes on along the minus strand of OZ001257.1, from coordinate 13,717,146 downwards.
CCCAGAAATAAATGTATATACATATATACATGTATACATACACACATACATCCTTTACCTGGATAGCTATAATATAGGTATATACATATACATAATCCACCGCAAAGAATAATCTTTCCGTAAACACTTGAAATTTAAGACGCTGCCGCATACTGCATATACATATATTGAAGAAATTAATTCAAGAGCATGAATCTCCGTCTCCTTATCTCTCCATCTCTTAAAAGAAAAAAAGAAAAACTGTAATTGTAATTTTTTTTTGGTCCATTAGTCAAAACATTATAAGAATCCATTTTTTTTTTCTCTTAACCAGATCATGAATGTAAAATTTGAGTTTGTCATTTGAATCTGAAATTTTGTGAATTTGAGAAGTTCAGGATCGTCTATAGATGTTCAGAGCTCATTCATTAGTCCTAAGCTCTTCTAATTTTTAGAGTATCTAATTTAATTATACTTTAGGAGATTTTTATCCGTAATCTTCAAGGCTGGTTGCCTCTGGCTTGATGAACCTCTACCAGGGTCAGCAGCTCGTAGCTTTGGCTATAGCTGATCATCGGCGAGTTGGATTGTTGGATTCTACTTTCATTAAGTCAAGATAAAAGCTGGAGTTGAAACGAAAAGAAATAAAGAAAGAAAGAAATCTGTAGATATCTTATGGGTCTAAAAGATCGACGCGATCCTTCCAGAGGCTAAACACAAAAAAAAAAATGCCTTTCCGTCTTTCCTCTCTAAATTTTTTTTTTTGTTCTAGTTCTATTTTTTCATTTATTTATTTTTTTGTTGCTTCTTCTTTACGACTTTTGGCGTTTTCTGTTTCTGTTTCTGACCGTGTCGATCGAGAATCTCTTACAGGATCCCAAAAAAAAACAAAAAGGTAAAAAGTGGCAGGAAACTGGCCGAGAAAAGGCCGAAAGGCTGCCGCCTCATCGGCAGCTGGCTCATCGTCAGATTGCCGAAAACAGACCCGGAGTCATGCGGTCATTTCTTATGTCCGTGTAGCCAGAGAGAACGGACCCAAAGAGAAGAAACTGGTTAGCAGATGGCACGCGCGCTCACCAAACCGCAGGAATCGTCGACGGGCCCAATTCCTCGGGGGGTCCATGCCGCATTCCTTATTCATCACACGATGTATATGGTTATATATTTTTTTTTTTACGCAGTCGATAGACAAAATGAAAACGAAAGTAATAATTTTTCGTAACGTTTTTAATGAATTATAAATTTTTTACATTTAAATGGAATTATTTTATTTATATACATTTTTTGAAATTGGTTTTGCTCCGTGAGGTTTTATGATACAAAATTTTTCCGGGTATTGTTTTATAGGGAATTAAATTTTCTACAAAAAATGTCATTAGAATTATTTTCATAAAGTTAATAGTTTAGCCGTGACAAACGTTTAAAATAATTTTCAAAATTTATAATACTTATGTATCTGTCGAAATCAATTTTTTCAAGACAATTCAAGTTTTAAAAATTTTTTTTCATTACAAAGATTTCGAAAAACTTTAAAAGATTTTCAATACAGGATTTCACAAATTTTAACCAAACATTTTACATTATTTCGATGAATTCCAAACGATTTTATTGAATTTTAGATAATTTCAAAAGATTTTCAATAATTTCAGATCATTTCACGTTCTTAAATTTAAAAAATATTTTTAAATATTTTCGAATCATTCGAAACCGTCATTCGGTTTAAAAAAATTGCAAAATATTTTAAACGATTTTCAATGATTTCACTTCATTAGAAAATGAAAAAAATAAAAATTGAACAGAATTTCAGAAGATTTAACCCCGTTTCAACGAATTTCAAACGATTTTACTGAATTTTATTGATGAATTAAAAAGATTTTTAACGATTTCATGGTCTTAGATCTCAAAATAATTTACAATGAATTAAAATTCAATAATTTCAATGAATTTTTACAAGATTTCAACGATTTCAAAAAAAGATTAAAATTTATTCGAAAAGATATCGAAAAATTTTCAATTATTTAAATAAATTCTAATAAGAATTTCGTCACTTATTTCACGATGGCGAGGTCCATCCTAATCAATTAAATTTCTGTCACCATATTTGAAATTTAAATATAAAACAAAAATTCTGAAACGTTTTTTCTTTCGTTTCGTTTTTATTTTGTTTAGCATTTTCAAAATCAGTATATAAAAAAAAAATTGATTTATTGAACACACAAGACCCCACTTTGATATAAAATAAAAAGAAGGAATAGAAAATCGACTGAAATGAAATGAAATGAAATCAAACCCTTCCTATAAAAAAAAAAACAAAAAGAAAAAAATTTGAATTTCGAACGACGAAGGACAATACGATATTTTACATAGTACATACGATACTTACATACATACATCGACGATGACAAAGCTAAACAACTAAACCAAAGTCTATAAATCGATCGATCATTAATTACAGTCCGACTTTATTGTCAGTCTGCATTATACATATAAGCAGGGTTGAAAAGGGTCTAAAAAAGGGTATTCAACCCTCAAGCTCAAAGCTGCAAGCTTCGTCTCCTTATAGATACGTACCTACCTACCTTACACTTTTATATACGCAATCTATAATACCCGTAATAACGTATTCAGGTAAAGTATACGACAGGGTTGGGGGCTTCAGGGTTTCAGAGTTCCAGGGGTTGGGGGTTAGGGCATCCAGCGGGGGTTAGTTCCTCATAAATCAAAGGCTCGAGCGGGCAGTCAACCCGTGGCACGCCTTGGCCACCAGGTATACGTACGTAGACTATATATATACCTATAAGGTATATATATATATGTATACCTATATACAAGCTGAGAAGAAGGACCTACCTTCCCTCCCGTTTCCTTATACAGCCTCCTTTTCCTGACCGAGACTACATCCTGCCGTTCGGTTCGCGCGTTAGTCCGACGACAGCTGCGCACCCCACGCAGACTGGGCTCAAAACCCAACCCCGATGAGGAAATCGACGCTCCGTGGAGCAATTTTTCATGTTTTATTTAAAAAATATAAATAAAAAAGAATAAAAACTAGTAAGGAAAATTTTCGTTTTATTTTTTCCCGTTATCTGATCTCGAAATCGAACCAGATTCCAAATTAGTAAATCTGCGATAATTAAGGTATGGTATATTTTAGGCAGGTGGAAGACAACGAGGGCTTAAAGCAGATTTCTTGTTAATCTCGTCTAGTCATCTTTTCACCTGCCGATCGATGCAGATCCAAAAAAAATCGATTTGTATTCTATGAAAATCAATAATGTATTGAGATAATACGAAACAAGATTATAAGGATGAAGTAAAACAAGAAATTATTATATCCAAAAATGAAAATCATTGAATTTAAATTCAGACTTTAGTAAAAGAATATTTTTTTCAAAATTTGAATCAGTTTCGATGACGAATGATTTTGAATTATGTTTAAAAAGAAATTTATTCAAAGTAAGGTAATTTATTCAAAGTTTAATGCAGCAGAGATTTGACATGAATATTTAAACCGCAAAGCTTTTTTTTATAAAATAAGTAAGACGTTTCTTTTTATACATGCAAATCGGTAGTCGAGTTTAGCTCGAGGTTGAGTTGAGTATCTGAAGTATGAGAAAGCTTTTGTTAAATTTTTAATATTTACTCAACGGTGGGTATGGCTGACGTGCGGTTTCCACTAAATCCCAGCTCAAAAATAAAAAATTTAAAAAATCCCACTGGCAGAGGGAGCTGCATTATATGGTTTTCAAAATTATGTTGCATTATTTATTCTAAATGAAAAAAAAAAAGCTCGAGTTTGTGTAACTGAAAAAAGAAGACGCAAGGTTTTTTTGAAAAATTTCAAAATGCGTAGGAAGTGAAAGAAAATGAGTTTGGAAAAGAAAGAAAACTGAATTAAGAGCCTAAATAGTTTCGAATCATTTTTCTAACCGGTCTAAATAAAAGCGAGAGACATTTTAAGGCCGTTTCAGTATACCTAATATCGCGTGTGGAAGATTGCAGCCCCCCTTTTCCCTTTGTTATTCAAATTTCGAACGGTTTAAGTCTATACATTAACCTTTTGTACGTTAAGATAGCAACTCGACTTGGTATAACGTCAAGCATTACGTTCTGCTAAATTGGAAGGCCGACGGCGATGCCTGTCCCAAGTCTCAGTCTCGACTCCGTCATGTCGCTTTGGAATGACGAGGGTAGACAGAGATCCCACACGGAACTACCTTCTAGCCTCTAGGAACAGCCTGCGACAGAATTTTCAACTCCAAAGTGCCCTATGCCATGCTAGAGAAATTCAGGGTGTGAGAAGAAGAGAATCGAAGCCTAAAGGTTTTAGGAGGCAGGAAACGGAAGGTGTTATTACCGAATAACTTGTCATAAAGAACTTCCGATCGTTTTAAAACCATCGTATTGTATTCCGGAAGATCTTGGGTCCATTTTTCTTACGATAAACTATACTAGGGTCGATTTTAGACCCTGGGATAAAAGCGGTGGGTAGTATTAACCGTCGAGTTACTTTTTCTACGAGAGAAATGATAGCCGCGGAGCCATCTGGCGGTGGGCGCAGGTACTGTTCTTCTACTCTGGTCTTTGTTCGGTTTTTTTAAACATTGACTGTTATCTACGGAACCGATGGATCGATTCTTATGAAATTTGGTATCTGAAGGGATTTGGGAATGATCTCTTTGAATCTGAGGTTGGAATAGTTCAATTCAAAATGGCGGATCTAATATGGCGAGTAATTGTTGAAACTGAGACCGAAAAGTCACTCGATTTTAATGAAAATTTGTTTTTAAATGGTTTTTAAGCCGCTGATCCCGAATTTAAAATCGAAATCACCGAATTTGGAACTGAAAATACAAATTAGAGGACGAGGATTCTTGAAGTTTGTACGATTTATGTCAAAATCGATTTCCACCGATTGTTGAAATCGCTGATTAAGAATTTGAGGTAAAAATTGTTGAATTCAAAATGGCGGACTGAAAATTTTATCAAATTATGCTGTTTTTTTGTTAAATTCAGTTTCCTGGAGTTTTCGGGGTCGCTGCTTACGAATTTGATATCAAAAAAGTTCGAAATTCAAATCCCCAAAATTTCAAACGTGAAAATTGTTTTAATCTGAATGAATTAATATTTCCGAGCGAAATATGAGCCAATGAGATATGAGTTATGAATTTTATAGACAAAGGGTTATAATTCGTTATATAAATCAATTAGTTTCGGGTTTGTACCTGACCGTAAGCTGTCTAAAGGGGTTTACGGTCTTCTGAGATTACGAGTTTCAACATGGCACAGCGCCTGTTTAATACCAAAATTCAATTTGCGAACGTTTAGTGAGGGTGGTACATTAACCGATAACTGAAGGGACAGGACAGGATCAAGTCCTCTGGCAGGTTGTCTAGCCGTTTTAACTGCACTCAATATTATTCTCCTAGTTTTCGCAACCCCTCTAAATAAATAAATAAATAATTGAATAAATATTTTGATAAAAATGGAAGGCAAATACATGTATTTAGATTTAAAAAAAGTATGATTATTTATTTGTTTATTGGTTAAATCTTGGGAAAAATGTTAAGATAAGTAGAAATTATAACATCTCATATCTCCGTTCGTCGGAGGGTGTTAATTGCCAACACCTGGGCTTAGTTTATACAGAGTGGTTGGCTCGAGGTAACATATTTCATCCCCTTCTTCATTCCCTTTTCGTATACCTAGCCGGCTCTCTGCAGGCAGTAGCGCGAAACAAACCATCAACAACGATCATCGTGGGAGTACAGCAGCGAGGCTGTTAGTCGTTTCCTTAAAATCGCACCCTAGGGGATGGTAGATGATGCTCTACTACACCTCGCTTGTTTACACTTTACTCGCGCAGGTTATCTCCGGAAGAACCAAGGTTTGGAGATATTTTTAAACAAAATAAAATGAGAAATGCAACCGAGGAAAAGTAGGAAAAAAAAATCAGGAAACAGGTTGACCGGTTGGCCAACCCGAAAACTTCCTGTGTTAAATACCTTACAATTAATTGATACCATTGTGTTTATAATAAATTAAAGAAGGTTATAAGTATAATTAGTTTTCCCTGTACAAATCTTTTTTTTCTTCAATTTCTATTCTTCGAATAACTTTGAAACTACTCGACCGATCGATTCCAAAATCTAATCAGATCTAAGTCTTGATGAACCCTTTCGATCGCCGCAAGAATCATTCAAATCGGTTAATTCGTTCCAAAGGTATCGTACGACGAAAAGTGAAATTTTTGTCGTGCAATATCTTTTAAACCAATCTTTCGATTTTGATGAATCTTACGGCGATCGAAAGGGCTATCCAAAAGCTAAGTCTGATTAGGTTTTGAAACTAATCGCTCGAACAGTTTAGGAGTTATGCGCTAAAAACATGAAAAAAAATTGTTTTTTAATTTTTATTTCTCAAATAACTTTGAAACTACTCGACCGATCGACTCCAAAATCTAATCAGATCTAAGTCTTGATGAACCCTTTCGATCGCCATAACAACCATTCCAATCGGTCGATTCGTTCTAAAGATATCGGACAACAAAAATTTGTTTACACACACACACACACACACACACACACATACGGACGTCTATCCAAAAATAGTTAGAATAGCTTCTTCGGACTCCAAAAACGTCGAGATCTGAAGAAAACTCGATTTTCGAAAATCGGACCGAAACCAATAACTTCCCTATTTTTTTTTTCTTTTTAATTTTCAATTTTCATAGCAGGAAGTTAAAAGAATATTGGTTTTGGTCAAAAAGTGACTTTTGCTAATTTCGAACAATCTTTATGTTTTCGACTCTCTAAACAGGTTTTTAGAAAGATGCTGCTCTGACTGTCAGATGTTGAAAAAAGGAAGAAAAAAAAGAAGATAAAATATAATTGTAATTACAAAAACAGTGATGAGATATCGTGTGCCAAAATATAATCAAATTTCAATACATGTTGTCGAACCTGATAGGGGCGAGGATCCCTTGGTAGGGTCAGATCTAATTTAGGGTGACTACGCAGAGTCAGGGTATATATACAGCTGAGAGGGGTGGTTCGAAACGTGGTGTGTAATATCGATATCCTAAATAATTGACGATCAGTTGATTGGTATAGAAAGTCGTGTGTATAATACGAGAATCCTGTCATGGATGTGAAAAAAAAAATCAAAAATCGCAAAAAAAAAAAAAAAACTAAAAGAATATTTTTTATTATAAGGGATGATTTTAATTCAAATTTAACAATTTTTGCCAATCTTCACGTCTCTTTTTCTTCTCTCCTTTTCTTACTTCTTTCTATTCTTTACTTTCTTCGACTTATTCTTCTATTTATTTCTTCTTTTCAGTTTTTATTAATTTTTTTGGCACCTAAATGACATCTTGAACTGTGTGCAATGCCCGCGGTAATGATAGGTGTATCTATATGTATACCATACCTGTACGGATGTTGATTAAAAAGTATCGAGAGTGAAAAAGAAAATACAAAAAAAAAAAAAAGAAAAACAAAAAGCGAATCCAAATTAACAAACAAACGACCAAAAAAAAAAAAAATGAAAGAAAAAAAAAGAAGAAGAATAGTATCGGATAACCTGAATAAAAATTTCCATTTCGCTGAAGATCCTAATTATTATGTTTTTTTTTTTTTCAATTTTAACCACAGGTAGGTATAAAAAATATTTGAACGGTATAATAATACAAAAAAAAAAAAAATATCGAGAAAAGGTTCAATTATTATCTGGAAGAGAAAAAGAGCTTTCTTATTTGGCCTAACTTATACTCTGCGAAAGAAATTAAAAGAAGTAAAAGCTTTGTTAAAAATTTTCTAGGTGTATTAGCTTCTGTGTATTAAAAAATATTGAATATTAATAGTAATAAGGGATTCAATTTTTTTTTTTTTTTTTTCGTTATCCAAAATGTGTAGGTAAATTTATAATCTGATCGTAAAATCGTTTAATTTTTTTGGAGAAAAATGGGTGAATATTTTCTACTTCTAAGAAATTTTACAAAATTTTTATGAAAAATTGAAAAATTTCGTAGTTTTTCAGATAAAAAAAAAAAATGTAGACTTTCAGTTCTTCATTAACAAATTTTCTTTTTTAGATTTATCGTGTTATACAGAAAAAATTCGTTGCTAATCTTTCATCAAATTAGAAGAAAACTTAAATCTAGTCTAAATCTAAAAATTTGTTGCTTTTGTCTATCAAATTCGAGATCAAATCGAAAAAAGACTGAAATTTCTAACAGAAAAAAAGGCTACGAAAATTTTATTCTAATTAGAAAGAAAAACTACAGATTTCTCATAAAAAAAACTACGAAAAACTATATTTTTTATTTGTTATTTTTTTTTGTTATTGAAAACTATGCAACACGTGTTTCAATTTTCCTCAGAAAAATTCTTAGGTCGAAAAAATCGTGTGTCAGATATCAAAATTCTTAAGCTTACAACCAGAGTTTGGAAATTTTTTCTTCTTACTATATTCAAGCTTTTTGCCAAAAAAAAAAAAATGGTAACAAAATTAGAAGCAGGAATTATTTTACTATGGAAGTGGCACGGAATGCCCCATATACCGGTAGGCGACTTCAACCTTTGGCTTTGCTGCTCTATCACTCTCAGAAATAGTAATTTTGCCCCCGAAAATCACGATTATATACCTGCCTAGCCCACCCACGAGTATATATTAATAAACACACAAACATAAAACAGCTTTTAGGAAGGCCTGCGGTTTATACTGAAAATAATTAAAGCCGGTCATTTTCATCCCTTAATTAGGCATGTAGATCTAGGACATAATTTTCTTTCATTTTATTTTTTTTTTTTTCTTATTAAATTATTTTCGAGTCAGCTCATTCCCAGAATTTTAATTCAGATGTAGGTAATTTCAAAATTGTCACAGATTTTATGAAGATTCTATAGATTTGCACAGATTAATTGGCGAAAATTTCTACTCAGATACGAATCTTTCTATGAATTTTTAGGGGAATTTAAACACTTCATAGTTTTTTTTTTATTTTTTTTCAATTTGTTTTTGTAAGAAACCAGAAATCATTCGTATTCGTATATCTTGTATAAAACGTTGGAAAACAGCAATCACACATGAGTGGATAGAAGAAAGAAAGAAAGTCTAAACCACGCGTAAACAACTTCTAGTTTTTCTATTTTATATACAATTTCTTATACTATTCGGGGAAGCAGACACATAATTCAAACTCTTTTTCTTACTTTTTCATCAAAAAAGAAAGAAAAAACAAAAAAAGAAATGAAAACAAAAAATTTCTACTTCCCTTTATTTTATTTTACTTTTGATTTTTTCATTTTTGTCTTTTCTCTACTTTTTCATCGTCGCATATATTATTGGTCTCCATATTTTTTTGTTCACGTCTTACTACTAAATTCTCGTATCACGAATACGTAGTTTAACTCTTCGCCACACGTAGACTCGGAAGTTAAATTTGAAAAAAAATTACAATACCTACGTGAAACCAGAAACGAAAAATTAAAGAAAATAAAAAAATCTAATTTACACGATTTTAATAAATAGATTTCGAAAATCATCACATCTCGTTAAATTTGATCGTCTGCCATTACGAAAAAGTACAAAAATAAATAAGTCTTTCAAATTTCAACTCAAAATCATGATTTCATAAAAAAAACTTTACGAAAAACTGTGAATTTGAAATATTAAAATTCTCAAATTTGGACCTTAAACCCAACCCCAACTTTGTAAATTCTTTCTATATTGTACAGTTCAAAAAATCCCTTAACTGACGTCGTGTCGCCCACTTCGTGAAACGAAGCATAGAAATTTTCTGATGCACCGTTGCACAGGTTGTATCAGGAGAACAGCAGAGCTCGGTGCATTCGATTTTCTTGCTCCTAGTGCAGCAGCAGTTCTAGTTTGTAGAAAGAATAGGTAAAGTATTGTTCACACCACTAGAGTGAAACAGCGTCCTTTCTCAGACCAACAATTTTCAAATTTTTGTAGACGTATAAGAAATAAACATTTTTTGACTATCTTTTAAATTTTCGTAGACCACAAATTGCGATAATTCTAGACGAATTTTCTATCTATTTTATCTTCTGAAATATACACTCGAAATTTATTCCAGAATTTTTACACCAGCCGTTTGGAAGAAACGATTTTTATTTTTTTTTATTTTTAGTTTTTTAGTTTACCCTGTTTTGAAATATCAAACTTTGCTTGAGGATAACTCGAAGGCCTTACGTCTTAGCGAAAAATTCTATAGAACAAAATCTCTTCACTTTCGTTTGAAATACTCAAAAATATTTTTTTCAGAATTTTAGGTCAGCTGTATTAAACGAAATCAGTGAAAACAGTTGATTTTTTATCAAAAACTTCAATTTTTCGTTCTTATGTTTGTAAATTTTTGATTATTTATTATTATTTTTTATTGTTTTTGTTAAAAATTGGAAGACTAATTGACAGATGTTATTAATATTTTCTAAATTTTGTCAACTTTCTAAAAAATCGTACAAATTTTCCACTTTTGAATTTATACCACAGAATTGCTAAAGCACCAGCAAGGCAGCAATAGCAGCGGTGGTTTATCGCATAAAGCTAGAATGTTACCTGCAGCGACGAATGATATCGTTGGCGAACTTCCATATCCTCGGTATTACGGTATACATACAAATTTTCCACGATATCACATCGCATCGCGGTGAATCGCATTTAAAAATAATCGTTTCCGTTGAGATAAACGAATCCGGAAAAATGTATTTGCCTCCCAAGTCTCAAGTGGTGAGAAATTCTATTTCAAATTCATTTTCAAAATTTAAAAAAAAAAAAACAAAACGATCAATCTTCTCCGACAAAAAAGCTCTTTTGAAATTTTCTTCTCTTATATTTTTGTATATCGAAGGCAATAAGCAGAATGTTTTTAATTTCGTACAAAAATGATAAACAAAAAAAAAAAAAAAGAAAAGAAGCGATCAATTTTCTCCGACAAAGAAGCTTTTTTAAAATTTTCTTCTCCTATATTTTTGTTTTTCGAAAGCAATAAGCAGGACATGTTTAATTTTAATTTAATTTCGTACAAAAATGATGAAAAAAAAAAAAACGAGCAATTTTCCCTGACAAAAAGCTTTGAAATTTTTTATCTCTCCGATTTCGTTTGTGTCAAAAGCAGAACAGAATTTTTTTTTTTTTCAATTCGTAAAAAAATTAATCTAAAAATTCAAAATAGAAGAAAGAAAAGCTTCAGGTAATCCACGAAGATTTTAAACGGTTTCGGTAATATCCGGCAAAAAATAAAGAAGAGAAAAAAAATCGAAAAGAAACCAAAATCAGAGACAAAAAAAAAAGGAAGAAAAAAAAAGCTTCTTTCTCAATATGTGCTTTGAGATGTGTTTACCAAAGTAATTACCAGACATCGGGGTACGAACTACCAACATGCGTTTGTGTTTTCCAAAGCGAAGATTTCCCAGAGGAGAAAAGAATATATATGTGTCTTTGTCTTTGTATTTGTAAAGGTAGAGAGAGGGATCAAGCCAATAATTGGATCATGGATCCTGACAATAAGTTACCGATCGCAAAGTGCACTTTCCTAGGATATACTCGCTTCCTCTTCTTCTCCTGTTTTATTAACACTTTTATTACTTGTGCGAAAAGAAAAAGACAAGAAATTGCCTCATCTATAAAAATTTGAACATTCATTTCTTCTACGATTTATCAAAATTAAATTTTTGATTTTTGACACACGATCTAAATTCTACAGTATTTTCAAAAATTAGGTAAAAAAAAAGATCGTGAAGAGACTTAAGAAAAAAAATTAACATTTAAAATCTTTTGGAAATCAAAAAATAAAAGAAACAAAAAAAATTCTGAAAAAGAGAGAAGAAGAGTCGTTTTCGGATTATTTATTTTAACGGAAACCAGGTTCATTACTTCCTTACCGATTAATCTCACCTGGAGATGGGTACCACGTAGATACGTTGCAGCTGTTCCTAGTTTCAACCCTTTGCATTATCTCGGTTTACATCGGTAACAGATATCCCAATTTATGTCAGTAATGACATTGGGAGGACCAGCTGTCAAGCTGTCCCACCTGACCAACCGCAAACCGACATCTAATCTAACAAGGTATATATAATACTAAAAAATTCATACGAGATTATTATAGTTCGTTTTTTAGAGTATTTGATACTCAGTTGTCTGAAGAATTTTATCAAAAAGAGTTTGACGAGAAGAAACAAAAATAGAAAAATAAAACCAAACTTAAGAAATAGGCGAGTCTAAAATTTCACGATATTTAAAAAACGTTCAATGAATAATCGGCAAGAGATTTTCAAGACAGAAACCAAAAAAAAAAAAAAAAAAAACGTTGATGACTCTGTGAGATGAATTTTATCAAAAAGGGTTAAAAAATAAATCAAAATTTGTAGGCATTTTAAAATATGATCAACGTCAATTTTAAGTACCAAACAGAAAAATGTTGAGGACATAAGAAAAAAAGAAAAATTGAAAACTCTGACCGAAGAATTTTACTAAAAAAGGTTGTAACAAAAATCCAAAAGAGAAATAAATAGAAAAACTAAAATTCTACGCTATTTAATAAACGTTCAATAAAAAATCGGAAACAGCAAGAGTTAAGAAAACAAGAAAGAAAAAAGTTCAAAAATTTTTTAGAAGAATTTTACCAGAAAAGGTTACCAAAACAATAACTCAAAAAATAGAAAAACTTAAAATTCCACGCTTACTAAAAAAAGGATAAACGAATGATCGGCAATAGATTTTCAAGTTGGAAACAGAAATAGTTGAAATAAAAAGTGGCTGAATAAAAACGAAACTGGGAATTTGATAGAAGAAGAAGAAGAAGAAGAAGAAGAAGAAGAAGAGTGGTTCGCAGCTGCTGTAGGCGAAAATAAATAAATAAATAAAGAAAGAAAGAAAGAAAGAAAGAAAGAAAGAAGGGATTGAGAGGGTACAGGAGGTTTTCTAGTAGAGACAGCTGAAAGCGTACTCCTTCTCAAAAAGTTTGACACGTTTTAAGTTTCGTTTAGGAATTCTGAAAAGATCTTATAAGATTCGTGCGTCGACTCGACTCCACTTCACTTCACTTCACTCCACTCCACTCCACTCCACTCCATCTGTCGTTTTTCTGGCACCTTGACTGACTTTCGCGTGTAGTTTTTTAAAATAGATCCTTTATCTATTATTCTTTTTTTTTTTTTTATTTGCCATTGATCTATAAGATCATACAAACACATGAAATACATAGATAATTGCAGTCTAACAGACCGTGAATTTCTAAACCTGTACTTTCCATTTTTCTATATGATATGCTGCACGTATGCATATTCATGTATGTATAAAAAATAAAAAATAAAAAACCACAATGAAATATATTATAGCCAGGTGTTTTATTCGTCTCGTACATATATAATAAATTATTAGGAATCATAATTCACTGCCTTAATCCTCCGTCGACAATTCCTTCCTTTATTTTTTTCTCCTCCGACAGTTCAAAAATTATCCAGATGTCGTCGGATTTTAGAATCAGTTAGAAATAAAATTAGTTTTAAAATTACTAGTCCAAAACGAGGTTCTTAAGAGATATAAAAAAATTGAGTGAAAATTGTTTGATTTCTAATCAATCAAACCCGACCAAAAATCAATTTTTCGACACGCCGGGTGCAAAGTTCGATTTTACGCCCGCTTCGCGTACACAAAATTCAACTTTCCGCACTTTGTATCGAAAAACAAGATTCGATACACGTGTGAAAGATGATTCTCGACTCGTGGGTTTGTCATCCTCGCTTTACTCGGACGAAAAACTTCACACTCGTCCAAGAATCAACATTTTCGTACTAGTATCGAAAAGTACCATTTTCACACTTTATTGTACAGGCTTTTACAAGTATTAAAAAAAATGGAATTTACTCAGCGGTGAAGATAGTCTTGCGATCTTAATTTTTTGTAGGTTCAATAATACTCCTGTACCCCCTGAATAAAAAAAACTGAAAGCATCATCGAAAATAAAATGGAATAATAATCAGTGATGATCATAGTGTTAGTAATTTGAATAATTTGATAAATTATTTGCCTCATCACGCCTTGAGTAGGTAGTGTTATTAAATTACCATGTAAAACACGTTCGGTAAGAGGAAGTGACAAGGAAGTGCATAACGTGTTCCGGAATCGATTTACTCTGCAGCCTGCAGTCTGCTTACACTATGCAGCAGTTGCATAGATTCTTATATAATAATATATTGATCGATGAAATGAATACGATTATATTTGACGCAGGTACCCATTTGAATTAATTTAACACGTTCGGTTACTACTCTCTGCACATTTAATAATCTGGAGGGAATAATGTGCATGTAGATTCGTTTTATGCTTCTGAAGTACGTAATCTTCATCTTCGTATTCATTCTTGTGCTTCTTATTATTTCTGGTACTTTAACTGTCATGGTAGACAATTATAGTCATACTGTAGAAATCATGCGGGTGATAATTGGGACTGAAATATTATTCCTTAGTAGGTAGTGCTGCAGCTGCTACATCGAGATAACTACGACACAGAATACCTAAACGCAAATATGTTATATCAGTTTACATGTTTCTTGTCTGCTAAGCTGAATTGTATAGCTTCATACTTCACAAGAATAGAGATACTAATGTATTCATTTATTATTAAAGTCTTGACGAGATTTTCCAGCTTACATATGTATATGATGACTTTAGATTCTCCTTGTGATATAGAAGAGAATATTTGCTACTGAAGAAGACAAAATTTTGGTAATGATACTTGAAACTTGAGAGTTTATACTCAAAACTTGAGAATTTATACTCCAAATTTGAAATATTAAAAGTCAACACTCAAAACTTAAGAATTGATACTAAAAGTTTGGAGTTTTATACTCAAAACTTGAAATTTTATACTCAAAACTTGAAGTTTTATACTCAAAACTTAAGGTTAACAGTCAGAGCTTGAGAATTAATACTCAAAACTTGAAATTTTATACTCAAAACTTGAAATTTCATACTCAGAACTTGAGTATTAACACTAAAGTCTGGAAACTTGAGACTCAAAACATGAAATTTTGAAGGTTCAACTTCCAAATTTGGAGTAAATAAACAGAACTTGAGCATTTTAAGTCAAAACTTGAGAGTTAACACTCCAAATTTGAGATTGTTACTCAGAACTTGAGAATTAACTCTAAAATGTTTAGAATTCAAGCTTTACCCGAAAGTTAACACTGAACATTTTGAAAGTTAATACTCAAAACTTGGAAGTTGATACTCAAAGCTTGAGAAATTGATACCTCAAACTTGAGAATGAATACCCAAGACTTGAAATCTTGAGAGTTGAATTTCTGAATTGAGAATTAATACTCACGTCTTCAGAGTTAACATTCAGAACTTGAGTGTTAATTCTCAAGACTTGAAGATAATACTCAGAACTTGAGAATCACCCGCAAAACTTGGAAGTTGGTATTCCAAACTTGAAATTTTTAAAGTTGAACCTTATAATTCAGAGTAAATACTCAAGTCTTAAGAGTCGACAGTAAGAACTTGAGAATTGACAGCCAAAACTTTGGAGTAAATACTCCGATCTTGAGAATAAAATTCGACAAAACCTGATCAGAAGTTGATATTCTTGAATTTTTCAACTGAGTAAGTATTACCCTCAAACGATCATCAACCCTAATTTTATTTGCCAACCCAATATTTTTGAGAAAAACTAAATTTGGGGATGAAAAATCGTATCCAAGTTCTGGATTTTTTCAATGTTTTTTTTTTTTTCTATCCAGGATGACAAGGAGTACGCCAAAGATGAATGCGAAAGAAGAGATTTCATGTACTATTTAGATTGAGGAAAGTAGTTTGCTGGTGTTCCTCTCCACCCATAGCTCATGTTTCTAGTTTTCCTCTTCACTACCCATTGTCGTAGTTATATCCCGAGGGAAATAATCCTCCTGCTTGTTGCAGCTTTCTACTATACTCCAGTCTTTGCAACGGCTCTTTACCACTCCAGGTGCACATTTGCGTTTTACCAATGCATATACGTACGTACTATATTGTACCTAGATCTACCTACCTCTAGTCCACGATGTGTTAGCTGCTGATACTGCTGTGGGACCGAGATTGGTGAAATGGTGACCCACATTCATGAAACCAACAAAGAACACATCTCCTCGTTCCCGGTTCCCGGTTCTCGGTACCCAGTTTCTGCACTAGCATATAGGACTCTAACCGCAAACAACCTGCAGGAAACAAAGAGAACCCACTCCGCTTTGTTTAGCTAGGCAGTCAACTAGAGTAGAAACAGTCACCGGACTGAAGTCCCGTTGAAATGGGGTTAAAAACGGTGATAGAAACAAAAAATTTTTCAGAGAAAGAAGAAAAAAAACAAAAAAACAATATTCGCCAGGATTCAAATTTGGTAAAAATCATCCCAATTTTTTGGCAAATTATTTTATGGACCGGAGTAGCTTTGCTAGTTTTACAAAAGAGAAGAAAATAAAAATCTGCTGAATGGAAGAAGCGAAATTTTTTTCAGGGAGGAAAAAAATAAAGCTCTGCCATTTTTTGGGGTTCTTAAATCGATAATCCATAATCGTAAATAGATAAGCTAAATACTTGCACTAATATTCTCTCTGAATTATTTTATTTTGTTGCTCTTGGAATATTTCATTTATTTGTATAGATTTACGAGCTTTCTTGCTAATTCCTAGATTTCTTTTGCAAGTTCACCTTTAAGCTCGTGCCAAGCTCGGGTCGATGGGGGCTAAATTATATTTAGCATAAAGAGAATAAAAATGAAAAAATAAAAAAGCAAAAAATGATATAAAAATAAAAATATTTAAGAAATAGAAATAGAAAAAGCTTCAACATTCAAGGCGAACTTTAGCTAGGTCAACTGGGTCTTGCTGCTTTTTTGTGCAGTGTGATATTTACATACATTTATCTACCATATAGGATATGTACATACATACTTACATAGGTATATATTAATTCTATAACCTCGAGAATCGAGGTTCTCGTTTATTTAAGCTCGACTTTAGTCAAGTCGTACAGTTGGGCTGGCGACAATCGATATATCGAATGCCCTTCGTGCCGAGGCAGCTTTCTAACTCGAACCAAAGTTTTTTTTATTTTTTAATTTTTTTTTCCATTTGTTTTTGTGTGTGTCGTTTTGTTTTTTCTTTTTGTGCTTTTTTGCTACTGTAATGTCAGAGGTCGTTATATTAAATATTACGTCACGCACTCGTGCGGCACGTTCTTTCGCGCTTTTTTTTTCTCAAGGGTTTGCTATTTCCGTAAAAAAAGAATTAAAAATAAAACAAAATTGTAGAAAAAGCTTAACACAGCTGTGTGAAAAGACTCTTCGAAATTTTAATTATTATTACAATCATCTGTACCTTGATCGAAAATTATTAGACTAGAATTTCCAATTTCATAATTTGTTGTAAAATAAAAGGAGAAAGTATCAATTTTCTCTGAGAAAAAGCTCTTTTGAGATTTTTTTCCTTCTATATTGTTAAATTTGAAGCTCAAGGATTTTTAAAGAAACGAAAATCGATACTGATCGAAATAAATCTTCAATTTGAAGCAAAACTTTTCAGCAAAACTTTCGAAGCTTTTAAGTAATTATATTTTTTGGAAAAAAGAAATATTTTGGCGTGTGTGAATTGTGTTCGGAAATTATATTTCAGAGATGAAAATTGAATGAAACATTTCTTCCAAGGATTCGATTTTCTTTTTGTGCTTTTTGAGCTTTTCTTTGTTTTCCGATTGTTCTTTTCGAGTTTTTTTTAGCTTTTCTTTGTTTTCCGATTGTTCTTTTCGTGCTTTTTGAAACTTTTCTTCTATTTTTCGATTTACTTTTTGTGCTTTTTTGTGCTTCTCTTTGTTTTTTCTTTTTGAATTTTCTTTTTGAGCTTTTTTTTAACATTTCTTTATTTTTTACCCTCAAGTTCGTGACTATTTTTTTGATTTTTTTTGTGTCCTGAAAAAAAATCTCGAGCTTGCAGGTATATGCACGGTACATAAATAGTCTAAACACGTTAGTGAATTCAGGTTTGGGAGAGGACAGGACGGAGTAGAGGAACCGGAGGTCACGGCAGCGGGGCCACGGTCGAGGCCATATTGATCTCTCGCAGATAACCGCTTTTCACTAACTCTCGCCCTCTCCCTGCTTGCAAGCTCTGACTCTGAGCTTTTCTAAATAAGAAATAAGTTTTAAAGAGAATTAAAGCCGTGAAAGCGAACAGTGGAATAAAATTCGTTAAAAAAAAAAAAAAAATATTCAAAAACTTAAAAAAATTTCAATATTTTATAATTATAAAATAATATGTTTTCTATAAAAATATTCAGCAGCTGTGAAAATGTTATTTTATTTTGTTTTACGAATTTCTGAAAATTGTGAAAATAGAGAAAAAAAATACAAAAATATTCAATAATTTTTTTTTTTTTATTTTGTTTTATTATACACTGTGTGGGAAATATCCAACTGTAAATATTAATATAAACGTAGAGCTATGTGTGTCACGTTCACGTGCCTCACGGAAGTCCTGCCTCGTTCTCGGACACGTGCCCAACGACCCCAACGAACAATAAGAATTATTAATTATTATCACCATTATGAGTTCTGGCTTTTTCATTTAATTCGTAGTTTCAGGGATCCACTGTAACTAAACAACTGTTTATTAATACAGAAATACGAAGTTTGATAAGATTCGATATTGTTATTTTATTTTTTTCCCTAACCTTAATGAGCAATCGAAAATTTCGAAAAAAATTTTAGGTATACTTCGAAGCTTGATGAAGCTCAGAAAAAATTGTGGGAAGATTCTTGTATTCCATTTTCGAATAATAAACAATAGAAATTATTATTAATTTATTTTTTACCTCGCTTATCAATGATCTGTAAAATCTAATTATTTTTTCCAACTGTTTTTTTGGCGATCGAAAAATTCTAAAGAAATCTTAGATATACTTCGAAGCTTGATGAAGCTCAGAAAAAAGTCGTGGAAGGATTCTTGTATTCCATTTCTGAATAATAAACAATAGAAATTATTATTAATTTATTTTTTACCTCGCTTATGAATGATCTGTAAAATCTAATTATTTATGTCCAACTGTTTTTTTGGCGATAAAAAAATTCTAAAAAAATCTCAGGTATACTTTGAAGCTTGATCAAGCTCTAATAATTTTTTTGTAAGATACTAGATTTTAGTTTTCGAGCAATAAATAGTAAAACAAGAAATAGATTTTAATTTTTTGTGACTTCTCATCGACGGTAATAAGAATATGAAAAAAAAAATCGTATTGGTTTCTTGAAGCTCGCTAAAGCTCAAAAGAAAAAAAAAAAAGAATTAATCTGTTCGAAAAAGTGTAAAATCTCGTGATTTGCGAATGTTATATTAAATTCTATGGGGGGGTTTTTCGCGTTAGGCGTTTGGCGTTCAACGATTGAAGATTATTTGCTACTTTTCACACAGATAATCTCTACCTAGACGTAATATTAGAAGTTTTACGAGGAGATTTACTGCTCTTAGAGTCTGGGTCTCAAGGTGGTCATGAATATCGGCAGTTCCTACGGCATACAAAGCTTCAATACCGCAAGCTCCTCAATAGTTCGCACTTCATAATATAAATCGTCTAAGAAAAAATTTCGAAATATCTATCCAAATTCAGAAAATACGGTTCCAAGCACAGCTTAAAGCTTAAAGCTCTCAAAAGAATAAGAAAAGAAAAAAATATCAATAAATAATAATAACATCAATGATAATAAAAAACATGAAATAAATTTTCTCGATTCTGCTGCTGCTGCTGCTGCATCGTGATAGGAGGAGATATTTTTTCTACAAACATATTAGAAGCGAACGAAAGTTTTTTTGCAACCCTAAGAAAAGCTCGCCTCGGTTCACGAGCGATAAGAATTTGCTGCGTCGTTTTCCCACTTCCGGGGTGTATAGAAGGTAGAGGTAGCAGAAGAACCGGATTTTAAAATTAATGGTTTTTCCCGCGTGCTGAGATTTCCTTTAGGCAGGTATATATATATATGCTTTTTTTTATTCTTCTCTCTCTTGGCAAGCAAAAAAATTTTTAAAGCCCTGTCTGTTTTCCTACGGTGCTAAAAAATAAATTAAAAAATATCTCCACGATTTGACATTCGTTTCAAAAAAAATTTTAAACAAGAATTTCACAAAGATTTTGCAAAATTTTTTGTGTTTTCGCATTTCTTAAGCATTTTGACGGTTTTATAAAGCTTTTTCACAATTTTACCGAATTTTTTAATGTTTTATTTGATTTTTTTTTTGTTTTTTTTTTTCTAGATTTTATTAGAATTTATCAATTTCTTTGAAATTTCACTACGATTTCAAAGATCTTGTAAATTTCGTTCTAATTTTTCTGAAATTTCACTGATTCCTTTAAAATTATCAAAAAACACACAAACAAAAAATGTACAAGCTTTCTGTAACTTTGCCAGTTCCTTTGAAAATAGTTTTTACATTTTTACAGATCTTCGTAATATTTTCACAAAATTGTCCAGACTTCACTAAAATTTCTTTCAAGTTTTTGTAATTTTCTTTGAAATTTTTCTAACAAATAATCCAATTTTCTTAGAGATCTCTCCAAATTCTACTAACTCCCTTTCAAATTTAACAAATTTAATGAAAATTTTCATCAAAATTTAACAATTTCCTTGAAAATTTTCCAAGGCTATTATTTTAAATTCAATATTCTTCCCCCAAAACTGAACATTTTTCAGTTATTCGAATTCGAGTTAAGCTTTCGGAATCGTAATATCATATCATATCAATATCATATGTTTAATACCCGTACCACAAAGACTCTGCACCATACTTTCAGCGGTTTGAGTTTTCTTATTTCCCTTTACCTATCCAATCCCGGAAAAGGATTACGAACTACCTACAAACTTCGTTCTTCCGGAAGAGAAAAACGAGGAAATTTCTTACCTTGCCATGCACTTACGCCTGCTGATGTGCTCCTCGGTCCGACCGGCACGAAGACGCGGTAATATATGTTAAAGATAATTCATAGTCTCGGTCATAAAAATCCCTGCTTTATAATCTTAAGTCTTTAGAAATTGTAGTTTTTTTACTTTTCATCACCTACGGTGATATAAGAAAAGTATTGATTTTGGTCGAAAAGTGACTTTTGATAATTTCAACGAATCTTCGCGTTTTGGACTCTCTAGAATCCGAAAAACAGGTTTTTAGAAAGATTTCGGTCTGTCTGTCGGCCTGTTCGTCAAACTCGCGCGTCGATCTCGGAAACGGCTCGATGAAAAAATCTGAAATTCACAGGACTTTACAACCAAATGATGGGCATGAAAAATTTCCATGTCTCGTTTAATTTGAACTTCCGGTTCTACCGGAAATGAATCGATTTTCGCTGTTTTACTGACGAACCTATACTTTTTTCTCTGTATTAACTTTCTAAATGAAAGAATATATTCTTCCGAGTTGAGAATTTCATATATATAGGGCATTCCTTGCCAATGACATCAAAAAAATTGTAAATATACCCAGATCGAATTAGAATGAATGCACTGTATAAAATTGTTGTTTGTCGATATATAGGTCGATCCTTGCCAATGACAATAAGAAATTGTAAGTGTACCCAGATCGAATTGGGATTAAACGCACTGTATGAAATTGTTGTTTGTCAATACATAGGGCATTTTTTTTATGTGAAATTTTCAATTCTGATCTTTTTTTTCGGTTTTTCATTACTTTTTTTATACTTTTTCTTCCCCTGACAAACCCATCCTTTTTTTATCTTTTTGATGAAAGGTACTCCGAAAAACTTTTACCGGCTTGTTTTTTTTTTTTGTTTTACTATAACAAGATTTTCGCCACTTCGGAAATGCATTCATTCAAGAATTAAATTTCAAAATTTTGGATAACCAAAGGCTCAAATTAATTGAAAACTGGAAATTTTCGATTGCGAAATCCTAGAATTTTCAAAAAATTTTCTCTAAATTCATTATTTTCTAAAAATCCTTTTTTTTTCTTGGAGTAAAATTCATGTTTTTACCGAAATTACTGCAAAAATCGTTGCTCTTTTTTTATTTTCGTAAATATATTTTTGTTTTCTTTGAAATTGGAATTTCTGGTATTCTTTTCGATATTTTTCATGGCTTTAAATAATAATTTCATTTATTTCTGTGGATGACTTATGCCTATGAAGCCTCGGCGATGTGTGTATTTGCATATTTATTAACGCTTGAAGCCATGGATTTTGGCAATATCATGGAATGCGATATTAAACCTAATGCGTCCTTGTAAAATATGCGTTTTCAAGTCCCCATATTTCCAGGGTTGAAATATTCCCCGGAGCTCAGAAGCCGGGTTTGTACTATGTTCGTTGGTCCCGTAGACGCTTGATATATTACGTCATTTCCGTCCCAGTACAACACCGCCCAGAAGAGGTGGCTCTGCCATCCCAGAAGAAAATGAACTGTGCCAAAAGGAGAACTAAGGAGTTGCTCTGTTATTCCACATTTTTCACTCGGTTTAAACAAAGACTGTCGAAAATTCTAAAAAAAAAAAAAACACAAAATATATCAAAAACGATGAAAATCGAACATTCACGAGCCCAAAACGTCTTCAAATTTACATAAAATTGATTTTCGGTCATTATCATCCGTTCAAAAATTTTTATGCAAAGTTTTTTCCGAAATTCGTAAATTTGTAGCCAAGAACGTTGATCTGGAATCACCTAAAAAAATTCTTATCTACATTTTCATACTCTTTAATGTTGTAATAAGAATTTCTGAAAAAAGTGATGGTATATTTTCATTAGGTGATAAATTTGTGTTTATGATTTATCAAAAACGGTGTTCTAGTTCCCAAAGAGGGAGAAAAATCGTCGCCTACGTCGAGGAAGACAAGATTTGCTAAAATTGAAGATAAAAAATAAAACCAAAAGATAATTTATGATCATGAGAAGAAGATCTGTTAATTATTATCATCCCCTCGACAACGAAGAAACATATTAAAAATATTCATATGTTTTGATTTCAGTATCGTTTCAAAGTTTTTCGGGAGAACATCGTCGTTCGTTCATTCCACCCATATTTTTATTTATTTTTTTCTAATTTTTTTTATATTTAATTTTACATTCGTAGATTCCAGTCAAGGCAAAATGGTAACTATAGAATATTTCACCACCCATAAGATCGTGTCATTACCTTAAATTTCATTATAATCAAAAAATGTCATTTATTTATTTTCGGTATTAAAAAAAATTTTTTTTTGAACCCAGAGGACGATATCTTGTTGCTATATCCTCCGTGTAGTTCCTAATTGCGTTTTGGAACGATGATTACATACCTGACCCGAATTAACCCGAAAACCCTAGAAACTCAAACCCAAACCTAAACCTAAACCCAAATTTCAAACCCTAACGTCATGATCCTATCCACAGCGTGAGGTACTTTCAATCCATATTGGCCAGGGTGGTGTACAGATGGGAAATGCATGCTGGGAACTCTATTGTCTGGAGCACGGAATTCAACCAGACGGAATGCTGCCTCCGCAGACATGCACCAATGACGAAGGCTTCCAAACGTTCTTCAGCGAAACTGGAGGCGGAAAATACGTCCCCAGAGCAGTTTTCCTCGACCTTGAACCCACAGTTATAGGTAAAATTTTAAAAACCCGTTTTCGAACCTGAAAAAACAATATTTTTGTTTCAAAAATGTGACTAAATTTCGCTTTTTTTTGCTCAAAAATCAAGACGAAGTCCGTACCGGAACTTACCACCAATTATTTCACCCTGAGCAATTAATATCCGGTAAAGAAGACGCTGCGAATAATTACGCCCGTGGTCATTACACGCTGGGAAAAGAGATAATCGAATTGGTGCTTGACCGTATCCGAAAAACTGCTGACATGTGTTCAGGACTTCAGGGTTTTTTGATATTTCATGCATTCGGTGGTGGAACTGGTTCCGGATTCACGTCGTTATTGATGGAACGTTTATCGGTAGATTACGGGAAGAAGGCAAAGCTTGAATTCGCGATATACCCATCGCCACAAATTTCAACAGCTGTAGTCGAGCCTTACAACGCGATACTCACAACTCATACAACCCTTGAACATTCGGACTGTGCTTTTCTTGTAGACAATGAAGCGATTTACGATATTTGTAGACGAAATCTTGACATCGAAAGACCAACCTATACAAATCTTAACCGATTAATTGGACAGATAGTTTCCTCGATTACAGCATCACTAAGATTCGATGGAGCCCTTAACGTCGATCTAACAGAATTTCAAACCAACCTTGTTCCATATCCTAGGATACATTTTCCTCTTGCAACTTACGCGCCGATTGTTTCCGTTGAAAAAGCTTATCATGAACAATTAACCGTCATGGAACTTACATCGGCTTGTTTTGAACCTGCTAATCAAATGGTAAAATGTGATCCAAGAAAAGGAAAGTACATGGCTTGCTGCATGCTTTATAGAGGCGATGTAGTTCCCAAGGATGTTAACGCTTCTATTGCAACCATAAAGACCAAAAGGACTATTCAATTCGTCGATTGGTGTCCCACTGGATTTAAGGTCGGGATTAATTACCAACCACCGACTGTAGTTCCTGGTGGTGATTTGGCCAAAGTTCAAAGAGCCATGGCCATGCTTGCCAATACAACTGCCATTGCTGAAGCCTGGACTAGACTGAACAGAAAATTCGATTTGATGTTCGGGAAAAGGGCCTTCGTTCATTGGTGAGGATTTTTTGAAAATATTTATTACGGATTGTTTTTTTTTTTTTTTTTTTCAGAAATATGAAAACTTTGTGTGAAATTTTAAAGAATGGAGCTTTTGGGTAAAGAGAAGATAAACTTTTGGGAAAATTGAATTGAAAATTTTCTTTTGAGTGTAAGAACTAAATTTTTTCATTTATTTTTTAACTCATAAAGGTACGTGGCGGAAAGTATGGACGAAACTGAGTTCAACGAAGCTAGAGAAGACTTAGCAGCTCTTGAGAAAGATTATGAAGAGGTTGGAATGGATTCTGCAGAAGGTGGTGAAGGTGGAGACGAAAATTGACGATTGGGATGGATAAGAACAAACACAATGAGGTTGAGAATCGGAAATCGTTTTTGGTGGGATGAACGAATCCAGAATATCATTTTTCTCCTCTTTTATTATATTTAATATCATTATACAAGATTTTGTAAGATTGTTTTAAACCTAGTTTTAAGTTTTGTATTATCCCTTTATTTTTTACCTTGTGTCTAGTATTTTTTTTTTATTACATCGTCTTGTTCATCTTTCGAAAATAAAACAAAAATTATTCAAAAAACTAAATAAATGAGTCTCCTTTTTTAATTCTCCTGTTTTCTTAATTACAGGAATCGAAATTTTCAGATCCAATTTCCTACTTAAAGAGAAACAGTAAAAGGGTTCTATTTGTTTTTCTTTAGGCTGCAAGCTTCGAGCTTAGATATTATTCTGTTCTTGTGGCTATGCACTCAAATTTCCGTTCTGTAAGTTGTCTTTGAGATGCGGTGCATTGGCTTGAGCTTGTATGTAACTTGTGCTTCTCTTTGTGCGAGCTTGGGTTGAAACGAGAGACCTGTCCTAATTTGCAAAGCTATTTGAAGCTGTACACCATTCGTAGGAATACAATGCCTTCAAAGAAGCTCATCTCTATACGCTGCTTATCACCTAGATACTTACCTCACTGTAATAAGAGCTAAAGCTAACTATCTGATTGTTTCTTCGTGCAGATAAAAGAAAATGAAATTATGTCTATAACCATATATTCAAGTTTTTTCATTTTATTGGTATATCTCGGCCGAGCTTTATGGCAGATAATTTAGCAGGATGCGATTTTATAGAAACTTAAATTATCTACAAAAAATGTCCTTAGAACCGAGTCTATAAATTCAACGGTTTAGAAGTTAGAAGCGTTTTTAGTGCTTTTATTTCATTTCGTGAGGATCTTTTTTGAGCTTTTTGATTTTTGATTTTTTTTATACGATTTTTAATCAGGCTCATATAAACGAATTTTTGTAACGGAAACTAGCGAGCTTTTTTTCGATCTATAAGTTTTTCGAAATTTGATTCGTCAACGTTTTATAAAAATAGCAGATTTTTAGAAAAAATAATTATTCTCTCTCGCATATTCAGCTCAGGAAATGAAAAAATACGTTTTTGCTTTTATTAAAATTGAATCTCACCTTTTTTTGTATGTGTATGTCGTTTCTTTATTCCAACGAATGGAAAATGTGGTTTTTGCGAAATATAGGGAGCGCGAAGCGTTACGTTACGTTACGTTACGTTACGTTACGTTACGGGCGTCCTAATTATACGTTTCAAAGGGCGTTCGTTGGTTCATTAGAAAAAATTTAATTACGTAACAGGAAAAGCAAGGAAAACGAAAAACGACGAGGACGCTATACGCTAAACAATGACTCAAAATTACTCGCAAATTCAACGATCCAATAATAAACTGTTAATTATTCAAACTTTTTATTCAATTTTCAAATTTGACTCACACGATTTCATTTCACTTATTTTCATTCTATTTTATTCAATTAATTAATTCGTTAATTAATTAATCGTCAAACCCCATAAAAAAATTCTATTCCTCTTTACTTTATCTCTTCTATTTCCAAAATTCCATCCAACCTAACAGAAATCGTTAATCGTCTGCACTCCTGAAAACCAGAATCATAATAAATTCTCAATCTAGAAGCTGTAGCTGTAAGATGTATAGACGTTAAATCGAAGCTTTGACAGAGATGTACGATCTCGAGGCTAGTCGAGTGGCTTGTTAATTAGTTTACCCTGTACACACTAGTACATGCATATATCCGTCTATGTGCATCCCTCAGTTTCACAAAGCAAGTGCGAATTCTCTTCATCTAACCGGAATTGCACTTGAAATTAATTCAACGATTTTTCATCCTAATTTATAGATTTTTCAAAAGATAACCAAATCACAAATTTCTACATGGTATTACAAATTTTTCGACGATTCGAAGAAAAAAAAAAAAAAAAAAAGAATTTTCACCAATTTAGCCGAATTTTACGGATTTCTTTATGTTTTTATTTTGGTTTGGCAGCTTCTACGATTTTTTTTTAACGATTTCTCTTCGAATTTGAATAAATTTTACTCGCATTTCAGGGGTTTTTGGGTTTCTTAAATTTTTATAAAATTTAACAAGATTTTATTTAAGCTTGTGATCTGCAAAATTTCGATTATTGATTTTTATCGATTTCATAGATTTTTGTTAAATTTATAGAATTTCGATGGATCCTACTATCTGGATAGTCGAGTGGCTTGTTAATTAGTTTACCCTGTACATACACTAGGTGTAATCTATCTATGTATGTGCTCCCCTAGTTTCCCCGACAAACCAGGAGATCCTTGGCTAGCCACAACACAGTAAGACAAGCTTGCAAGCTCCTAGAACAGGATCAGTGATCAAGTATTCCCAATTTACATCCCCACACGTTGATTGATTGTCTTTCCATAATCACCATCGCCATTATTATTGTTAATGAGAATAAAAATTCTAATCTTAATAAAAATCGTAGTCTGGTTAAACCACTTACTTCAGAGTACCCAGTTTCGTCCTACAAGTTACCTTCGATAACTCTGAAGCTTACGAAACGGTAGATTCTTAAAAGGTTTTCTCGATTCATGGTATAAAAGGGTCGCGATCCTCATGGAATAATCATGACGACTAGGCAATCCCTTTTTCACATTCTACAGTAAGCTTTTTTATTTTCATTCCTTTTTATGTTTTTCTTTTTTTGTTCATTCATCTACGAGGAAAGAAGGGAAACTAATAATCTGAAGGTGCAGTATCAATCGATTCTCTCACTTCCTTCTAATTTTCTTTTTTAATTTTCATCACCTACGGTGATATAAGAAAAGTATTGGTTTCGTTCGAAAAGTGACTTTTGATCATTTCAACGAATCCTCACGTTTTCGACCCTCTAGAATCCGAAAAATAGGGTTTTCGAAAGATGTCGGTCTGTCTGTCGGCCTGTTCGACAAACTCGCGGGATGATCTCGGAAACGGCTCGATGAAAAAGTCTGAAATTCACAGGACTTTACAACCAAATGATGGGCATGAAAAATTGCCATGTCTCGTTTAATTTGAACTCCCGGTTTTACCGGAAATGAATCGATTTTCGCTGTTTTACTGACAAACCTATACTTTTTTCTCTGTATTACCTTTCTGAATGAAAGAATATATTCTTCAGAGTTGAGAATTTCATATATATAGGGCATTCCTTGCCAATGACACCAAAAAAATTGTAAATATACCCAGATCGAATGAGAATGAATGCACTGTATAAAATTGTTGTTTGTCAATATATAGGGCGATCCTTGCCAATGACAATAAGAAATTGTAAGTGTACCCAGATCGAATTGGGATTAAACGCACTGTATGAAATTGTTGTTGGTCAATATATAGGACATTTTTTTTTTATGTGAAATTTTCAATTCTGATCTTCTTTTTCAGTTTTTCATTACTTTTATATATTTTTTCTTCCTCTGACAAACCCATCCTTTTTTTTCTATTTGAGGAAAAGTACTCCGAAAAACTGTTTTTCCGGCTTGTTTACTATTTGGTTCTGTTTTTTTTTTTTTTTTTTGACGTGATTTAGACCGGACTTATCCCGTTCGAATTACAGCCTTTGTATATAAGAACCTCTGCTCGGATTAGTAATTAATTGAATTAACCCCTCGATGAATTGATCCCTTGATTTGTTTTCCAACTTCAGTTTACCGCAGGAAGGTGCTGCTGGTTGCTGCGCTTTACGAACTCGAGGTTCTCGGTTTTCAAACTAATTCTCGTACTAATTCTTACCCTCTGATTAAAACGTATTATCAATAAATGGAATTGCAGTTGACAATTAGACTGATTGAGGATTCTGAACACCAATTATAATTTCTTAATTGACCGAATAAGGAGAAGGAAGAGGATCAATCAGAACGACCTATCTACACGATTTATATAGACACAGATTGAAAAGATGTTTCCTTTGCTCTGCAGGATCACAAAAGAAATTTTAGAATAATAGATACCAGATAATGAGAAGATTGAGAAGTTTTTTCAGATGCAGAAAGAGGAAAGAAGAAGAAGAAGAAGAAGAAGCTTTATCGAGTAATCGGTTAGGTACGGTAATTAATTCATTTCAAAGCCAAAGCGACGGTCAAAAGAAAAGAAAAGCTGAAATTCTGAACAAAAATAACGATCGAGGTATGTAAGTTTATAGAATAATAAGTTTATTTTTTAAAAATGGGGGGTAGCCTTGGTGAAAATTTCTACTCCAACAAATTTCCACGAATTTTTAGAAGAATTTGGAAATTTTATAGACTTTTTTTTTTACCTATATAAAAAATTGTATCTTTGATAGAGTAATTTAAAAAAATGAGTTTTTTTGTTTTGTCAATCAAAGAAGGAAATAAAAATATAGAAACTTAAATTTTTACGAAAAGTTTCAATTTGTTGAAAAAAAATTTGTAGAATTATTTTCACCAAGGAGTATTGAAAGTCTTTCGATCATTTCATTATCCTGGATTATCTCGATCCTCAGGAGTTTAAGAATTTCAAAAAGATTCGAAAGCTTTCTTTAAAGCTTTTTTTCGAAACTGCACGACTGTATCATGGTTTTAATTTTTCAAAAAGTTGTGAATAGTTGAAGAAGATCTACTAACCAAAAACCAAAACCAAAACCAAAAAAAAAAAAGAAAATTCTATGAATTGTATTGCGAAAAATCAATTTTATTTTTTTTTAAAGTATATCGAAAATATTGTTTGGGGTGACAAAAAAAAAAAATTATTGTGAGAATTTGAGTCCTTAATATTAATATTAAGAGGTCTATCATCGCAATTTTAGATTTTTTTTTCCTGAGCGGGTTTTTGTCTCAGAACTCCCAAACCATTGAGTTAAACGAAATTGACTCGAAGATATTTTTTGAAGGAAATTGAATGCTCTACAAAAAAGGTCTGATTGAAATTTTCCGTGAGATGAACCGTTTCTTTACAATCATGCCTTAAAAATTTGTATAGTTTTATAAGCGATGATATAATTTTTCCAAACTCAAAATCGTATTTATGATAATATTATTTCTATTTTACTATCCTGAATAAAAAAAATTCTTTTTTGGTTTTTGGTTATTTTGAAGGATTTCGGATTTTCGCGGAGAGGAGAGAAAATCGAAAAATAATATTTTCGGGTTGGTTTATGAAAATTGTTTTTTTTTTCAGTATTGTCAGAATTATTTAAAAAATTTTACATAAATACGTAATGAAAATAAATGACAGAACTAAATTTTTCATCTAAAATCTATATATCAAATTCTACGGTTGATTCTTGCGGTTAGCAATTCAGAAATTCGTGGCCCAATTCCTGATACGAAACCTCCTCACGTCTCCAACCGCCTAGTCGCACGTTTCTTCCCATATATTGCATTCCTGTCTCGATCGCGACGAAACCCCGCTACCTGTACTCATCCCCCATACAGTATATGTATATACATACTATACATAGATCTATGTATTACATTATACATAGATGTGTATAGATTCTTCGTAAATATTTGACGAACAATAACCATAAGCCCTCCGATATTTGTTCTTCGATTTTCTCACGTGCAGAGCCAAATGCAAATATTTTCATTATAACAAAAAAAAAAAAAAGAAACAGATAATAAATTTGAGAAAAAATTGAGTCTTCATAATTATCCAAAATGAACTAAACTATGCACAAATATTTTGGTTCTTTAATGTCAGATATATTGTAGAAGAAAAAAAACTAAATAAAAAGCGTGAAAATTAATCCAGTGTGATAAAAAGAAAAATTGTTTTGTTTTATCCAGAAAAAAAATTAATATGATATTGCATTTTTTTATTTTTTTATTTTTTTTGGAATTCTAACGGAATATATGACCGGGAAAGATTTGCAACTGTATATGCATTGCATAGATTCATATGCGCAGAAAAACACAAAAAATAAAAAGAAAACTTGATTTGTATTCAGCGATGCAACCTGCGTTGCAGGTATTAAAATGCAGCAAGTTTTATGGCTCTATATACCTTTTATACATAGATTGGTATAGTATGTATGTAAAGTGGTGAAAAATCAGCTCATGTACTGCTCGTAAATTATTTTTTATTGTACTTACTATACGTTATATAGTTTTTTTTTTTTTTTTTCGTTAATTTCAAATAATTTTTATAATATAATTTCAAAAAATTATCAAACTGTGCCTCAAATTTGACTTTTTATTATTAAATCTAATTATATGGTATAAGAACTTGAGTAAATAAAAATAAAAAGAAAATAAAAAAAAAGATTCAAGGAAACGAAGGGTCTGTACGTTGCGCCTTATTATATACAACCCGCGTGCCTGTATGTTTGCTCCGTTAAAAAAAAAATTAGCCGCAATGATAATAATCGCTGTATATATACCTGTACCTATATACAAAATTCTCCGCGTTATATCAAACTCGTTATCTATTGCTGAAATAATTATTAAACATCTTGATAATTATTAGAAACATATTGAAAATAATTTGACGAATTTGTTTTACTTTTTTTTTTTTTTTTTTAGATATTTGAACTTCTTGTAGATTTTCATATAAGTAATTGTAGTTTTTTTTTTTTTTTGAATTCTAGGAATAAAATTGGAAGATTTTTTCAATTACTACGAAAATTTTTCAATTTTCTATGATAAACTACGAAAATCTAGTTTTTTTTTTGTTTTTTTGAAGTTTGATGAAAAGAAAGAAGTTCACGAAATTCACAATTTTATATAAGAATATATGAAAATCTACAATCTTTTTACTAGAAAAAAAAAACTACGAAAATTCAGAATTTTTTTTTTTTTGTATAAAAACGAAAAAAAGAAAAACCTATGAAATGTACAAATTTTCGTAAAAATTCGAAGTTTCGAAAAGTGTGTGATATGCATACGTAGATATAGGTATACATACCGTGTATAGTATTGGAAATCACGAGTTTGTTCTTGCATATGTTCGTTATTATATATATTAGTAAATAATAATAATAATATTCATGATACATAATATAATAATGATTATTATTAATCAGTCGACTTGATAAGTCGTCTAGGATAAAATATGCACGTATAATAGTATTATCCATACACATAGTAGGTATAACGAGGCATTGCATTTGAATTCTACTCTAATTTACTTTGATTTATATTATTATTATTTTTTTTCATATCAAATTTGAATAAAAATTTCCGAAGCTTATTGAAAATATTTCAAAAAAGAAGAAAAATTTCGAGAAACGAGAGAGCAGAAGAGTAAACTTTTAGAAGGAATCATCGTCCCGAGATGAAATAGAACTGAAATTTTTTTATTTTTTTTTGGTTTGGTCAGGAATTTGAAAACTAAAAATCAATTGACTCATTGAAATGTCAAGCTTGGCTCTTTTTTTTTCTATGAAAATCAACGTTTTGTGGCTTTTAACAGAATATATCTGCATTCACAAAAGAAGTCTAAAAGTTTTATGATGAATTTTTTTTTTTTTTTCTCTCTTCTTTCTCAAAAAGTATAATTTTATAAGAAGGGTATATAGTCTGATGTTAGTTTTTGATGATCAGTAAATAATATTTTAAGATATCAAAATCTCTAAAATCAGCAAATAAATTAAAAATCATATCTGGATATCTACTCGTGTTAAAAATTTGTAAAATAATCATCAAAACTGTAGATTATTACAAGAAAAATGAAGAAAAGACAAAATTGCTGACAGAATCGAAATTTATAAAGTGGCTGAGAATTTAGATGAAATATCTGTTATGCACGTATGTATGTTGAACAAAAACGAAAAAAAAAAGCTTTCCGGAAAATAAATTAGTAACATACTCAATAATATGAATATAAAAGAAGAAAAAACCAAAAAAATAAACCCAAAAACGATAAATGTAACGTGATATTCACGTTCTGCATCACGCGACCTAACGATTTCAACATCTTTTTTAGCAAAAACAGATAACAATATCATAAAGGCCGTTCGTTCTCTCGGTTCATTTAAATCGGATAACTTATTGACCTCGTTATAAACATACATACATATATCTTAATAAAGATAATGAATAATAATAATAATAATAAAATTAATAACGATCAAAAAACATTCCATGCTATTTCATTCTATTCTCAATAAATCCAGGGTTTCTATACAGAGTTTTGATTTTCAAATTCCAACCTTTTTCAGGTTTTCTGGGATAATTTTTCTTGAAATTCAAAACCACTTTAAAGTATCTCTATCTAACAAAGTGATTATGAGATGAGTATCTAAGAAATCATAGTTTTTGTTCAAAATTAGATTAGATTAAATTTTTTTTTGTTATTTATGAAAATCATCTTAAATCTGACTATCAGTAGTCATATTACATGTTTGGCAAAATTAATTGAAAACTAAATTTTGTACGGATTAAAAAATGATCAAAATCTGTAAAATTCAAGGTTTAATAATAAAAAAGAAATCTAGGACATTTCCAGGATTTCAAGGCTCTGAAAAAAATTCAGACCAATACCAGGCTTTCCAGGACCTGTAGACACTCTGTTAATTATATATTTGTGTATATGAAACAATTATCTACTATCTTTATAGGCAATTTAAATTATTCTACAAATTCTATTTATTGTTAACTGCTAAAAATATAGACAATTTGAAAAAAGAAATAAAAAATAAAAGATAAAGAAGACGAAAATACGATTTAATTAAAAATGAATACGTAGATTATTGTTGTTTTTAATTTACGAAATACTACACACACATATTCATCAATTATTTTTATATAGTATATTTAATAATAATAATAATAATAATATAATGTAATATAACATACACAAATATCTCTCTCTCTCTCAGTCACGTATCAATAATATTCATATCCGTATAGGTATGTATGATAAAGGTAAGATTATTATAATATCATAGAATATTTATAACAAATTAATTATCATTACTGTTACTATTATTATTATTATTATTCAATTATTCCTAAAACAGAAAATTAAATGTTTTTTTCTTTCAATATTTGTTGATTAATTGATTTTATTTGATTAATAAATTAAGTAATCAATTAATCCATTCAACATATTCATTATTTTCATTGAATTTAGATATTACATTAAAAATATTCAGTTAACTGTTTAATCAATTGTTTACTTATTTATTTTTGTTTCGTTTAGTCTATAGTATATATAGGCTAGGTATATGTATATAACTTCGTCCAATTTTTATTTTTTAACTTATATGTATATGCTCACAATCAGATACACACACGCACGCACAGAACACACATACAATAATCTTGAATATATAAATACATACCAATATAAAGAGAAGAAATATAATATATTCAGAATAGTTTTTTTTTGTTATTTTTAATTTTCTTTTTTTATATACTAAATCAAAGAAAGAAACAAAAACGTTGTTTCAGTTAATTTAAACGATTTTTTTTTTTTGTCTTTTTCCGACTGGTCTTCTATTTCATTCAACGTCTAATTTTCGTTTTTTTACTTTTTTTTTAACCTTTTCTCTCTATCTCTTCTGCATTTTTTTGATTGTTTTTTTGCAATGAAAAAAAAAAAAAAAAAAAAAAAACTATAAAATATTGTTGTATATTAATATTTATATATTTTACTTCTCAAATGATTATTATTATTATTATTATTATTATTTATCATCCTTTATTCTATATTATTTCGTCTTTTTAATTTCACAATACATGTTTTTTTTTTGCTAATGTATGTATCGTGACCAGGATAGTGTAGAGAAATTCAAAGAATAATAGATATTTTGTACTTGTGTATTTTTTTTTAAATGAGTTTATCGGTGTAAGTAGTAGTTTTTCTATATTATTATTGCTTCTGTTGTTGTTGTTGTTGTTATATTATTTTTGTAATTGTGATTTTTTTCTTCTCAATTTAGTTTTTGGTTTATTTATGTTTTTTTAAAATTAGTATACATGTAAGCCTTTCTTAATTCTGACCAGGCAAATTTCTCGAATAAATTGAAAAATATAAAATCAGTATGTAAGAGTATGTGAGAAACAGAGTATCAGAAGAAAAAAAAGTAAAACCAAAAATTAATAATATATAAAACAATTAGAATTAAATTGAAAAAAATACAGAAAACGAAAGAAAGACAGAAAGACGAGGAAAGAGAGAATAAAAAATAACTGACTTGTCTATAAATAATAATGAAAATGACGAAAGAACCAAAAAAAATAAAAATAATAAAAAAAGGATGATGATTTTGATAAATTTCTTTTCAGCTATATGATAGAAATTCAAATAATAAATAAACACTACTATCAATACTGGATAATCTCAGGCCTTTAAAAACTTTGAAGAAACAAGAAAAAAAAAAACAAATTTAAATTAAATGTAATAATATAGAAAAACCGATGCAAATTTCACCAGAATACACCGAGATGTATAAATCATTTATTTTTATTCAAAACCGAATAAAAGAACAATGCAACAAAAAAAAAAAAAGTGTAATACTAATCAATCAAATTTCGAAAGCCAGAAGATATCCTAAGTTCTAAAACAATAATTGATGAGATGATTTTATACTATATATACAAATGATATTCCGACAATGAGTTTAAATGATGAAAAGATAAAGAAAACAAAAAACTTATAATATTCACATGGAAGTAGGCGACCAGAAATTCATTTCTCTAAGTTCAGATGGTTTTGCTTGAAACACATTTGTGTATACATTTTTATTGTTGCTTAACTGCGGACTCGTGTTACTACTGATGGGATCATCTTTAGGTATATAAGTAAGATTCTGTGTTGAAATAGACTTCTTTCTAGTGAGTATCTTAGGCGCAACTGGAACAATTTCTTCGCTTTCATCCTCTTCTTCAATTTTAGAATTAACAATTTCCCTCTGTTGTCCTAATATACTTGCGAGGATCCATCCACCCTGGTATTTTTCTTTGTCAGGTAAAAATGCTCCGGTAAAATAACGGTTCGATTGTATCACCTTTCTACGTGATTTTGGAGAATTGTCAGGAGTTGACATGGGAGATGCGATAGGAGATGCTGGAAGGGACTTACTTCCCATTTTTAAACTTTTTTCGGTCGATTCTGATATCTGAGAAGACTCTAATGTGAAACCTTTCGTCATTTTACTTGACATCATTTGGTTTGCTACGTGGACTATTGATTTACCGCAGAGAGCTGGCTGACCGTGAAAACCATCGTCGATACCTTGAGACTTCACTTTTCCTCCGAATCCTGATTTAGAGGGTTTCGGTTCTGAAACTGTGAAAGAAAGACTTATTAGAAAAGATGGTTTTTTTAAAAATTCTATTTAATCAAATTTCAACTGATTTGATTTTTAAGTCATTTTATGATATTCTTTTTTCATAAAAGACACCAAAATCTTATGAAATTATACAATCAGTTCATTAAACTCTATAAAATTATACGATACTAAGTAATATCTTGGGTCATTTGATGATATTCTTTGATAATATATTGTGAAATTTGACTAAAGGCACCGTAATCTCATGAAATCTTTCCAAATATAAAAAAAATCAAAAAAACTAAATAAAATCATGTAAAACTTGTTAAAACCTTAAATTTGTTTGAGATTCTGAAGTATTTGATGATATTGTTTGATAATATCTCGTGAAATTTGACTAAAGGCATTCTAATCTTGTAAAATTTTTTCGAATATAGTGAAATTCTGCAATAATATTTGATTAAAATCTAAAAAGCTAAATAGAATCATGTAAAACTTGGTCAAATTTTAAATTAGTTCGAGATTCTGATTCATTTGATGATATTCTTCAATAATATCTTGTGAAATTAGACAAACAGCATCAAAATCTGATAAATCCTTTCAAATAGAATAAAATTCTAGCAAAATATTTTGATAAATTCCCTAAAACCGTACGAAATTCTATAAAAAAAAATCTGTAAAATAGCACAAAGTTTCATTAGAAAGTATAAAAAAAACCTACCAGATTTTATGGGTACAAAATTGATGACAAAACCTTCCGAAGCGTGCCAAAAGGCAGCTTCAATTCTGTGATTATAGAATTTGACCACATCAGAAATCATGATTAGTATATATCCGATGAACGTGTAATATAAACTTTCACTAATT
The DNA here is from genome assembly GCA_963924015.1 of Macrophya annulata. Taxonomy (NCBI): domain Eukaryota; kingdom Metazoa; phylum Arthropoda; class Insecta; order Hymenoptera; family Tenthredinidae; genus Macrophya; species Macrophya annulata. Next base: position 13,680,016 of record OZ001257.1, on the reverse strand, counting down.
AAATAAAACTAATATCACAGAATAATAGTGAATAGAATTTTCAGTCTTAGGTATAAAAGAAAACGAGCTAAAAAAATATTTGCTCAGAGCTCAACAGCATTGAGTGAGATCGAACGAACGACTAAACAGTTTATCTCGTAGCTAGAGAATATATAATTTTCTTGACCAGCTGATAGCGAGTTGACTCGGAGTCAACTAGTTATTGATAAACGGTAGTAAATGATGACGGGGAATATAGATAACATGAATATTTGTTGTATAAATTAAATAGAGAATAATTTAGCGAGTTAAATGATGCAACTGAGTGCGTAAGACTGTATGTCAAAATATGTTGTTTGAATTAAATTTATTTATATATTTTTTAGTTCATTTTTATTCTTTTTTTTTGTTAAATGTTTATTTTAGCAGCAGGTGGTCATCTTCGATTGAGTAATATTCTTCGAAAGCAATGGCATATGGTGAGCGTAAAAGCGTGAATTTTCTTTGTAAATATACAGAAATAATTATCAGCCTTAGTTGTAATAAATATGCTTCTAAAATAGCTTTTGAAACAAGATCTTATCTTATTCCGATTTCTAGCCACTTCAACATGACTAATATACACGTATATTCCGTTCTTTTTTATTTTTATTTCTCTGTGTAGTTGATCATATGACTGATTTATTGATTTATTATTGGTGGCCAAAAAAGGCGCAGAGATAAAAGTTTCCTGTTAATAAAATCCAATAATTTTTATTTTATAATGACTCAAACCTTTTTGGGCAGCATTTGGCACAAATGGTTGGCAGGGTAAAGGGTGTTTGCTGAAATCAATATTCCCAACTTCTTTGAAGTCGGGAGGCGGCGGTTGAGAAGATGTGACTTGTTTGGTAGCCGTGATGGTCTTGTTCTCGCTTAAAACTTCGCTAATTGGTCTGAATCCTTCCTCAGAATTTTTAACGGTTGTATCTTGGGTCTTGGAATATCGAACGTAGAAGAAACTGTCGTCGTGGGAAGGCGGGCTGAATGTAGAATCATCAAAATCAAATCTGTAAAAACAGATAAAGCCTCTAGTATTTAAAAATGCTGTAAGAAATTGGTAACTGATTTAAATAACAAGAAATGTTTGATCTAAGACACGTGATTGTAGTTTCATTTTTTTCAGATAAAAAGCTAGTCTGTTTGTTTATGATAACGGATAAGATATCGCGGGGCATCTCAAAGTCAGTTGATAGCCTTCGAGGCATTTGATTATCTAGAGATCGGTTCTAGATTTAAAAAGGCGATAAGACAACGCCCACTTTGTCTTAGCATCATTGATTAATAAAAAGTGAAGTAATTGATCTGTTTAATTATTTTGGGGGAGTTAAGTTTTGATTTTAGATTAAATCTGGTCTATTTTATTCACTGTTTTATACGTACTATGATAATTCTCGCATTTTGGTTTAGTGTGGAAAGCCAGATTTTTGCCAAATTCAAATTCAAATATCCGGATTTATGACTGTCTCAAGCTTCGATAGTGTTCAATATCCTTCGCACAACGCACAAATATTCTTGTAAAGTCGTTTTAAAGGTAGAACAAATCTTAAGAGTCCCTCAACTAAAAATAAAACCTGGCAGTCCCGTGATACTGATGCAGGCCAACTCTCTTTCTCCCTCTCTGTCTCTTTCTCTCTCTTACAAGTTAAAGAGGAGTAGTACAGAGATATAGGTATATAAGCAGTGTCTTGTAGAAATAATCGGGGCTCTTTACCACGGAGAATAAGTTTAAATATACATGAATATAATATAATATAATCTTTCCAATTTTATTCTCTTTTCTGTGATATCATGAACAGAATACTTGGGAAAGTTTTTAGCTGGGAAATAATGATCGCGTAATTAAGGCTGCTTGATTCTTGGCAATTTCCATGGGCAAGGTTACAATACATCACGTTTTATGATAACCGTAGAGTTTTCTGTTTTTGTTAAGGTCGTTTGACGGACGTAAACAAACCTCATTTACATACATTTATTTATTCATATATGTATGTGTGTGTGTGTGTGTGTATTATATAATATATCGATACGTGAATGACCACCGGCGATGAAGAAAATGTTGTTTGAGTTAATTCACTATTTTTTTTTGTTTTGTTTTTTGTAATTATTTATAATCTAGACCGTATGAAATTTTGAAAAAATATTTCAAGTTTTAATGCGATATTTTGATGTTTGAATCAAATCCATGTGCGAGATGAAACTCGATTAGATTTTGATAAAGGATTTGAATCTATGGTGAAAATTGTTATAATATTTGATCAGTTTCCTTGAAATTTATGAATTTCTTTGAAAAAATTCAGAATTATTTCAGCAATATTTCCTCAGTTAAAACTTGAAAAACATTTTGTGACAAAATAGACAAGATTAATCGATAAAATCACACAATAAAATCGCACAATATCTTCATAAATTGACTTAAAAAAAACAAAATGATTAAGAATCAAAAACTGTTATAAGTACCTCACATCCATTTTATTTTTCATCCATTGAGGTAGGGAAATTCCTCCGCCAAGGGATCTGTCCGGTTGTCCAGCAGACCCCATGATGTCTTGTTTATAGATAAATGAGTCCAGAAGAGTGTGAGAATTTAAATACGTATTAAAAGTCGTGGGAGTGTTTTCTCAATGAAAACAAACAAAAGGATGGTGAAACTGCAGCGATGGCTATGCAATTTGTTAACTTGTTGGTATATATTTCTTAGGTGTTGAAACAGTTTCTATTTATATTTCTGATTGTTTTTTTCTTATTGTTTCAATTATTATTCTTATTTCTTTCGTGTTTTTATTTAAAGATTAAAGATTGAAGATTGAGTATGTATAATTGTTTTCTTTCCTCCTTGATATTGAACGACTTAGTTATTATTGCCGATTTTGAATGATATATCAATATCTGTATATCTGAATATCTATATCTCTCTTCTCTTCCCCTTTTACTGGCTCGTCTCCGACGTCCAGAATAAGTACTAAACACCTAGGAGTACCGACTCACCACCATTCTACTGATCTGTAATATAATTAAAACGATTATAATAATTAAAATAAAAAAAAGAGGAATAAGAAGATGAGGATGTTAATTAAATAATAATATTATCATAATCGTACTAAAAAATAGAAACATATTAAGTATATCACACAGAATTAGAATGATTAATTAATTCTTCGTCGATACTATGGATCGATTAATTTCTATAAAATGACCATACTGTATTATATATTAACAATGTAATATAAAAATCGAAAACAAAAAACTTGAAATTCAGACTATTTTTATCTCGTGTATTTTCGAAAATTTACGAGCACAAAATAAAATTGTCTTCAAACAAACAAAAACAATGAAAAAAATATTCGGAAATTTTTTGTTTACTTTTCTGATGTTTTGTGTTCAATAAAGTACATATACATAGGATCTAAAAATATTTATATCTTGATGTATGTATATTCGACATGAAAATGAATGCATATAGAATAAATTGTATAATTACGCAACGTTAAATGATGATGAGCATAATTCGCGGAATTGTTTTGATGACGTATTTACCAACCTATATACATAGTATATAGAGTTACAGATATACCTATGTATACCTATGTTTATACTTGTATTACTACATACACATATCTACATCGATTGTGTGACTATACATATTTAGGTGAGATAGAGCGATATAAGTTGCTTTCTAAACACAAAACAATGTATACATCCATGTATAGCTATAATCTACCTCTATCTACGACACGCGACTTAACACCGTATACGCACGACAGGTGCAAAGAAAGAAGTAAGTTTAATAATCATCGACCGTATTCTATTATATTCTATTGTATTGTTTTGACCGATTTCTCACGCTTATATTTATTTATCTACCAAAGTTCGATTATGTTTTAATTATTGATCAATATTATAACGAGAAACAATCTTTTTTTTATAACAATTATAATGATGATAATAATAATAATAATAATAATGAAAGTTCGAGAAACAGTATTTCATGTATTGAAGAAAGAGAAATGTTGAGGAAGAATAAGTTTAGTAAGAAATATGATTAGTGATGAATTGACAAATAATTTACTCCCAACGTTGTTGTTTATAATGTTTGATAACTTACCCTGCAGCTTTTTCTGCACATGTTAGTTGATTTTTTAGTAACAAAAATGACACCCATAATTACAGATAAATAGAAATATATATTCTATACTTCAAATAAATGAGCAACTCGGATTAAACACGAGCTGCAAACAATGGCCGATTTATACGATGCCTGATCAACGACTGAAAAATATGTGGTGTATGGTCGAGTTAAGTTACTACCAGATTCTAAACTCTTTTTACGAACACACCTTTGCAGTTTAATTTTTCTATCTATCTACACAGGTAGGTAAGTTAGCAGACAGTACGCATACGGCGCCACCGTCGCTTTATGACAATTCGCCCATTTTATATTTATACCATTTGCATTCTTCGCATTGTACAATAATTCAGTAGTTGTAATTAGTATAAGACTAATTTTATATAAATTAACATACACAAACAATTTATTAAGAATCTATAAATGATGTATTTACCTAGACATTGAATCTTATTTTATTCATAAAAGATGCGAGTGTTCTTAAACACACTTCTCCGTTCTAGAACGATATTACAAACCGACGTGGATGTCTATATCTAAACTGTATTATATGCTTGTATGATTGTGTGTAGTCTTATGAGCAGGATGTAGTGTGATGTGTATGTAGTATGTTGTATACCAATGCTCCATAATATTTCTACCTTACGAAAGTAAGTGAGTGAGCGAGAGAAAGAAAGAAAAATAGCTTGAACCTGAACCTGAATAAACGGTGGGGGGTTGTAATTTGCCGAATGTGAACACCTGTGTACGCCAATTAATAAAGGAATGAATAAATAAATAAATTAATTGTAATAAAGCAATTAAGAGTACGCATACATACAACATCGGTAGATAATAAAATATGTAAATAATAAAAGAAGAAGGAGAAGGAAAAGAAGAAGAAAATCTAAAAGATCGAAATATATACATTATACATAAAATTTCGGTAACAATAGGTATACACACACATTTTCTCAGTACAGTTGTATAGAAAAAAAAAAAACAAGTGTTTCTACAGATTTAACTTTTACGTAAAACGATCGTCAACAGAAGCAACAAACTAAGAAGAAGAATTAGAATAATTTTATCAAGTATTAACTTGTTCGTTTCTTTAGATCACTTAAATCTAAATCTTGATAACTAGATACATACATACTACTAAATACAAAATGGTTGTAAATGTCACACGTTGTGGTAGAAAAACAGTATTTCTTGTCGGATGCGCCTGTGTCGGTGCCTACGTTGCTTACCGATATTGGAGAAAGAGAGAATTGAAATCAATCGACGAAGGATTCGACGAAGTATCAAAGGTTAGGATCCCGTACTACTTACCTCTCTCTGTCATTCATTTTTCGCCTAAACTGTTGCAAGAACTGCGATTTCATCTCTTTCTAACATTACACAAAAAAAAAAATTTGCCATTTTTTTTTTTCACCAAATCGGTAAAAAAAAATTTACCAACTTTGTAAATATCGTAATTTTTTGGTCTTATTCTGTCCCCAAAATATAGATCGACGATAGCAATGAGAGGAGAGTACTTTTGCTCGGCTTAGACGGGGCTGGAAAAACATCTGTAATGAATCAAGCGATCGCAGCAACCGTACCTGGAAGCACATACTCAGTTCCTCCACCTTCGACTAATGGATTTGGTGTTTTTAAGCTGAAAAATGGAGCGTATATACTCAATATTTGGGAAAGTATGCAGTTTCTTTGTTTATGAACATTGTTTAATTTGTTATTCAATTTTTTGTTGGATTATTTCACAGCTTTGAACTAATTTCACACATTTTTGTACGGTATTTGCAGATCTTAGGGCCTTAAATCGCCCTTAAATCGCTTCAAAGTATTTTTTAGGGACCATACTGAACCTCCAGAGACTCAAAAATGAAATTTGAATCAGATTTTGTTGAAATTTTATCAATTTTAGCCAGATTTTATTAATTTTTATCAATTTTAATCCAATTTTTATGAAACTTCATTAGGATTTTAACATTTTTGTGATTGTTTGGTTGAAATTTTAACAGAACTTTATCAATTCTCTCCAGAATTTGAATGTTTTATTCAAATTTAATACAGTTTTCGAGAAAACAAAAAATTTTCACTCTTTCTTTTTTCTTAGTCCCATTTTTACGGATTTTGATAGAAGATTTAGATGAAATTTTACATGTTGTGATCAGATTTTACTAGAATTTCACAAATGACTAAATAATTTCACAGATTTCTCTAGAATTTCATTTATTTCACTAAGAATTCTCCTACATTTCACAGATTTCATTGAATTTTCATATAATATCAAGTATAATTAAACTTTTTTAGTGAAATTTCAGACATCAAAGCAAGATTTCCTTTTATTTTTCTACAGTCTCCCATATTTCATCAAAATCAACAAAATTCATTCAAATTTCGTATAATTGATCATAAAATCAACTTATTTCTTCAAGATTCGTTCAATTTTTCACTTATCACACTTGAGACTTCTTCAAAATCTCTCAAATACTTGGTTTAAATTTCTATAAAAACTTCAAAAATTGCAAAGGCTTAATATTACAGTTAGACAAACTTTAATTACAATCCCTGAACCCAAAGACCAAACATTATCTACATATAATCAAATTAATTCACAGTCGGAGGAGCAGACGTGACAAGAAAATACTGGAGTAATTTTCTCCAAGATACAGATCTTTTAGTATTTATGGTAGATGCAGGAGATACGAATAAATTATCACTAGCAGTTTACGAGCTTAAACAACTCTTAGGTGATCCAAGAATGGACGCAGTACCGATATTAGTGATCGCGAATAAGCAGGTGATTATCCGTTTTATAAATCCGTCAAAATCTAATCCCAATATCTGAATAGAATTTAAATATATTTATTTTCTTTGTTCATTTCTTTTCTCTCAAGGATTCTCCAACCGCTTTAAGGCCGGATCAGGTCAAGGAAGCCTTAGATCTGCGCAGCATACCACCAAACAAACATAAAGTTGAAGTAATCGGTTGCCAAACTCGTCCATTGCCAGATATTCCATCTGGAACAACTACCTACACATGGCATCATCCGTCTATCGAATTAGTAAGAAAAAAGATATTCGCAATGGCAACGTCTACTTAATTTAATTAATTAATTTGATTAATTGAATAAATTATCTATTATTATGTGTATAGTAAAGAATAATGAATTTATTAGAAAAAAAAACAAACAAAAAAATTGAAACGATACAAAAAGATACAAAAAGAGAAAAGATATAAGAAACAACGAAAATAATGATACTAATTGGAGACTAATTTAAGAAAGTAACTGCTTAAAATTAGAAATATATCATCTATTGTCTGTTTTTTTTTTTTTTTTTTTTAAACACTGTTTAATTGAAACGTATATTTTTTCTTTGTGAATGATAATAATAAGCTGAATATTCAATCTAGTAATTTATTATATCAATTTATTAAGTGGATGCTATGAAAGAAAAGAAAAAATTAAAAATTGAACTGTGTTTGTGTCGATAATCAGATTTTTAAAACTGGATATTAATCAATTAATTTATCGATTGATTAATATTATTTGTTAATAGTCATATTCTTTCCAATTTTGCGGAATGAGATAAACTTTATTTTTTGATTTTAACTAGATGGGGAGAAAAAAAAAAAAGAAACTAAAGGAATTGTAACGAACTTAATTTAATAATATACCTATTTAGATATAGTTTTTGTGTAAAGTAAAGTAAATGTTTCTTCTTCGTAAGCTGCAGCGGTTTTAAAACTTAAACAATCGTCTATTTTGTTTTGTTTAATATTTTGCTGATAAAAAAAAAAAAAAAGAAATAACAGTTTAACATCGCTGTTATTATAAAAATGTATAAATATTCGATAATTTTCATAGAAATATTTTGCTACAAGCATTTTCTTTATGGATTTTTTTTTATTTTTTTTTCATTATCATGTCTTAATTTTATTTAGATTCAAAATTATTACAGCTGCAGTAGCCTATTATTTTCAAAATTATATACGGTGCCATATAAGAAGTGAATGTATTTAATTATAAAACTTCTCGTCGATTTAAAAATGCATAACTAATTAATAAACAATAAAAAGAAATTCAATGAATTTTTTTTTTTATATCAAATCTTAAATAAAGTTTACGTTATAATTAAGATTCTTAATTAAAATTAAAAGTATAAAATTAATAATAAATATGAATAATAATAAAAAAAAAAGCATAATTAAATATTGAAACTTGTTATTTATTTATTCTTTCAAATATCGACAATCTAATTTGACGCAAAAATTAATTATTTACATTAAAATAAACGTTCATATAAAATATTATCAATCATCATCGTCGTTGCTATCTGTAACAAATTCTCCGTCGTCTAAAATATCGTCTTCAGAAAGTTCTTCCTCGCTACTAACATCGCTGAGATTTAAGAACCCTTCAGCATCGTCATCACCCTCAAATTCTTCATCTTCGCTATCGCTAGATTGAGATTTTTCAATCTTTTTCAATTTCTTTGAACTCTTTAACGAATCTTCTTTCAAATCCTCCCTTTTCTTAGATTGTAATTCTTTATTATCAATTCGTAACGAACTAGGAGTCTTATTTTCCTTCTTTGTCTTTTCCTCAATTTTATTATCTTCCTCTTCGCTCGATTCTTCATCAGAAAATAGCTTCAATTTCTTCAGCCCATTAGCACTCTGAGTTTTAGTCTTGTTTACAAAATCGCCACTAGAATTCTCTTCTCTTTCCTCAGCACAAAATTCTTCCGTTTCATTCTCTACTGAGTCAACTTTCCAGATTGATTTATTAGACTCTTTGACTGGAGGAAGTTTTCGCTTTCTAGGAGCGCTGTATTTCTTCGCATTCTCTTCTCCAAGCTTACGCTTAGTTTCTTCTAACGGCGTCGGATCATCGAGAACAATTTCACCGCTCTTTAGCAAGTATTCTGCGTACTGTTCAGGAATGCTTTTGAAAGTATTTATTTTAGCCCGAATTTGGCACCAGGTCATTTGGTAATAGTTTTTTCTGTCCCTTGCCATCGCCTGGAATTATGTAATATAATAAAGAGTTATTAATTGGTTTTTATTTTTATTAAAAATGCGATATTTGGGTTCGAAATCTAGTTCTAACTTCAAAGTAAAAAGTTTTCATAATCTTAAGACTTTATCTTCAAAATACGGCTGTTTTTATTAAAAAAAAAAAATTTATTTCGACTTTTTATCATCAAAAAAGTAGAATATAAAGAGAGAGAATTTTTGTCAAGCTTTTTTTAATCCGAGATAAACCGATTTTTCTTTCTATTTCGATTTCTAAAGTCGCAAGTTTTTAATTTTTTTTTATACTTTTTAGTTAAAACAATAAAGAAAATGGACTTTTTCTTTTAACTAGATAAACGTTTTTGAGTTTAAAAATCTAGATTCTGTTTTCCCAGTTTGTTTATTCAATATCCTAACAATTCTCTTTCTTTCTCCTCATATTCTTTTTGTTTATAAATTTAATAATTCAATTATGTTTCTCAATTAATTTCCCTTTTCCCAGATATCTGCGATCTTTTTCACCTTATAATCATCTCCATATTTATCCATGAGATATGTAACGAAATGAACTTGGCTATTAGGTAGCCTAAACATTCGTTCTCTGGGTGCTTTGGCATCTTCTTCAAGTTTATTAACAACATGAATTTTTTCTCTTTGAATATGACTATCAGTAATTTCTTGTTCATCGTTTTCATCAGGTTCTTCATTATTTTCCGAGCCATTTTCTATCCCATTTTTAACAAGTTTAGAAACTTTGATTATTCCTCGTTTTGTGGAAGGAATTTTTAGAGCTTCGTTTGGATCGTAGGCCAATCCCATGTCCCTCAAATTTGTTCTAATCGATCTTTTCAACTCCCAAGAATTTTCGATTTCCTCGCTGTTAAAATTTTTACAAAATTTTGAGAAAATTAAAAACCAAAAGATAAATATTTATACCTTATGCAAAACGTGTCGTGTTATTAATTTTTAGGTTAATTTTAACAGTTAGGTTATGTGCTTAGAGCCATAAACTTACCATTCAATTTTTGGTACTTTTTGGAGTTTATTTCGCAGTCTTTTTCGATTCACATTAGCCCTGAACCTCTTCTTGCGTTTCTGTTTACGTATTTTAGTCATTTTCCTATAATTATTTAAGATCTAAAACTGTCTTAACTTGAGTTTATCCTCTCTGAGCTAAACACGTGCGCAATTGCTATACGTACGCGTCTATTCAATCTTCAAACTTCGGTATTATCCCTCGCTGCATTACCGACGTGAATATTGTCTCGTGTTTATTCCTTATGAACAATCTTACTGACCGTACAGAATCTGCGATTAAAATTTTTCCACTTTGTCTCATAGATAGCGCCACTGTCTGGCTTAACGACTTTATAGACTAGTAAAATCCTAAACTTCGAAAGGAACCTGCACAAATCTTATGGGAACTGGATCCCAGTCCAATCAGTTTGGAAATACAGCATAATGTGCTTCATGTAGTCCCGATCAAAAGTGTCCATGAGTAAGGGATCGAAAAATGGACAATTTTTTAAATATGAAGTATCAAACATCGAACTAAGTCCCTATTATCTTGGAAACGGTTAGATTCATCGAAAAATATCAAGAGATCTTTTTTTTAGAGCGTTTAATTTCGAACAAAAGTAGCTACGTAGAATCTTTATAAATAGATTAGTTCTTGAGATATAAAAATCGAAAAATTGAACGTTCAACAAAAAAGATCTTCGAAAGGTTTTTTTCGATGAATCTAACTGTTTTCAAACTAATCATGGGGCTTTGCAAGCAATGATAATGTAATACACATTCGAAATTGTATTAGAATCATTAATTTTGAAACAATTCTGAAAAGAAACAATCGAATTTTAAAAATTTCTTCTTCTTAACTCGCTGTGGTACAAAATCGCACACTTGATTGCCGATTTCCACTCTTCTCCATTGCCTTTTTCTAATTCATAATATATGCTGCCTTTTTTCAAACTGTCCCAATCGACCAAACTTTCCAAACTGTCTCCAGTCCCAAGTGACCATACTTACCGTCGTCTTATCTTGATCGATCACACTTTTCTTCGTCTTGTCCCAATCGACCACATTTTATGTCATTTTGGCTCAATCGACCATAGTTTTTGGGGAAAAATTGGTGATCAGATCCTAAGCATCGACGGTTTTTGAGTTACGGTTTTGACCCGAAAGTGCTCATATTACAATAATTTATTATAGGTATATATGAGATATTTATGCATATTTCAAAATTTTTAACTAACATGGGAAATTTTTTCTTTTAAACTTTGGAATTTTATAACTCGTCAACGTATTAGTGTACTGATAAGACCAGAACATATTTTTGTAGTGAATTGAACGCTCTACAAAAAAGGTCTCTTGTTCTTTTTTGATAAATCTAGCTATTTCCAAGTTGGCGTATTGGTTATTAATGGTAATTAATCATGACTAACTTGGAAACAGTTGGATTCATCGAAAAAGATTAAGATACCTTTTTTGTAGAGCGTACAATTTTGAACAACAGTACTCATGCAGAATCTTTCTAAGTAGATTAATTTTCAAGATATAAAAATCGAAAAGTTCCACAAGACCATTTCCCACGTTATTTAGATGTGAAATAGAAAATCGCGATGAGGCACCTCTTAATATTAATATTAAGAGCTCAAACTTTGACAGCATTTTTTTTTCGTCTTTTGGAACAATATTTTTGACTTACTCTTTGAAAATAAAAAATCGTCGATTTTTTTGAAACGGTCTAATGTATACATATAGGTTTCATCAAATTTAACGAGTTCTAAATGAAATCGAATATCGAATGGTATACTTTATTTCGTTAAAAAAAATTCGTCCGAAAGAGATGGCTGTTTAAGATAAAAACGATAGAAGTCTTCAATCCGCTGAAATATAAATTCTAAAAAATTGAATATTCAACAGTATTATAAAATCCGTGACGAGTTAATAATCCGAGATCTGAATAAATATACAAATTCAGCTAGAATGTATAATAAAACCGTCTATATTATATCTCTAACATTTTTTTTCTTCTTTTGGAGTTACGTTTATCAGTTTAACTATTCAATTCACGATTTATTCGGGTTTATTTAAATAGAGACACGAATCTTTAAAAATTCTTCAATCTTTTCAGAACATCTCGATATTTGAAGAAATTGAACTTCTACAATTTAGAAAATTCGGAATAATCGATTCCAGATTGCAGATTTTCATTACGATTTTTTTTTTTTTTTTCAAGTAACGTTCACTTAGTTCAGTTTTTCGATCCCGTTGTATAAAAATTTCATCAAATTCTTTATAAACAAAAATGATAAGGTAATAATAAATTTTGAACTATTTTGAATTCGCAAATATTCTACATATTTGTTTTGTTTCTTTGTTTTTTGTTATAAATGCAATTCTATATAATTACAAGCGACAACATTCCGAAAAACCTTAAATTCTTCACACGTAAACGCATTATTTAACTACAATATGTATTTCTAAAATTATCGTGCTGCACCAACCCGAGCTAAATTAATATTCACAGCACGACTAACTGCGGAGTAAATTCCATCCACAATTTCCCTCGCAGCTTCCAGATTCCTACGAGCCACAGCATAAGCTGGATGTCCAATATATCCATGTACACTTGATGTGGTAGTAGCTGGACGAATTCCTCCTAAGAAATTGATTATCGATGAAGAATCCACGTCTCCAGAAATCAGGATTTTTGAATTCGGATCCAAATTATGGAGCAAATATTCTCTTCCAGGAATCCCGAAAATGGTAGCCGACGAATGAGAGGGATAGGGATAAGATGAGGAAGAAATTTCTGGAATGGTGGTTTTTTTAGGGACAGAATTGACTCCAGAATTAACGTAATTAATGTTTGCATAATTTTCTCGGGGGTAAGATGAAGAGGAATAAGTTTTAAGAGGTTGACGATGGGCGGAAAGGACGTAAGAAGATCCCGGATATCCATGGGATATAAAAACACCTCCAGGGGCAGAATATGATATAGTACGAGCGTTTGGTCCAGTTGAAAATACGCTGATGGACGGGCCTGAAGAAGCCGCGATGTAAGAGGAGTAGGAAGGTCCGGAATTGCCAGAAACTGTAATTAATTTATTTTTTGAATATTAACAGGTTCAAAAAATCCTGAAATGTAATTAAAAAAAAAAAAAAAACTGAAAAATTAATAATCAGGGATTTATACTGCTGATAATAAAAAAGAGAGAGAGATATGTGAGGAGAGAAAAAAAAAATGAATAACGCATGCAGGTAATGAAAATTTGAAAAAAATTGTTTACTTTTCCCAAATTTTTTTCTTCTGCTTCGGCGTTTCTTGAATATATATGAAAAAGAGGATCATGGATACCTAAACAGAATTTCGGGACGGGAAATGAAAATTGGCAATTAGGAACGAGAGTGGAAAATAAATATTATTATAAGAAAAAAAAAAAAAAAACAGGCAGAATTCTGAGGTTTTTAAATTCTGAAAAAAATTCTCGAAGCTTTTTGTATCGATAGCAAAAACTTGGGTTCCAAATTCAATTGAGATTTAACAAAAAAATTTGGAATTTGTGAATTTTTTTAAACTTCTTCAAGACCTGTTTTTTTTTTTCGGTTACTAAAAACGTGGGAAAAAAAACCAAAACAACAAAAAAAGAGACAGAATTCTGTGGTTTTCAAATTCTGGAAACATTTTTGAGGAGTTTTGTATCGATAGAAAAATGTTGGATTTCAAATTTCATTGAGATTTGATACAAAAAATGTGAAATTTGTGAATTTTTACAAGGATTGAACTTTTTTTTTTAAATTTTTGAAACCCTGTTTTTTTTTTGTTCTCCACTTTTTTAGCAACCAAAAAAAAAAAACAAGCAAGCAGAATTCTGTAAAAATTTTCGACATCTTTCGTATCGATCTCAAAAACTTGGCTTTCAAATTCACTCGAGAGTTGATACAAAAAACATGAAATTTGTAAACTTTTTTAGGACTTGAACTTTTATTTAAAATTCTTCAAGGCCTGATTTTTTTTTTTGGTTGCTAAAAAAGTGGAATAAAAAAAAAAAAAAAAAAAAATACTAAAACATCTGCGTTTACCATCAGCGGAAGTTCGTGATACTGACGGGATCTTGCGTGTATCTGAAAAACGCGTCTTTGAATAGTTTGAAATATCCGTAGACGCCAGCTGGTGATCATCGTCTGATATCTTAGAGGTTGATAATATCATATTTGCAGACTCTCCGTTTGTCGAATAGATATTTTGACCTCCGTAACCTCCGGCGTTATTTTCCTGGGCGGACTCAACCGCTCCCATAATATCGATCGTGTTTGTAATCGTCGTGTGCGACGCAGCTGGACCGGCTGCGAAGGCGCGAGAAACAGCCTCTGGGCATATTAAGCTGCAGGCGAGGATCGTCAGTAAACTCTAAATCGCAAATAGTCAAAATAAACAAATTAAGCTCTCGGTAATCGACTTGATCGAAGCCTAATTCGTTCGCCGTTCAACAAACTCCTCAAAAAAAAAGAAAAAAAAAAAAAAAAAACAAATCGCAGATCAAAAAAGATCAAATTTTTATTTTTTGTTTGTACAATTTTTTCCATTCGTTTATATTTCTTTTTGATTGCGTTATATAATTTCTTGGATATTCTTTTATGGGATAATTATAATCGCAAAGTTTCTGTGACTTTTTTTTTTCTTTTTTTTTTTGTTTTATCGGATTTCTAATTGGCGAATCCAGCGTTTGCTTTTCGTGAGGATTAATTGATTCCCCCGCTTCTCGCTAACGGGACAACCTGCAACGATCCACGTTTATAATTGATATCCTCAATATTATCATCAGGGGAGTTTGAAAAAAGCTTCAATTTCATTAGCGTGGGGTTGAAAAGCCGGACGGAGCCTTTAAATTAACAACTCACGGTCTGGAATTTTTTTATTTTATTTTATTTTATTTTTTTTTTGTCCCATTTTTTGATTACACGTCTATACGCACTCTTTTATCATTTCTCTTAATATCATCGTACAATTTCGTCAAAAGGAAATAACAAAACGGAATAAAAAAAAAACTCCAAGTATCAAATTAGTCAAAAATTGTTAAAGAAAATTGACGAAAATTCTGCAACCCATCTCGTTCAATCTTATAACAGTTTTTATCGATGAACTTGACTACTTCTGAATTGAACTGTAAAAATCAGATTCTATCGCCTTAAATTTGACTTTTGAATTTTAGGATTTAAGGATTTGTTTAAGATCCTGATTTTTTTTTTTTTCATTTTTTATTATTATTCTTGTTCATTTTTTTTTTTTTTTTTTTTTGTTTACACCTTGTTTCACAATTTTTTCGATTTTTTATTTCTCGATATAAATCCAACGACGACTGTAATATGTAGTAGGTACAGTTGATTTATGGGATAAGTTTACAGACTAATTTCGACGAGCTAAAAAAAAAAGAAAAAAAAAAAAAAAATGACGAGAAACCGAAAGAAGGAAAGAAAGGAAAAAAAAAAAAATAATAATATGTGCCAAAAATTGTATTACTACTAAAATTTATTGTCCGAGATATGTTTTCTGTTTTTTTCAATTTTTTATTTTTTTTTATTTTTAAGGAATTTAGATTTTCCGATAACTGAGTAAAGCGGATATTTATACGTTCTCATACCTTAAAGGTCATGATAGTCAGCTGACGATGTTCCACCTTTTACTGAACCTCTGTAACTTTGACATCAGAGTATTTATACACTTTCATCACAGAGGGAGTTAATATAGTTTGAAATTACTCAGAATATTACAAAGAGCCACTATGAGCTGGGTCTGTACCCACAGGATGAATAAGATTTAATAATCAAGTAACGATGTTAATAAAATTTAATATATTTCTATGTTTTTCATTTCGTTGTCTCTCTCTATCTCATAAAAAGAAAGAAAAAAAAAAAAAACAATTTTACTACACGACAATGAAAACCTTTTCTTTTTTTTTTCTAAAATATTTTTCCTTCTTCTTCTGCTTCTTTTTCTTTTTTTGATCTTCAATAAGATTTTCGATCTATCATTTTATCATCGTTAACTTGAAAAGACTCTCTTGAGAGTTTAGATAGAAAAATAAAAGTTTTTTCCTAAACTGTGTTTATCAGATGAAATTTTACCCAGAGTTTTGAACAAAGGAAGAAAAAAAAATACAAAAAAAAAAAAAAAAAACGTTATTACAGCTACTTAAACTTTTCCTCATTCTTACTTAGTTCGTTCGATCAATCGTGATCGTATTTTCGGTGTTCGTATATTGTTTATTGTTCTTTCTGATTTGAATATTAAATTCCAAGTAGTACTTGTGATCGATTGATCAGTAATCGAGATAAACAAAGTCGATTACCTGCCTTTTGATGATCGTCTTTCATCCACAGTAGTCGAGTTTTAAACTCTCGAAAGAAAAAATGAATAAAACAAGAAGAGAAAGAAAGAAAAAAGAATTGGCTTATTGGTAATATCATTTTGCTCAGGGATCAGTACCTACCTATCTACCTCGTCGTACCTTTCACCGCAGATGATAATCAGAGTCAAGGATCCTTGAGCTGATTCACTCTATCCGTTCGTAATAAGCACTTACTATACAAATACGAATTGAATGAGACAATTACCTAAGACTAAACGTGAGAACAATACGATATTTCAAATCGATGATGGAATGAACGTCATATTTTTAATTTTTGTGGAGTTAGCTCCTTCTCTTTTTTTCTTTACATGTAAATCCCTTCTTCAAGGGGTGTTCGGACTATTAAGACTTCGACAAAATTGATGTTTTGTTTCAATTATTGATTCTGAAAGACGCGTCTTTTATAAAGAATTGAGAAAAAAATTCACAGAAAAATTCGAAAAGTAAAAAAGGATAAGGGTGAACAAGATCTTGCAGCGACGAATCTCTATATATGGTCCAGGAATCCCGTGATAGGTTTGAAAGTTTTTTGAGTCATAAATTAGAGAAAACAAGCCGAAAAAACAGTTTTTCGGAGTACTTTTCATCAAGAAGAAAAAAAAGGATGGGTTTGTCAGGCAAAGAAAAAGTATAAAAAAGTAATGAAAAACCGAAAAAAAAAGATTAAAATTGAAAATTTCACATAACAAAAAATGCCCTATGTATTGACAAACAACAATTTCATACAGTGCGTTTAATTCCAATTCGATCTGGGTGGACTTACAATTTCTTCTTGTCATTGGCAAGGATCGCCCTATATATTGACAAACAACAATTTTATACTGTGCATTCATTCTCATTCGATCTGGGTATATTTATAATTTTTTTGATGTCATTGGCAACGAATGCCCTATATATATGAAATTCTCAACTCGGAATAATATATTCTTTCATTCAGAAAGGTAATACAGAAAAAAAGTATAGGTTTGTCAGTAAAACAGCGAAAATCAATTCATTTTTGGTAGAAGCGGAAGTTCAAATTAAACGAGACATGGAAATTTTTCATGCCCATCATTTGGTTGTAAAGTCCTGTGAATTTCAGATTTTTTTATCGAGCCGTTTCCGAGATCACCGCGCGAGTTTGTCGAACAGGTCGACAGACAGACCGACATCTTTCTAAAAACCTGTTTTTTCGGATTCTAGAGGGTCGAAAACGTGAAGATTCGTTGAAATTAGCAAAAGTCACTTTTCGACCAAAACCAATACTTTTCTTATATCACCGTAGGTGATGTAAAGTAAAAATAGTCTGAACTTTGAGGGCGTTTATCTCAAAGTTACATTTTCGAACACGGTGCAGGACATCACAACTTTTTTACCGAATGATTATTTTTGCTTTAAATTTGAACTGAATTTGTAGAAAACCTTTCTCCAGAACATGGAACCCCTCCAATAACATTACGTCATTGTAAGACTGAAAAAAAAACTATTGCAGACTATTTTTCACTGCAAAAATATATTTAAAAAAATTAAAATTCATATACAACTTTCAAAATTATTGTTCAAAGGTTGAAAATTCAATGAGATGAAATCAGTGAGTCAGTCTTATTCGTTGATATTTATCCATGAACAGGTAAGATGTACGCACTGTCTATTCAAGAATCTTTTTTTCTTCGAGTGAGGCAATTGATAGAAGAAATTGGGAATCGATCGAAACGAGAATACAGAAAGTAGGTGAAGAACGGATATCGTAAAGGAGGGTCGGATGGGGTAGATGAGAAACGGAGACGCGTAGAGAAACGTCCCCAGAGAAAACGGACGATAAGTGATCTCAGTCTACTAAGTTAGATTCGCTCTTTTTCCTGAATGAAATGTCAGGTTTATAGGTCGTGGAAACCAATCTCAGGAACTTTGTATAGTAATTAAAGTTTTTTTTTAGTTTTTATTTCTTTTTCAAATACAAAATAAATCGAAGTAATAAAAAAAAGATGTTCTTCGTCTTTTCTCGGTTTCAATGAATATGTATACACTGTCAATAAACTTTCGACAATATCCTCAGATATATCGAAATTCAAATGTCAAGTGACGTATGGACCCAGATACACATAACTTGTCTAGAGACAAATTGACATGTCGTAGACGACAGCCGTTTTCATTTCAATATAGAAATTAGATCGTATATCACACATTTGCTATGTTGATTTATGATAATAAACCGGTTCGATTTATCAGCGAAAGTGAAATGAATTAATTACACAGTTCGAGAAATTAACACACAACGATTGATTTTTTGGCGGATTTAATATATACGGATTATAATAAGCTATTTAACAAATTTCACGATATGGTTTTGGATATATCCACGAAAATCAGGCAAAATCTAACTGGGATATAATTTTTTTAGTAAAATTTTTCATATATCATGTTTTTCACGTTTTTTTTTTTTTTTGTCATACCAAAGACGTTAATAGTCTATAGAATTTGTAAAATAGCTCATATATATGCCATTTCCTTTAATCTAAAAGTCGCAAATAACTCCAAAAATAAGATCCGCCTAACTAAATATTTCACAGAAAAGTTTCTTCATTCGAAAAGCTCAATTGATCGGTAAAATATTTTTCTTTATTAATCCAGAGATGGTTTTCAAGGTCAAACCAGAGTCAATTTCAGTTTTTTGAATCGCAAGGGGTGCTTTTGTTTCTATCTCAGTCAATTTTTATTGTAGACAAAATTTTTAACATAATATTTCAAAGCTTAAATTATTTGGTAAAAGTTGTGAATTCGATTATCGTAATTGAACCACAAGTTTCGCGTTGTTAGCGACAGGTTGGTGAGCCTTGCAAACCGATTTAGTGTCGAATTCCTGGAGGGTAACGAGCGAACGTGATATGACTTGAGAATGAGTAAAATTTCGAACTGCTGAAGTCAGTCGATAATAACAATAATCGATGTTTCAGAGGCGGAGATTCCCGTTTTAATATCATATTAATCATAATAATTTTCGAGTCACCTATGTATGTATGTATGTATGTACATTGATATTTTCAAAGAGACAATATGCGTAGTACATTGATATTTTCAAAGAGACAATATGCGTACTAAATTTAAATTCAAACACATTGCTTTGTTTGAATGAAAACGGAAATTCGCAATATCTGTGATCCTGTATTATATAATTATTGTATTTTCAGTATTGAAATTGTTCCTTTAAATTGAAACACAGCTGTATTTACGTTCGATCATCCCTCAACCCTCGATAACTCAGTGATTAATACTGTAGTCACGTTCCTGCGGTCCAGACTACCCGCGTAATTAAATATAAAACTAATAGTGCAGCGATAAAACGACACACTAGTTACACAGAGGAATAATTAATCAGTCAGTAATAAATTTTCGTAGAAAAAAAAAATAATAATAATAATAATCATACAAAACGGTTTGCTTTATGTCAAAAAACAATCTGTCCAATTTTATATTTTCATTAAACAATTAGATGAATGAATAAATGAATAAACAATCGTTTAAATAGCACTCTTTAAATATTTATTAACGACATAAACAGAATACAATTTATTTACATCTTAAATAAGACGGTTGGTTACCTTCAATTACAAAAAAAAATGAAATTACCAAGCGTACTGAGCACCAAGTCCTTGGAAGGAAGTATGTACAACTGCTGGGGCAGCGGCGTATCCGTAACCTGGAGCAGAGGCGTACGCTGACTTAGCAACGAGTGGGGCAGCTGGGGCATAACTGTAAGCTGGGGCAGCATAAGCAGCCTTAGCTACGACTGGGGCAGCGTGAGAGTAAGCATAGGCGGGGGCAGCCTGAGCGTAGCTGTAAGCTGGAGCGGCGTATGCGGCCTTAGCAACAACTGGGGTAGAGATAGAGCTGTAAGATACGGCTGGAGCTGAAGAGTAGTGGGGGGCAGCTCTGGCGTAACCGTAAGCTGGAGCGTGGGCAGCGTACGATAGAGCTGGGGCTACGGCGTGGGAAGTGTATGACACAGCTGGGGCTACGGCGTGGGAAGCGTAAGATACAGCTGGGGCTATGGCGTGGGAAGCGTACGACACAGCTGGGCCTACGGCATGGCTGTAAAGAGCGTCGTTCGTGACACGGCTGTTGCTAACGCGTACGCTTGAGTGTGGAGAGTCTACGGCCTTGCTGTAAGACGAGTAGACGTTCTGTCCGGCGTATCCCTTCTGGGTTGACTCCTGGGTGTATCCTACACTACCGTAGTCACCGGGGGCAGTTGCGATGCTGTAGGCAGCTGGTCCTCCGGCACTAGCAACAGCCAGAAGGGCGGAAAGGGTGACGAGCTGAAATATAATATAGAAAAATGATAAATCGATTGATTTTAAATGGAAAATTAAGAAAATCGTTAAGTGAAATTGATTTTTTTTTTTTGGGGGGGGGGGGCGGGGGGGAGATTTATTTCGACGGTTTTTAACTGTTTATTTTTTTGGGACTCACCTTGAAGGCCATGATGATTGTTCTTGGTTTGGAGAGCTGGTAGATCTGTCTTAGGTGTCTTTAGGCTGGAGTATATATACGATTTGTGTTGTATGACGTCATTGGTATAAGCGAAGGCATATTTAAGTCCCACTCCTGTCCTTTATTGTATAATGTATGGATTATTGCTTACAGATAGCGCGACACGCACACTGTCACACTATTACGCTGTACAATATTCGGTAACAGGTTTTTAAAAGAGACAATACTCTCCTCAGGACATTCTGCGTGAACTAGATACACGGTTTTTGAGGCGTGGCTTTGGTCCGGGCCTCGCAGATTTACGATCTCCTATCTGGAGCACTCGCCACTTATTAGGAAGGCCACGCGTCTCGATCTCTTGCACCATGCAAGACCGTATCTCATATCTTTCTCTTATTTCGTGTACTCTCAATCATTTTCTTTTTTTTTTACACATTTTTAACTGTAGGTACTATAATCGTCAATTATTTCTGTACAAATTATTCAATTGCACGCAATTGTGAGTCAGAGATTTTTAAATCCCTAAAATAAAAAACAAAAAAATTAGGGGGGGGGGGGGGGGGGGGCTTTTAGATCCTATAATCTGATATTCTTGATTCCTTAAGCGCAACATATTTAACTGGCTTGATTAAATTTGGATTCGTGAAAGGGATGGTTATAATTGGATACTAATTACTGTACTGTAAAGTCTCTTATACAGTGCGCTCTTTGGTAGGTCAACAAGGTCATAGGTCTTTGAAGGGTTGAAAAGGTCAATTTAACAACCCAATTTACTCCGATATTCTGCATACGGGGTAAATTTACAAGAGACTAAGTACCCAACCTCCGACGTACGAGTACATATAGTTTGTTGATTTAATAATCATCAGAGAGCTTCAACGTGATTCTGTATTTCACAGGATGCATTAAACTTTATTCATATTACGATTTCCACATCTAGATGCAAAAAATCGAGAATTATGCTCCCGCAGGGATCCTAAGGTGCTTGAAAAAAATAAATAAAAAAAGTCAAAAACCGACGATTCCTTTTCTATGTCTTTCAATATACATACATACATTCGTTTACATGTATCTATATACCATACGGCGCTATGCGAACGGAGAAAGTACGTCCTTGACTTGGTGGACAGCAGTGGGTCTTGACTATCGTAAAATAGTTACAGTTTTTTTCATTTTGTCTTTTATGCTACGTCTCTTTCTCTCTCTCTCTTTCCTCCTCTCTCTCTCTCTCTCTCTCTCTCTCTCTCTCTCTAGCTCTGTGTTAGAGGGATTGAGTTAATGTCTAAATAATTGAATGTATTAATTATTAGCTAGTAAATTATATTCCGGTTCATTTATGCAGAGAAATTTACATATAGGGGTTGAAACGATAATAATAATAATAATAATAATAATAATAATAATAATAGTAATAATCAAAAAGTAAATTTATAGTTATAGATAGTATAGATAGAATAAAGGATCAGAGAAGATAAAAGACAAAGCTCTAGATATTTTTTATCTTTGTTCAGTGAAAAACGTTCGTGTATAGACAGACGAGACAGACTGTAGACTATCTGGTTAAATTTAGTTTCAAAAATGACTATTTTTTTTTGAAACGGAAGTTTTTTGTACGTCTGGTTGACCGGCATAACGTAAAAACCAAATCTCTTCTCCCTCTTTGATTTGTTTTTGAATTTTAATGAAACTAAATTTAATGGGGATAAAATAATCGATTGACAATAGATTAAATTCTTTTTTGAAATATTGAAAAAAATGAAAAAAAAAAAAGAAAATTACCACACGATCAATTTATTCCGTTTTCAATTATTTTTCCATTTATCTCGAGCAAATACGTATTGTCATCGTTTCCTTGGCCCACAGCTCCGAGCGTATATAAGTACATAATAACTGTGTGTATATACCTCCGGTAATATAATGAATAGGTTTACCGATAAATTGAGAGTGAAGTAAAAAAAAAAAAAAAATCGTAAATCTACAAAAAAGAAAAAAGAGACGAAAAAAAAATTGATGATAGTTAACACGTTGTGCAATTTAAAAATAATTTTAGTGAATTAAGAGTATGGAAAAATGATGAAAATAAATAAATAAAATATTGGTAAAAACAGGATTTTGTATGCAGTCTCGGAATTCGGGAAATGAAAATTATTTAATGAAATATCGATGAAGTAATTAGATTTTGTATAAATCGTTTCTCCCTGGAGTTTCAGCTGTGTGTGGCACCTCGAATCTCTGAATTCTATCTTAGATTTCGATCAAATTTTGAAGTAGTTTTATAGCTTTCTCCAGATCGTAAGACACCCCGTTAATAGGTCAGTATATATAGAAATACAAAAGTATAAGATATATATATATATATATATATATATATATATATATATATATATATATATATATATATATATATATATATATATATATATATATATATATATATATATATATATATATATATATATATATATATATATATATATATATATATAGATACAATTATATTGATTTTATTAAATTCAATCTAATCAAATTTCTGCAGTGTATCGAAATACAAGCAAATAATATCCATATTTCGAAACGCAGTTTGCCTAACGAAAAAAAAATATATATATATGGATTCACATATACATGAAGCATTCGGTGCTAACTTGACCAAGCTTTAGCCTTCCAATTTTTAATTTTGTTAAAACTTTTTTAGAAGTAGGTATAATATCAGCCCCTCGAGATTATCCCTGCGGTATATTTTTTATTTTTCATGAAACAATTTTCGAATTAAAAATAATCAAACTTTCCATCCTTATTTTTTCAAATTCTCCAAAAAATATTCACAACAATTCAAATTTATCATTTAGATTATTCCAAGAATTATCTCATGATCGAACAATTTTCATTCTATTTTTTATTTATTTATTTTTTTGTTTTTTCAGTACTGCGAAAATTTTTTGATCAACGAAAATCGATGTTCAAACGTTTTAAAATCATTAAAAAAGAAAATAAAAAATGTTTAAATAACTTAGAAGGTGAAATAAATTTTTTTTTCAACACTTTTTTTTGTAAATGTGACGAAAAGTATCACATAGAACAGATTTTTTTTCCTTCATTTGGCCTAATCCTTCTCCACGGATAATATTAATTAATTAATTTAATTTAATTTAATTTGATTTTGTAATTGAAAATTTTCTTTTTTTTTTTTTTTTGATTTTCGGATTCAATACAATTAATCCATCAGTAATATATTGAATAATTTTACCACATCATGGCTCCACAGTAGAGCCCCTCTCACTTGTATATAGGTATATGTAATTTTTATTTTCACCTTGCTAGGTATGTATTGTATATATATATATATATATATATATATATATATATACATATATGTATATCGTTTAGTTACGCCATTGATTTCCTGTCAAGTGAATATATATATATATATATACATATATTGATAACAGATACTATTACTCAACTATAATAATATATACGTTGATCACAGGATCGGTTATAATATAACACCGAAAAACCAAATCTTTTTCAATATCTATACGTATCTAAATACATAAATACATAGGTATAAGGATATAGTATATATTATATTGTTAGGAATATCAATTTCGCCGATTGTGAAAATTAGTCACCTATATATATAAATTATATATTGTATATGGTATCCCCCGACACCCACACGTTGATATGTATATTGCCAATTCTTAAAAAAAAAAAAAAAAAATCCCTGTCACCAAAAATTTGAAACCAATAAAAATCGTATCACACAGAAACAATGGAACACCAATATTATTATTGTTATCATTATTACGATTATTATCATAGATCATGATCTAAATTTTTATTTTTTTTATTTTTGTGTTTCACGATCGACATTACAATAATTTATAATATCGATTAATATTTAAATGGGAGAAAATTATTTCCAAAAAACTGTGCATTGACACATTTGATTTTCCATAAATCAGGATTCCTAATATTAGACGAAAAAATTTTCAAAAAATTTGTGACAAATTTTCCCTCTAATTTGTTTTTTTTTTTTTTCTTTTTTCTTCTTTAAATTTTCTCACCGGAAGTGGTATTAATTAATACGATGACAATACTTGCAGTAGAATCGTGAAAAGTAATTACAACCGGTTGACAAACAAAATTCGAAATAATTATCCTTCTCCGAATTTAATGAACTCCTTTGATCAAATTTTAATCAATTACAAACGCTAAGGGTTAAAGAAGTATTTTCGAAGGTTATAACGAACAAGGATAAAAATAATAATAATAATAATAATTATAATAATAATAATAATAATAATAATACAAATAATATTAATAATGATAATAAAACGGAAAACAGATAATTAAATTTGAAATTAAATTTTGTAGAATTAGGTGGATATCGTGAATTGAATGATCCGAGTTGGGCGCTGAATCAGCATTAAGGATATACCTGCTAGGTAATAAATCGAGGTCGTTTTATTACGTCAAGTCTGTAGTCACCGGTTACCGCCTTTCTTACGTTATTTAATATTCAAATGATAATACTTTGTTAACCGAAGTTGACACCGAAGACTACAACAAAGCTTTGTGGCTAGATGGTAGTAGAAAAAAAGAAAAAAAAAAAAACAACAAAAAATGAAAATGAATCAGGTTCCTAAGTCAGCCTTGCGAAATAATAATAATAATCACTTGCCAAAAATCTGTGAATAAATTTGAGAAAATTAGTTGCTGAAAAAAGAAAAAATTAACCAAAAAAAAAAAGAAACGAAAAGGTAAAAGGTTCACTTTGTTTTTAAGTAGGGTTTTGTTAATGGGGTTTGGGTACTGGACAGAGGTTCACTTCAGTTACGAAATAACTTCGAGTTTTAGACCTTTGTTATAAGTTTAGTAACTTAAGTGAAGGATTAAGTTAGCTCAGATATTGTGGGCTTAAAGAATAAGTTAAAAAAAAAAAAAAAAAAGAAACGAAACAACAAAAGAAAAGAAACTCCTTTTTTACTTACCTCGAAATAAGTTCCGATTAATCCTCGGTTGTAGTTTCAACGAATTCCGATAATTTTTTCAACCACCTGCACTTCATGAATATGCAATACACTTATTATTTTTTGAGTTAATCTATTATAACAAACTTTTGGTCTGATTCGTTCCGATTCCATCAAACTCTGCACCGATGATCGTATATAGGTATAAGATAAATCGATTTGTTATTGGTGGGGTGTAAAACTAGACGAATTGGGAGTAACTCGCGGTCTCGGTTTGGGGAGCTCATTGAACTGCTATAAAAGCGATAAAGTTTTGCCAGTAAGTCAGATAACCCGATATAATCTCTACCAGCAAACACTAAGTACAGAAAGATCATATTATCGAGATGACGTTCAGAGTGAGTTAAATCCTTGCCGATTATATCTAACTGTAAAAATTTTTAAAACACTAAAAACTTCACCTCATCTTTGAAATTTTCAATTATTTCAGCTCGTGATTTTTACCGCCTTGGTAGCCTTCGCCAGAGCCGGTTACATCAACGGTGGTCACGCAGTGGGTCCATCAATCGGTTCTTACGTTTCTAATGGTGGTTTGTTGCGTCCTGGATCACCATCGTACTCTTCAGGATACGGTTACCCAGTTGGACCAGGTCGTTCCTTTTCATCCGGAGTATCTGGTTCGGTTGTTGTCCGACCAGCAGGTTACGGAACCACATACCCATACGGGGGTAGAAATTTGCCTGTTGGAGTAGGAAATTACCAATCGATTTCTGGATATGGTGGAAGGAGTTTGTCCTACCCATCGTCGTCCTATTCGTATACTGCATCACCGATTTTGAAAAACAGTGGATACCCGACAGGATTTTCTTCAGGATTTAACAGTGGATATAGCAACGGTTATCCGTCATCAAACCTTCAGAATTATGCTCATCAACCTACTGTGATTGCCTACACAGCTTCCCCCATAGCTCATAATCCTCATGGTTCTTTTAACGGTTTGGGAACGGGGTACGGATATTAAATGGTATATATTGAAAAGGGCAGTGCAGTATCATGGCCATATAATAATTATATGGTCATACCCATAATTCAATACGATTAAACTGATGATTATTATTTATTATTTGACACACAGATAAATTTTTAGATACACATTATATACTGTAAAAGAAACTTTTATACCCTGAACTAAAGATAAAAAAAAAATTGTTGGATCAATTTTATCGTCTTTTTTATTAATATTATTTATCCCACTTCTGACACCAATGTTACTTCGGATGAATTAACGAGCCAGAGTTAAAAATTTTTAAAGATTTATTTTATCTCACTAGTCTTTTTGCGTAAAACTTTTCAGCAAGTCTGTCCTTGTCTCGACAACGACAGCCACATATCAATAAACAGAAGATGATCCTGCAACGCGTATACCAGGTAGAACACGGCTTCATAACAATATTGGCCACTCTTTCTATTTTCTCATTAGTATAGTACACTCGTTTAGCTGTGAGTACTTCATCATCTGACGATGATTATTGATTTGAAATGTGTGAATGTAAATATTGGCTTTTCATATTTTGACAAACTTAACACCTTCGCTCTGATTGAATCGAGTTGATTCAGTTTGTGGTTGACATCGAGGGTAAGTAAGGGGTTGTTCTAGTTGAGCTAACATTGCCCTCTAATTTTGGGCTTTTTGGTAGGTAAATACACCGTAGGTATGTGTTGTTGTACATATATATATTTATATATATATATATATATATATATATATATATATATATATATATATATATATATATATATATATATATATATATATATATATATATATATATATATATGATGTATTTGGATAGGTGATATATAATATAATAATGTACCTCCAATTCGAAATGAGAATTTCGGTTGATGTATATTCCTCATAACTAATATAGTTTGTATTTGTATACATATGTACATACGTATAGGCTGTAGGCATATCAATCGTACTGTTCAGCTACGATGGTAAGAATTGATTTATGGGCCGTCTGTACATTTCTAAACTGATTTATAAGCCAGACTATAATATTATAAGACAAAAACGTTTACTCTACAATATATCAGGTGTGATATTAACAATTCGTCAATGTACTGTACGTATATGCATGATATTATATACCATCGTATATATTTGTTAGATATATAAAATCTCTGGAGTCTAGACAATCCGTAACGACGAGATAGACTTACAGGAACGTATTTTGAGAAACTCAA
Source organism: Macrophya annulata (assembly GCA_963924015.1). Classification (NCBI taxonomy): domain Eukaryota; kingdom Metazoa; phylum Arthropoda; class Insecta; order Hymenoptera; family Tenthredinidae; genus Macrophya; species Macrophya annulata. The sequence continues at coordinate 13,651,756 of OZ001257.1, read as the reverse complement.
AAGTTTGGACAAATACAGTTTTTTTTTTCTTTTTTTCTTTTTTTTTTCAGTATGAACTACAATAGTAAAAAATAATAATAATAGTAGTTAACATTTTAATCGATAGTTAATTAATTTATGAATAAATAGTTTTATATACTGTGAAGACAATTTTTTTTTCTTTTCTTCAGCTATTACTTTGGCTATATACTATATACTCTATGTACAAAATAATTCGATACTACTAAACATATTTTAATATGAAAATGATAAGAGAAACTTTTTTTTTAACTAAAAGTCAAAATTATATCCATTTCCATTAACTTTCACGTGTGCAACTGATGGCGCTGACGAGTAAGCTACACCCAATAAATTCTGAGTTTGTTGCTGTTGCTGTTGTTGCTGCAGTTGTATCTGTTCAGGAAGCTGTGTGTAATGATGAATCAAATTTTAAATCAAATTCTAGAGCTTGTATTGAGGGGGGATAATAAAACTATAGAAGCTTCAAAAACCCGATTTTTTTTTTAAATTATCGATTGGGAAAGCCGCTTTTTTGAACAAAAATTAAAAAAAAAAGCTCGCGTAGAAATTCGAAAAATTCGAAAGTTATAACAGTTCGGAGCTTATTTGGTTTCTCAGCAATCCAACCCGACCAAAAATCGATTTTTTGAAATTTCAACACTCCAATCCTGATCGCTAAATTACCTGCTGTGATTGTTCAGACGTTTGTGCTTGGGCCTGGGACTGTCTCAATGCATGAAGTTGTGCAAGCTGTGCTTGATACGTTGCAGTATCTTGCTGTCCTTGGTCCTGAAAACTTTGGGCCTGATATTGTTGCTGAGCTTGAAGATACTGCTGTTGATATTGCTGTCTGTATTGTTGTTGAAGATAGGCAAGTGCTGTTGCCTGATCAACTTGGGCTTCAGAAGGACGAACTGGAGTTCCTTGATAAACAACTTGTCCAGCTGAAACAGGGGCAGGAGCCGGAGCATTGGCAGGAGCCAAATGCTGATATTGCTGATTAGCAGAAGCGTAGCCAGTGGCTATTGGGCCAGTTGGAAAATAGCCTGGAACAAAAACGAGATTACCATTCCTGAGGGGGTTGTTACATTTTTTTAATTTTGTTTTATTGTTTCTCTTCATTACCAAGTCCAGGATTTCTGTAGGCTAAAGCCTGTGCGACGTTGGGAAGTACTTTTTGTGCTAGATGTGGATTTCCGATACTGGAACTGAAGGCCTGGTGCGAACTGGGACCGTTAAAGGAATACGATGTCTGAGTTAGGCCTGGTCTGACGAAACTAAATGAGGCATGTTGTCCTGCACCTCCTAGGACATTCGATGGCCTTATTCCTTGTGGGGCAGGAGGTTCAGCCGCGGTTTTAAGAGCGCAGAAAATCGCTATGGCGATTATGAATATCTGGAACAGCAAAATCAATAGGCAAAAATTCTGTACAACGATAATGACTGTCCTAAATTTTCAAACATTTTGATCATTTTCAAATTTCGGAATTTCTAATTGAAATTACAGGCAGTTAGCGCTGAAATTTGCTACCGTAATTCGTATGATTCTATTTTACAGGATTTCAATCCAATGTTGATGCACTGATGAGCTTAAAGCTCGCACTTGAGTAATCCATTTGTTTTTGGAAACGAGCTTTAACGAAGCTTAACAGTTTACAGAATGTCCGAAAATTTTTGATACGCGAATTTAAATACTGTGGCAGTTGATTTCGGGTTTTAAATTCAACCCGGTATTTCACTTTTTGAAGAAAAATAAAAAATAGAAAAGATAAGAAACTCACCGTTGATTCCATGACTGACTGCTTGGATTTGCGGGTCTTTACACGGTGGCTTTTACCGTCTGAATAACACCAGCTCGTTTACTCAAAGGTTTACTTCGCGGATATCCTCGTATAAAAACCAGGCCAGATACCTCCGTGGGGAGTTATATATGTCGGAAACAAACGCCCTGGGACGTGATCGGCATCCTTGTTAACAACGGTCATCAGAATCTCACTTTCCACCGTTAATACGACATCAGAATGTCAATTGGGGTCTTAGAAATTGCCGCATTATCTAGCCTTGGACAAATTTAAACCATCACAATCGTTCATGATCTTGAAACTCTTTTCATTACATTTCTTCGATCAATTTTATAGCAAAGAAGAATGGGATAAGAGCCTTTTTTTGTGAATCGAAAGATCGTTCATTCCATTTAAATAAATTCTATTTGAATAACAAGAAAAAAAAATTTAAAGAGTTATCAATCGAATATTCAGCGAGGAAAATTACACGATATTCAGAGCTTCCGGTACCGGACTTGATCCGGTTTAAAAAATGAGAACAGAAATCGATGCTCGATTTTTAGTTGGAATTTTTCTTCTGAATTTTGATAGTAAAAAAACAGATTTAAAATAAAATTGGGCATTTTAATTATGGATATCACGAGTTTGAAGTTAACTTATCAATTACTCTTTAGGCCGCTAATTAACCATTGACAACTTCAGTCTTCGCTCTCTCTTATGTCAACAGCTTGTAATTTTCTTAACGATTAAAATTTACCTATCAAATTCTGCGGATGAGATTTACTGCCAAGTTTCAAAGGCAAAACTTAATAAACTTTAAGCAATTTTACGACCCTCCATTAACTTGGATGCATTTAAACACCCAAAATATTTCAAAAGCAGTGATCTAAAGGGGCTGAAAATAATGAGGATGATAATAATTATCCGCTTAAATAACGACCACCTTATACTCTTAGCTTGTCATGTTATAATCTGGTTGGTAAATTTTAAACTTTATGATGTAATATTTAAGAGGAAATTCAATATCTCAGTTACCATTTTTAATTTGCAACATTAAATTTGAATTAAAAAATACTTCTCGACTTACTGATTAACGGCTAATCAGATGTTGTTCAATTTATACACTCCTCAAAAGAATTAAAAGAACACGAACGAAAAATAGTGAATTTTCAAATCAACATGAGCGAAAAATCGTGAATTTTCAAATGCTTGTATCTTTTGATAAAAAGCTTCTACAGAGACGATCGGATATGCAAATTAAAGCTCGTAGAGTCTTCTTCAATCTCCATTAAACGGATGTCAGATATCATGTCTAATTTCAGAGAAACATTACTTTAAAGCGAGCAGTTTTGTAAGTTTCGTAAAAAAAATCGAAAATTTACGCACCGCTCGCTTTAAAGAAATATTTCTATGAAACGAGCCATGATATTTGACATTAGTTTAATGGAGATTAAAGAAGACATTACAATCTTTAATTTGCATGTCCGATCGACTCTGTAAGAGGTTTTGATCAAAAGATACAAGCATTTGAAAATTCACTATTTTTCGTTCAGGTGTTGGTTTAATTCTTTTCAGAAGTGTATATTTACTTAGAACTGTATAACTAAACTTTACTTACGTTGTTTACTTCAAAATTGATGTTTAACTTTCTGCGTATACGTGTGTTAAGGGATGGAGAATTGGGACAGTAAACCGTTGTCGGATTAATAGAGGATTAGCCAAAACCTTCGTTTATCTAGACAAGGATTACGTGACTGTGGTATCCTACGTCCTGCAAAAAAATCTGACAATAAAAAAAAAAAAACAAAGGAAAAATAAAAAAAAAAAATCTTAGGAATGGGTTAGAAAAATCCGGGTCAAATCTGCGGTGTCATAAAAACAGAGATATATATCATCGTACTGAATACGAATATAAAGTTTTACAACATCAGCAGATGTTGCTCTATAAGATAGTTATTTTATATTAACCCGTTTTATTTTATTTTCAAAAATTTTCTTCTCTAATGAAAAATAAGAATAAAAAAAAAAAAAAAACAGAGTTTTAAAAATTGACGCTCAGGCGTGAAGTAATCAAATCCATTATCACTTGATGTGACGAAGCGACGACTCGACAGCTTTGAAGAATTTTATTTTTTTTTTCTTCTTTTCGATTTATTTATTTTTTCTTTTTTTTTCCACAAAATTTCAAAAGCAAATGCTTTTTACTCAGTTAAACTCTGCGAAGTTGCTCTCTCAGTTAACAACGTTTGAAAAATGTAAAAGCATCCGCTGAGTATACTTTATACACTCTGTTTCTTTACGGTTCATTGATTTAATCGACGAGGATGAGGGTATATCGGAGTAAATTACATAACTAAAATCAACTTGATGGTTTAGTTACGCACTTTGGAAATAAATTTTTTCTAAATTTTTATAGCGGGAATAAATAATAAATTTTAAAAATGGTTTGGCGATCTTCGGTTGCGAAATTGTATGAATAGTAGTTTCCGGTGTTTGATGGGAAAGGATCTAAAAATCTTCTATATCATCGTTTTAACGATTACTACGTATAAAATGATGGAGCGTATTTTACTGCCTTACTAAAAGGTTCGTGGATATTAATGACACGTCTTGTATTCGTTTCACAAATAAATAACTTTTGGAAAAATTTTTTTGGTACCTCCATTCAGTCTCTAGACTCAAAGCATTCCTAACTCCCTTCCATCTCACGCCTCATTTCTGTTCAAGTTTTTCAAGTCTGCCTAAAGATCTAAAATCCTTGTTTTACTATGAATGGACTTTTTTGCTGTTAAGGTCGTTATTTCGCACAGGTGCACTGCAGAGACTTACTAAAAACATTCTCTTAGTTTTAAGAATCTAATTCAGCACAACCCTTGCACGTAAAAAAAAGAATACAAAAATCAAGAGATCTGATGATCGTTAATCAACAAGTTCTGAGTCTAAATGCGAAACTGGTTAAAAATATTAATAAAAATTTGATCACCAAAAACCGATCGATTTATGACTGTCCAGATGATCGACCAGCCGTAAGAGTACCGTTGAAAAAAAAAGTTAGGTTTATTAGTATACCGCAAATCGTGAACTTTTGCCACACATGTTACCATCGTCCTTTCATTCTACCGAGTGGCGCAGACAAACGATTAATCCCATTCGGTACGCAATTCCAATTTTCGAACTGGTTATAATTAGCAAAGTTTTGACATTGGTAGATAAACTTTGTGAATAGTTTAGATAGTGGTTTGAATAGTGATAAATAATTTTTATAAATAGAAGTTGAACCTCGTCAAAAAAACCGAGAATACAATCAGCTTTTTCCATAGTGCGCTCTTAAGTATACTAAAGTAAAAATATTTTTCCTCGACGGCGTTCTTTGGTGGTTTTCCTTTTTTTTTTTTTTTTGCCTCAAAGGATACTTTAGGGTTCAGCTGCGGTTTGCTCACAGCTTTGAAGCTCGACTTTTTTTTTCTTCGTCCTTCTCTCTTTTCAACCTCGTCTTTTGGCTATATCTACTCCCCTGGTCCCGTCTGGTATTTTTGATTTTGGGTAGTTCGAGGTAGAGTAATAACGGTTCCTGAGTTGACGTAGACTTAACAAATGACTTTTTTCACCGAGGAAACGAGGGCTGTTAACGTAAAGTCGACCATCGGCGTCGGTTCTATCCTTAAGCGTCCTTAAAGGATGAGATATAATATACATTTATAAATGTATATATGCGTGTTATAGTCACAGGGGGTGGAAGGGCGGGAGGGGGGAAGCCAGGGAGCTTTTATACCAGCTACTAACAGCAGACAATGTCATATACTTAGAGATGATTAATGATTCGTGATCTCCCAAATTATTGTCACCGCATCCCGAGACGCGGTAGATGCTTTAGTAATTCTCACCCTTAACAAGAAGAGACCCTCTCCCCTCCCCTCGCAAAGTACCAGAGACTGAGGTGTAACGATCACCGACTACCAATGGATGCAACCAGTTGTCTTTTTGTTTTTTTTTTTTGTTTAATATCATTTTTTTTCTCCATAAAACCTTAATCTAGACAACCAGCTCACGAACAATGTGCTCGCTATCTCTGAACGTGTAAATAATAGCGGGGTCGTTTGGTCAATGTGTGTTTAACGGTAGATGGACGAGACGTATAACGTACATACATACATACCTACCTACGTGTTTCGCAAACATTTTTTAACGACGATCATATCGCAAATATCCTTTAGGATTATCAGAGGGATAATTGAGCTTGTATATGTCGGTGGACTTATGACGTTATATCTTACCCCGCGACACACGCGATGTATAGAGACTGTATATTCTAGCTTCCAGTAATGGAAATTGAAAATTTTCAAAAGAAAAGTGAAGTTATTGGTTTCGGTCCGATTTTTGAAAATCGTGTTTTCATCAGATCTCCACGTTTTGGGGTCCTAGGAAGCTATTCTGACTATTTTTCGATGGACTTCCATGTGTGTGTGAGTGTGTAAACAAATTTTTGTCGTACGATATCTTCAGAATGAATCAACCGATTAGAATGGTTCTTATGGCGATCGAAAAGGTTTATCAAGACTTAGATCTGATTAGATTTTGGAGTCGATCGGTCGAGTAGTTTCAAAGTTATTTAAGAAATAAAGATTAAAAAACAATTTTTTTTCATGTTTTTAGCGCATAACTCCTAAACTGTTCGTTCGATTAGTCTCAAAACTTGATCATACTTAGCTCTTGGATAGCCCTTTCGATCGCCGTAAGATTCATCAAAATCGAACGATTGGTTTAAAAGATATTGCACGACAAAAATTTCTCTTTTTGTCTTACGATACCTTTGGAACGAATTAACCGATTTGAATGATTCTTGCGGCGATCGAAAGGGTTCATCAAGACTTAGATCTGATTAGATTATGGAATCGATCGGTCGAGTAGTTTCAAAGTTATTCGCAGAATAGAAATTGAAGAAAAAAAGATTTGTATAGGGAAAACTAATTATACTTATAACCTTCTTTAATTTATTATAAACACAATAGTATCAAATAATTGTAACGTATTTAACACAACAGGAAGTTTTCGGGTTAGCCCACAGGTCAACCTGATTTCCTGATTATTTTCATAACGATTCGATACTCGATCGAGATAGATTTTTGCCGCTGTAAATCTCGTTGGAAAATAATCATTCATACAAACTATTCACTACTAATCAAACAACTATATATTGTTCACACAGTTTATCTACCAATGTCAAAACTTCGCCAATTATAACTAGTTCGTAAATTGAAATTACGTACAGAATAGGATTCATCGTTTGTTTATGCCACTCGGTAGAATAAAGCGACGATCGCAATATATATGTGGCAGGAGTTAACGATTTGCGATATTCTGATGAACCCGTCGATCGATCACTTGGACAGTCAAAAGTCAATCAGCTTTTGATGATAAAATTTTTATTAGTATTTTTAACCAGCTTTGCATTTGGGATGAAAATTGCTAACTGTTGGATGATCCAACGGTGCAGGGTTATCCATTACTCATCACTAATGGCAGCTAATGAAGATCGTTAATCTGCACAATTGTAAGCATGACTTAGAACTCGTTGAAAATAGCGAGACGTTTATTAACGATCTTTAGTTCTTTTGATTTTTGTTTCCTTTATACGTGAGGGTAGTGCCGAATTAGATTCTATAGTACTGAAATAGTGTTTTTAGTAAGTCTCTGCGGTTTATCTGTGCGAATTAACGACCTTTGGGAGAAGTTAATTTATCTTAAGGCAAGGACTTTGGATCTTATACGTAGACAGACTTGAAGAAGTTGGACAGATAGTTTGAGCTCTAAAGTAAAGTTAAGAATGCTTTGAGTCTAGAGATCTAGTTATGGTTTAGTAAATTTCTACTGAAGTTAGCTTTCATTAATTTCCACAATAAACGCCAGCAATTACTTCAGACAGGGGATCAAAAATTCTATAAATAATTCCAAGTATCATCGATGGATGTAGATTCGATATCTTAAAGCTCTTTCATCGTTACTGAAAGAGAATTATACATATAAATAAAATTGGTCACGGTTACTCTTGAATACTGAAATTTGATTTAAATTTCGACTTTAAATTCTGATACCGAACTTCGTTCCAACGTCTGCATAATTATTTGGTACAAATCCACCGTTGGTATAAAATTTTACAGTTACACGTCTGTAAGCCTAAAAAAACTGGGTATGTAGATACACATTTTGGAATTTGTTGTTCAGTCGAATATGCGCATACGTATGTATGTTCGTATTTATACACCAGCGTCAAGGTATACGGTATATACCTTATACCTCTACCCTTTTCATTTCGGTTTATCCCAGCGGATAGAGGACCGCAAACACTTTCAGTACCGCAAATAAACACGGGTTTTAGGTGTAAAGCCACCCTGCAGCTACTCTCTTGCTTTCGACACTGTGCGGTCTTTCTGATTGACTGACTGTCGCCATGCCAGTAGCTTGCAGGGTCAAAAGCTCCACTTAATTAAGCGTTTCGCATTTTGATAAAGTGTACCTTAATCAACTACTAAATCCCACGTGAAATTCACCCTGTTCCTTTTCACCTGGAAACTATTTTTCACGGTAGAAAATAAAAATAAAAATCAAAAAAAAAAAAAAAAGCGTGAACGCTTTCTTCTTGCGCTTTTACACATCCGGTGAGTCGAGTGTCCGGATTTCCTGAACATTTATCATCACCTAAAGCGAGTGCTTTTATCATCGTTTAAGGGAGTAGGTACAGAATTATTGGAGCTTCAAAAAACCGAATTTCTTTTTACTAATATTGATCCTGAAAGCTGCCTATTTTACGAACATTTAAAAAAAAAATTCATGGAGGAATTCCTAAAATTATGGAAGTTATAGCGCCGAAGGTAACTGAGTCGAGTAACAACAAAACGAGGGGACAGAGAAGGTGAGACAGGCAACTTTAAGCGACTTATAATGACTTTAAGTGACTAATTGACTTTATGTGACTTCAAATGACTACGTGACTTCGCATGACTTCACGTGACTTCACATGATTTTAGTGACTCGAAATGACTTTCATTAACTACGAGATTTTACATGACTTCAAGTGACTTTTCAGCAACGTTTTATTCACCTGACTTCAACAGTGGAACCACCCTACGTCCTATACCCTCTTGACATAGTATCAATCATCATTCTTTGAACTTATAAAAATTTTTTTCCATTCATCTATATCAGGATTGAGGAGAAAAGTGATTGATAATTGTTCTTGCTAACAGCGTTAATTCTACTGTTAAATTTCTTTGCTTATTTTTGGTAGAGATTATTTCGTCTATTTCACTAGCGAAGAGCGATTAGTTATGGTTAGTATGTTCTTAAGGTTTTCACTAGTAATCCTTCTCCACTTGAATACGACATCCATCTCCGTCTACAGCATCCTGGTGGTATTAAAAAGTGAAAATTGATGATCTTTTAGGTTATCGAGAAATTGAACTGTGCTCTGCAGTTTGTAACAAAATAACGAGTAAATGACAAAAAATAAAAATAGGTAATAAAAATAGATCGAGATGGATGAATAACTAGTGTTTTTGAATAACGTTGAATTGAATCCTTACGGGATTAGACCGAATTAATTGCTAGAATAAACGGCCGTATGTTCTATAAGAAGAGCATTTGTAATAACGTGAAAACAGCAACAATAGAACAATGAGACTCAAAAGAGAGAGAGAAAGAGAGAGAGAGAGAGTTTAATTATAACACGCTATACCCTTGTCAAGGGTCAGAGGATGGAAGATAATTACGTCTTATTGTAATACCGTAATGAATAAGTGGAAATCTCTGGATGATGATGATCATAATTCACATGACAATTCGAGGACTCTTCTTAATTCCCTTTATTTATTTATTTTTTTTCTTGCTTTAACTCAATTAATATTATCTACAGTCTGATTTAAATCATCTGGTCGTAGAAATAATCTGAATAATTTTTGAGAAATTGATGTGCACGCCAAGTATGCAGCTTCATATTAATTGAAGTAATTCACAGTCTGATCTATAGCCTAGGCTCGAAGGTCTCGTCCTGGGTCATAGAATAAGAATCTAGTCTATCCATGAATAGTCCAAAGATTAAAGAATTATCGAGAAATCGATGTGCACGCCAAGTATGCAGCTTTATATTAATTGGAATAATTTACAGTCTGATCCATAGCCTAGGCTCGAAGGTCTCGTCCTGGGTCATAGAATAAGAATCTAGTCTATCCATAAATAGTCCAAAGATTAAAAAATTATCGAGAAATTGATGTGCACGCCAAGTGTGTAGTTTTGAAAATATTATGAGATAAATTCTGGAAAATTATCAATTGCTTAGATTGCAGAGTTTGAATTGTAGGACACTGTTTCAATCTGTATCAGAACCCGAATAAAGTTGGAAAAATAAGTCGTCTGTATTTTCTATTACGTTTTCAAGGGGTAATTTTACTCTCTCTTTTTTTTTTCTTTCAAAAGTTAATACGCAGAATTTAATTTGCGTGGGATGTTGTGAGATATTCACAGAAAATTAATTTTTCAATTTACACCGAGTGAAAAAATCTCAACGATTCTTCAGACCGTAACGCACGATCAAAACATCCACTTGAATTACTCTCAATGTACAATACCTGCTGCAGAAAAGTTGTATAATGTTTTCTAAGCAACTTTAGGCTTCTGGGTAAGAATTTTATGCCTACCTCTCGCTACAACAACGATTTTCCACCCTTTGCCTTACTCTGGAAGAAAAACGAGGGCCTCGTGCTACCCTAAAATAAATAAAATAAACCTAAAAAAATATATAAAAAAAAACACCTCATTGACCTTGCGGGGTTTTACACGAAATGAATCTTCTAGCCTTTCCCCGGTTGCCCAGATCACATATAGATATATAATTTAAAGATTAGGTACATCGAGGCTTTGAGATTTAGACGAATCGCCACGGTATCCAATCTTCAGAAATTTTATTTCGTATAATTCTACCTTTTTTTTTGTATTTTGATTCGTTCATATGCTCTTGAAATTCTGGATAGTGAAGACTTTCTCGGGATTAAATTGAGTGGGATATCAACGATCACGTATAGCTTCTTCCCTATTGGATTATAGTCTCGATTATTGACTTGTCAGGAACTCAATTTGCTTAATATATTTTCAAAACCTTTACGGAAACACCTCTTCAGTTCTTTTACGTAACTCTCTTTGTTATTCAATTCCCCATCGCGTGTTGATAAGACTTCATCGATTCCCACGATACGTTATACCAACGCTTCACCCCTACAGGGCATACGTAAGTCTATACAGAGTGGTTCAGGTTGAGTGCATTTAATTTTCTGAGCAGATTCTTCGATATATTCTAAAACTAAATTTCCTTTACCAGAAATTCGAGGGCCTGATAGTTTCCGAGCTATGGAATATCTTAGTTGACCAATCACAGAGCCTAGAGCTAACCGAGTCAGGGCCGAGTCAAAAGAATAAAATTGCCAGTGCTGGTGGGTATCTCAGCCAGTAAAATTTTATTTTCAATTTTTGAAACGTATGTCATCGTCAGCTATGAACAATGAGAATAAAATTTTACAGGCTAAGACACCCACGGGCACGGTTAATTTTATTCTTTCGATTCGGCCCTGACTCGGTTAGCTGTAGGCTCTGTGATTGGTCAACTAAAATGCCTTCTAGCTCGGAAACTATTAGGCTCTCGAATTTTTGGTAACGGGAATTTAGGTTTATAATTTCTCGATGAATCTGCTCACAATTAATTCATAAAATTTTGTATGGTTAACCTGAATCACCCTGTAGAATGAATTATCGCTTCTCTGATAACCCCATCGAATAATTTCATTTCCGTAAACGAACGGAGTAAAATAACAAGAATACGGAAATTAAAATCAAAAATCTTACTCCTTCAAGATTAATAATTATCTAATTAGAAACGCCATATTACAGCTACGACGCTAATTGCCTTTTTAAACTGTTCTTTTTTCTCATCTTCGTACTGTGTTACAGGTACACACAGAATTACAGCTTACAAATAAATTACAGCGTTCTGATAATTAGCACCGAATGGAAAGAGAGAAAAGGGAAAAATTTTATTTTGTTATTGATTTAATTTAATTATGTTTCTTTAAATTTTTTTTGGTTTTCGTATCGGGTAAAATGAGCTTCTGCACACAGTTGTTGATACCTTTTTGCAAAAGCCTCGTTTTTCTTGTTCTTTTTCTTCTATTTTTTGTTTTTTTTTTTTTTTTTTTCGAGGGTTCAAAAACTAACAATAATAGAAACACGATTTAAGTTACAGACATTTCCGAACTATGGCCAAAACTTTACCTACTAGATATTGAATCCTGGCAATAAAGCTCCTCTCGCGTAGCATATAGGTACGGTAGCTTATAGCTACCTTCGATAATAAAACGCCTTAAGTAATAAAATCTACTGACTTGAGTTTACTTCGATTCGACCTTATTCGTAGGTAGAAATATATTCAAAGACGTTTCTATCTATACTATAGATGCAATTGATTTATAAAAGAAAATAGTAGACAGAAAGAGAATGTCTGTTTGTTAAGATGAAGAACGACAATGGGGAAAATATTCAAACTAAATATGGAATATAAAAAATCTTTGCTTTTATCATATTTGGGAATAAAATTCAATTCCTAGGGTTATTTACAAAATTAAATATTCACTTATTTATTTATATATATGTATATTAGGGTGGTCCTTAATTTGGCCATATTCGAATTTTTGATGCTTCCCCATGGGCCAATGATGTCTCCAAATAAAAACAAGAAAAATTTAGACGAAGTGCCGGGGGTTTCTAACTCACGATTTCTATTACTTTGCGGTTCATTTTTTTATGCGTTTATTTTGTTTGTCTATATATAGGGCGTTCCTTGCCAATGAGAGCAACATAAAAAAAAATTGTAAATGTACCCAGATCGAATTGGGATGGAATGCACTGTGTGAAATTATTATTTGTCAATATATAGGGCGTTTTTTTTGTATAAGATTTTCAATTTTAAACTTTTTTTTTTGGTTTTTCGTTACTTTTTAACACTTTTTCTTCCCCTGACTAACCTATACTTTTTTCTTTTTGATGAAAAGTACCCCAAAAACTGTTTTTCCAGCTCGTTTTTAACGCATTTAGAGAGATTTTGGCTCATGGGGGCATCAAGATTCGGATATGACCAATTTAAGGCTAACCCTAATGTGTATATACATATATATTTATTTATTTACATATAATAATAATATACATCGAGCACACATTTATTCAACAAGACGGGATATAATTTAAGGGTATATAATACATTTTATGTAATATATGTATAATAATGATACATAATTGGTTTGATTATTATAAGTATAGGAATAAATTATATATATATATATATATATATATATATATATATATATATATATATATATATATATATATATATATATATATATATATATATATATATATATATATATATATATATATATATATATATATATATATATATATATATATATATATATATGTATAATAACGAAGTGTCAATAAAAATCTCCTGTGATAATATAATTAATTAAAAAAAAAAATTAATTAAATTATCATTTATTTAATACTGCGGAGCGGAGATTTATTGCTAATTAAGTATATATATTTGATTATAAAGATAATATATATATACCTACTTAAAAATACTTCGAGGATTAAAGAGAGTTTTAGAGAAAAAGAAAGATTCGAATAGAAGGTATTTAAATAATTAACTTACTGAATTACGTTTGAAAAATTTATCAAAGTGAATAATAAAAAAAAAAAAAAAAAAAAAGGAAAGTCTTTGATAAAGATTTAGGTCTGGTTTTTTAACGAGTCGGTTTATAACCGTTCTAAATCCGTGGGAAAGAATTTTTTTAAATTATAAATTAGACAATTAATTTCGTTAACGATCATATTATACAAGGAGAAGGTTTTATAGATTTTTTTTTTTGTTTTTTTTTTTTGTTTCTCTTTCTTGGATTAAAATACAAAAATATATCGTTACAGCTATATTATAATTATTATAATACATGTAATATGTATTTAATATATGTATACGTTTATGTAATTATATAAATATATATATTAAGCAGCTGGTTGATTATCAATTAAAGCTGCGAACCCTTCGAATACAATATTAATCAATTTAAAGATTATAGGATAATTTTTTTTGGTTTTTATTTATTTATTTTTTGGTTTCATTTGTTTTATTATATCGCGTACGTAGAATTTCGTTAGGTATGTATAATTTAACAATAATTTGAAAATACAATTAAATTTTGTATAATAAATAACTCGCTTTTTTTTTCTTTTTTTTTTTTTCAAAGCTCTCGTTATAATATTCATTCAACCTTATATAATTTGGAGGAAAAAGTTTGGTTCTTCTACTTCTTCTTTTTTGTTTTTTTTTTTTTTTTTTTTTTCTCATCTTCTTCTTCATTTCATTAATTGTTTTTTTTTTTTTCTTCTTCTTCGTCTCTTTCTTCTTTATACATCGTTATAATTATAATCGCTTCGTTAATTTTATTTTATTTTATTTATTTTTTTGTAAGATGTCCTTTTTTTGTTTTGTCAGATTTTTTTCATTTTTTTTATTTTATTTTTTTTCTTTCATTTCATCAAAAAGCGTGACGTCACGACAATTAAATGGGCTCAGACTGTCTACTGTCGTCATTCCTTGATACTTATTATAGAACATATATTTCACAAATCTTTTTTACTAAAATATTTGTTCTCTCTTTTTTTTTTTTTGGTTTTTCATTTTTATTTTTTTCACCAATTTTATTTTCTCGTCTTTTTTTCTGTACAAATATTCATTTTTATTTTTTATTTTTTTTATCCTTAGTATATCAAACGTAAAGAATTACAGGTAAAGTATGTTTTTATCTTCTTCTTACAATATACTATATAATTTATTTTATATTTATGATATACCAGCTGGGTGTTTGGTTTTAATCTTATTTCCAGGCCGATATGTTCGAAACCAAGAAAAATATTAGAAAATATTTTTGACAAAAGTTTGAGGGTTCAGAGATGGAAAGAATTTGTCTTTATTGGCGATATTAAATTTTTATTATTTTTTTTTTAATGGAAACTCATATTTTCTTCATTACGTGATTTTCTTCCGTTTGAAAAATCTGACGACTTTTGTTTTAAACATTTTTTTTTTTTTTTTTTTGTTTTTGCGAGATATCTTTTTTCATGATAGTAATTATTTTTTTGATAGTTTAGAGGTGAAATATTTTCAAGATTTCAAAAATCTCTAATATAGTTTATATATAAAGTTCAGGCTGAATAATATCATAAAAAAAATTCATGTCTCACATAAAAATTTTTCATATACATATATGAAAGTCGTTCGATTTTTCGAGTACCTAAAACAAAACTAGGAGATGAAAAATATGGGTTTCCCATTAAAAAAAAAAAATTGATCTTTCCTTAACCTCAGCAGCGTTTCTACTGAAAAATTCAATAACTCAAAATTCTGCTCCCCAGCTCTGAGCCCTGCCCTGGCTTTCTGGGAAACTACGTTATCAATTTTGAGCTTTTTTTAATCCCCCTGCACTCTCTCTTCGCCCGTGTAACTGGTAACGTAGTTTATGGATGACCCTTAAGATATTCATAGATATTTATTAAATTTTTTTTTTCTTATTCAGTTTTTTTTTTTTTTTAAGTTTTATGTATAGACAAAGATCATAAGCAAATATATGACATATAGTTACATACTTTTCATAACCATTATATATATACACGGGGTATTCCATACCACTTTGACCTAGGTCTGATTTTTGACCTCTTGGATTAGGTCCGTGATTTTTTATATGATTTTTCTCACTTTGAAGGGAGCTCAGTTTTGGAATTTTTTCTCAGATTTGAAAAGAATGAATAGTAAGAAGAAAATTAAAAAAAATAAATAATAAATTGCAAATGGTTCCAAAAAATATGACAAAAATTTCAAAAATCTGATGTGACGTATATGAAAATGTTTCAGCAGTTATCCATATATAGTAAAATTAAACTTCCGCTTTAAATTTTTTTAACAATTTTTTTCTTATTTTTTGTTTTTTTTTCGGAAAACGTTTGAAAGTAATAAAAAGAAAAAATCTCCTCTTTCCGGCTCTAAGTTAAAAAAATTTGATATCTGAAACTCGATTTTTCAGAATTGTTTCAGATTTTCAAAATTGTATTTTTCGATACGGTGATCGTTTTAAAAAAATTGTAGAAAAATTCAAATCGATTTTAAAAATTCTAAAAAAAAAAAAAAGAAACTGAATGCCTTTCGAAGTGAGAACAATCATATAAAAAATCGCGGGTCCAATTCGAGAGGTCAATGGTCAGACCTAGGTCGAAGTCGTAGGTATGTAATGCCCCATATATGTATATGTATATTGTATATAGTATATTTATTATTTATTTATTTATTCACTTATATAGTAAATATATATTATTTCTATTGTTTATAGACATCACAATTGTCTTTCAAACGATATCTTTGTCAAATTATTTTAACAGATTCGTTTCCCACCGTATTATATGTATATATGATATTATATATATACATATAAATATATAATATATAATAATTATTGTATATCTTTGAAAAAACTCGATTCTATTATACAATTAAATATAATGGTGTAATTATTATATTCAACATCATCAACAATTGTTATAGTTAATATATAGTATAACATATTTTAATTATTATTATTATTATTATTATTATTATTATTATTATTATTATTATTAGAATATTTGAAATATTTATTAAAAAAAATAAAAATTAATAACAATTAATTTATATACCCATATGTAATATGTAATCGCATATCTATACCTAAATAATGTATGTAGGTACATACATGAGGCATTTCACACCGCTTCGACCTGGGTCTGACTCTCGAACCCTCTTGGATTCGGTCCGTAATTTTACATATACCTTATATATGGTCCTTCTATTTTTGGAAGGCACACTGAATTTTTGTCAGATTTTTTTTTTTTTTTCTTTTATTTGAACAAATTTAGTTAAAGAAATTTGAAAAAAAAAATTCAGTGTGCTTTCGAAAGATAGAAGAATCGTATTAAAAATTAGGACCGAATCCAAGAGGTCGAGGGTTCGTATGGAACGCCCCACATACGTACGTATATAATTTTTTTGTAGTATAAAATTGAAACTAATTTATTAATTTAATTTATTTATTTTTTTTTTCTTCTAGTTACAATTCAAAATTTGCTTCTTTTTTTTTTTTTTTCTTTCTTTGATATTTTTTTTTTTTTTATATTTAGGTATTTATTTATTTTGTAATTATTTATTATCAGCAAAATTTCACCTTTTCAGCAATTCCTTGTGCACACTAGTAGTACAGTGGCTTCAGAACTGCAGATTTTTTATTTATTTATTTTTTAATTAATTAATCAGTATGCGCATTAGGGTATGTGGCTCAAAAAATAGAGAGCTTTTTTGTAGAGGATTTAATTTCCTATAAAAAGATGAATTCAAGAATTTGAAAATAAATATTCTTAATACTTTTATTCCGGAAAAACGAAAAAAAAAAAAGAAAATTTTTTCACTTTTCGGACTATAAGACCTTTAAAAAACGGAAAAAGTGTTTTTTTTTTTTTTTTTTTTTTTTTTAAACCACCCTAATATGTATATATTTATGTATACTGGCTGGTCGTTGTTTCATAAATGTGATATTTAATTGATAATAATTTATAATTATATTTACTTGATATAATATCTGATATACATATTTATACATCATGTATATATGTATAAACGAAACAAATAAAATATATAATATATATATACATATATTTACCTATAATATCATATAAACGTTCGTCAGAAGCCACTGGTTGCAATAATCGTAAATTATAACTATTTACAAATTTTATGGAATCCTACTACTAATTATTCATAATTATATATAGCAATTATCAACTTTTTAATTATAGCCGTCAGATCAAGTATGTTATATGTTATTTAGCATTAAGCATTTGAAAAACAAAATAAAAATTTATTTTTTTTTTGACAAATTGAAAAAAAAAAAAATGTTAGAAAAATTCTCCCTACGTTTCTGAAAGTGAAAAGCTGTTCTATATCATGAACAGAATTTTCGTAATTTGTTTTCAGAATTTTAAAAAAGTTCCTTTTTCTTAAGGATGATAAAATTCATAGCTCCGAAAAAGTTGATTGAAAAAATTCAAAAAACTAAAATTAAAAATTTTACAGGTCCCCCAGACATAAAATATGATAACGTATGAAATCAAAAATCAAATCGAAAACCCTTAGGCCTGGAGTCGTGTTGTTTTGACGTGGACAGCCCTAAATTTGTTTTTCCTTTTTTTTTTCTGTTTCTTTTGGTTTTCGTTTTATTTTTTATTTTCGTTTCAAATTACAATTATGATTCGATATTTAGACAAAATTTATTTCACCAATATCACCTAATACGTATAGACATAAATTACTTATCGATTTATAGCGATATTAATGACATAGGTATATATTCAACACTTGTATATTTAGTAATTTTTTTTTCTTTCTTTTGGGAGGTTTATTTTCTTTTCCATTTTTGGTAATTCATTTTCTGTTCACGTATATGATGAAACAAAAAATCATAAAATTCTCCGGCTTTCATACCCTGGCTTTTATACTCTGGTCTTTACACACGTACGTATTTTATTTTCTTTTTTCATTTATTGTGGATTATTATTATTATTATTGGCACACCAGAGGATAATTAGCGGATCTAATCATTATGGTATATGACTTTGCCAAGTATATTTTTCAAAGGTCAAGACCCCATATATATATATATATATATATAT
Organism: Macrophya annulata; assembly: GCA_963924015.1. Taxonomy (NCBI): domain Eukaryota; kingdom Metazoa; phylum Arthropoda; class Insecta; order Hymenoptera; family Tenthredinidae; genus Macrophya; species Macrophya annulata. The sequence goes on along the minus strand of OZ001257.1, from coordinate 13,633,127 downwards.
ATATATATATATATATATATATATATATATATATATATATATATATATATATATATATATATATATATATATATATATATATATATCTCCGTTAATAACATAGAGAATGATAAATTCTCAAGGGAGTATGAAAAAAGAAGAAGAAGAAGAAATAATAATAATAATAATAATAATAATAATAATAATAATAATGATAATGAGAAAAATTAGGTGTCGTAGTCTGGAACAGGAAAGAAAATCCCTACATTTATCAAGGAAAGCGAAACGCTTTATGGGAGTATAAAAGCCATTGTGATAGTCTAGCCACCACGTAAAGATTTACTTTCTTAACTTTTCCATTTGTCCACTTTTTTTTTTTCATTTTCATTTTCCATTCCATTTCAGTTTCATTTCAAAAGGATAAATTCTTTAGACTTTCGACTTACTTTCTGTTTTTTTTTTTTTTTTGATTTTTATTTGTTTTTATTTGTTCCTTAAACTCTTCGATTGGCTTACGCTACTTGCGTTAGTATTTTCTAAACGTAATTTCATCGATCGAATCCGTTTTCCTTTTCCCCTTTCCCTTCTCCACCGTCACGATGTTCGGCATGGCTGTTTTCCCTTACCAGAACTTCTCTGGTAGAAATACGTGAGTTGCATAGATAAAATTTCACGGGTTTGCCAACGTGCAGTTCAGTTCGCCAAGTAGGTTTCTCTTTCTGATGGTACATATCGTACTTGCACGTATAATATTATCGTAGCAATTTATAAAATTTAATTATAAATTATTCATTGATGTCATATTATCCGATTAAATTCAATCTGCAATATTTTGCGCAAAAATTAAAAAAAAAAAAAAAAAAAAAGGAAAAAAAAACATTATTGAAAATCAATTAATTAATTATTTAATTTTAATCAATACGAATTAATTGAAATTATGTCATGCAAAGTAATGATGATTGTAATTGCAATCATCGTGAACTGTTGTGCAATTAATCTGAACTGCAGATTGCAGATTTTGATTCAAATATATTTTAATTATTGCATTAAGATATGAAATAATTGAGAAATACAATTGCAATTATTTTAATTATTGCGAGCTATGCAGGTATTGTAAAGTATGTTTGTTGGGAATAATGAAAACTGTAATACAGACTGATAAGTTACGGCTTTTCGTTAAGAATGTGATTTTAGCACAAACTAATCAAAATTAATGATAACTAATCCAGATTAATTGCAGTTATTGAAATTTCATGAAAATAATGCAATTAGTTGTACAATTCCAATAAATTTTTCGGTTATTTAAAGCTACGCAATTCATACAAATTGATTGTAAGTATAACTGATGTAAATGGAAAGTTAGATCAATTATTGCAAGCTATTGATGTAATGCCGAGTAATTGACATTAATGCAACCTAATTACAACTCACATTTAGATTTTCAAAACCATACAATTATTTTAAAAGATTTGCAATTAATTGAAATGAATGAAAAGTGATAAAAATTATTTCAAACTGTTATTGTAATGCCAAGTAATGGTCGTTAATGTAATCCAATTTCAATTAATTTGGTTATTGAAACTTATGTAATTGATAAAAATGAAATAATAAAAATCGATTGCAACTATATAAGGTTTAGAAATAAAATCTGATGGAAATTATTGGAATCTACTATTGTAATGCTGAGTAATTATCATTAATTTAACCAAATTGCAACTAGTTTGTTTATTGAAACTTATGCAATTAATGAAAATGAGATACTACAAATCAATTGCAGCTATATGAGATGAATGAAATGTGATAAAAATTATTTCAAACTATTATTGTAATGCCAAGTAATAGTCATTAATGTAATTCAATTGCAATTAATTTGGTTATTGAAACTTATGCAATTGATAAAAATGAAATAATAAAATCGATTGCAACTATATGAGGTTTAGAAATATAATCTGATGGAAATTATTGCAATCTACTATTGTAATGCTGAGTAATAGTCATTAATTTAAACAAATTGCAACTAATTTGGTTATTGAAATTTATGCAATTAATGAAAATGAGATACTAAAAATCAATTGCAGCTATATGAGATGAATGAAATGTGATAAAAATGATTGAAAACTGGTAATGAAATTCTGGCTAACTAGGATTAATTTAATGAAATTGCAATTTCTGTGTTATAAAGTCTTTACCTGTGTAATTGAAGCTTGGAAACCGGTCGATTATCTTTCCTTCGTTAAATTGATACGGTGTCCAGTAAATATTTACTGCACCAAACTAGCTCTGTGAGTACTATTGGAAACTAGATCTGGGCTTTGCAAGCTTGCACTTCCTCTCGAGCTTCCTCCTCCTCCATTACTTCCGGTTACACTTCCTGCTCTAATATGTTGAGAATAAGCAACGTTCATGTGTCCAGCTGGACGACGAGGTGTATGTCTTGATGCCATTCGGACTTGGTCTTCACAACCCTGGGGCATTCGACGATTTGAAAATCGAAAATAACCTCGAAGTCGCTCTTTTGCTGGCCTGGAAAAAAGAATACGGTCTACACTCGTACGAGTTACGTTACGTTACGTTACTCAATATCAAATAACTCGGTGAAATGAAAAAGTGAAATAGAATCGTAAATTACAGTTTTGAAGAAGAAGCTTCGAGCTTTTATACCGTTACTTAAAAAATATTCTGTAATTTTTATTACACGGCACAGAAAAGTTTCAAAATCTGGGCAAGTTTATTTCATACACTTCGCAACTATTCATTCAAACCTGAATAGCTGAGTCAAAAATGATTGAAGACAAATTTCAAAAACGGGATTTTGAAGCTGAAGATTCAATCTTCAAAATGGTGTATTTGAAAATTAATTTCGACAACTTTTGACCGAGTTATAAAGCTTTGAAATATAAATAACATTTTTTTGGATTCGTTTTCTGATTACGTGTGCACAGTATCACGTTATTGTCTTCGTGCACGAATTGCCTGAATATCTTATTAAATTCTCTCGTTCTCCTTCTCTCTCTGAAGCTCAATTGTTCCACCCCAAAAAATCCCGATGTTTTACCCCGTACGAGAAGAAAAAAAAAAAAAGAAATAAACAAAAATAGGGGAAAAAAAATATTTATCGGACATTACCGTCGATGTGAATGAGCTTTTTTCTTGTCTGTCGATAGTATGCGTGTAGCCATTACTGGGCTGGATACTTTGATAAATTAATGACTTTTTCTCGTATATATTCAGAACTGTGGTTCGCACTACCCCAAACCAATGCAAGGGTTGTTTATTCGTTGTTTATACCGATTCTGCACCCCTGAAATACATTCTCTCACAATTATTATACTACGTGTGTGTGTGTGTGTTTGTGTGTGTAATTTATTGTCTTTCATCACGCAACTTTGCTGGATTGTGTGCAGGGAGCATGAGCACGATTTCACGTTAGCGACACTGCTTTATCTCACTTCCGTTAAACATGAGCTACGCACAAACTCATCTTGGTTATAATTCACAAAAGTTTTGGAAGATTCAACGGTTTTGAATTTGTAGAATTTTCGAGCTTTAGTTTTGAAAATCTCTTTCACAACGAGGGGATGACTCAGGTTTGTCTCTTTGTTGAAAATTCAATATAACACGGAGACATAGGTTCAAGACAAAACGAGAAGATCCTAATTTTATTTCTTTACTTGTTCAAACCGAAAAGGAAATGAAATAAAAATTATCATATACGAACACAGGAGAGGATTTATCCTGCTATGTCAGAGGGAAGAAAATGTGTTTTTGCTTGGTCAAGAGTTCTGCCGATTTTATGGAGATCGTTTTCGCCTCAGACCATGCGTAGGATAGAAAACTGTTTTTCTTTATGGTCTATAAAATTGTAGAATCGATGGAGAAACGTCTTATATACTTCCTGTATTCAGATATACTATTTTTATATGAACTGTGAATTGAGAGTTATGTCTGTTATTTAAAGTGAGATGAAAAGCGAGAATTCCTCTCTTTTTCGTCCTAGGTAAATAAAACGAAATATAAAGGTAACTTTTTATCCGATTTTCAACTATTCTGTTGCAAAAATTCTATCCACACATCGCTGCACCAAGGATGGAAACTTCTCTTGAAAATATATGCACACGTTCGATGATATGATCTGATATTGACATGCATTGAAAGATATTATATCAAAATTGTAAAAATAATTCAAAAGAACGTACTGATCAATTTTTAAAATAAAATTGGACTTCTTATTTCACCCCTTTAGCATAATCGATCCTTCGATAATGATAAGCCGATAAAAAAGTTAACGTAAAATAACATCAGACTAAGAATTTCTTTCAAATTCGAATACAGATCGTAATTTATTCGAGTGAAATTATTTATGGATGAAAATAAAAAAAAGTTAGAGATATCGTGATCAATGAGATGTCGGATTAAAATTAAGCCGATGATTTAGAATCCGACGTTTAATCAGGATCATCGTTTTTATCTCCTTTTTTTTTTTCTTTCGATATCCGTAGAAACAGGATCTGTGAATCGGTAATCTAGTTATCGTATCGATCTTTTGATGAATGATATAGTTATTTTTCTTTAGTTCTATGATATTTTACTTCCTTATAAGTAAATTGCCCTTATTTATTGGATCATTAAGGCGATATCCACCTTCAACTTAAGCACATTTTATCCCGCCTACACGTAATATGGGAATTTATATCTCTTCGATCCGCTACTTTCTCATTATAACTATATATACATATACCTAAGTAAAGATAATATAAAAAGCCATTACATGCACATAATAATAAAAAAATAAATAAATAAATATACCATCAGTTGTATAAAATATCAATTATCCTGTAGGGCGAAACCTGCCACTCATATTTTCACCCTTGCATACCCTGCAGGAATATAGAGACCACATGCACGATGATTCAATGGGTCTCCTAACTCATCGTCGACCTGTCGTATAATCGAATTTTATCCGAGGGGATCTATTCGAAAAAAAAAAAAAAAAAAAAAAAATTATATGAAGTAGTGCTGAAAGGACGAATCCCCCAATTTCATTGTGTAGAACATATAAACGAAAGTGTCTCCTGGTCTCGATTGATTATTGAATTAAATTGAATGAAAGGTATATAATACAATTTTGTAAGCCCATTGCTGTATCTTTTTTTTTTTTGCTTTTTCGTTCCCTGTGATAACCATTATACACAACTATATATAAAAGATTCGATTTCTTTTTTCACGTGTTGTTTAGAACCTATCCCTAAATTGACTTTTTCTTTTTTGTTTTTGGTTCACTTTATTTTTTCGTTTTGATTTATGTCTGCGGATTTTTGTTCCTATTTTTTTTTTTTGTTTTTTTTTTTTTACACTGTCCTTTATACTTATCGAATTTCTGTTCAAAGGTGACCCTGAAATATCGTGATAGAGAATATGGATGAGGAGTAGAATAAGAAATCAAAAAGCTACAAAAATTTTTGGGGTGATTTTAACCCAGGAATAAAAAAAAATTTTGCAGATTCTTTTGCACGTATAGAGCCTCAATTTCTTTTTTATTTTCCTTCTGTCCTTGTACCCTGAAATCTAGATTCAGAATTTTTCTCATGAAGGGAATTTTATTTCTTAGATATGAATCAGGATCGATGGACAGAAATTATTCTCGGATGGCTAAATCCTTATATAAAAGCAATAAGTATAAAGGAGAGTTGGACAAAATATACTTTGAACAATTTTCATATAAACTGAAAGTTATTCTGGTAGCAATAAAGTCGAGTGTCCTTCTAAGTCGAGCTTTATAAAATGCAGCTTGGTTAGTCGGTCGTAGTAAAGAGATACAGAAGAAAAGTCACGACATAAGATCAATCTGTACGATACGAAGGAAGAAGAATTCAATACCAAATTAAGAATCTTCCTCTGCACTCGAGATTCTATCCAATAAGAACCCGGAATAGGGCGGAGAAGACGTACTACTTCGTTATCGATAAACTGGACAATCAATATCGGTTGACAAAAGTCGATATATTGTATTAGACAAGATATTTGTTTGCTACTCTTCTCTATTTTTTGATTTTGATTTTTTTTTTCAACTGGCAGCTTTTCGTCATTCGTATTTTCAAAGGGTGTTATCTTCTCACGTCTTTCTTATAACGAAGCAAATTCCCTTCCTAATATGAATATGGATTTGATCCCAGCTGGCGGCTGTCTTGTGTAACAAGACTTCATGAGAGGGAAGATTAGTACTGGCAATTTGCAATTAGAGAGCTTTGTAATCCTCGTAATTGTGAAGCGTTTAGTTTAGTACTAATTCTCACGTAGATTGAGGAGTTTGCTTGCCGAATTTCCCTCCACGATAACAAAGAACAGAAAAAAAAAAAAACTCGAAATCGATTACAACGGATCACAGAAATTGGACATATTTTTACCATAAAGGGCGAATTGAGTAGCTCTACGTATTCGATGAGGGTGCAGGAAAAGAGAGAAAAGTTCTGTTTAACTTAAAGTACATAAGTAAAGAAATCGAAATGTGGAAATTTTTTCCTGTCACGTCGTTGCGGTTTTACAATAACAAGAAAAAGAAGAAGAAGAAGGCAAAAAGAATACAGTTTTATACAAACCTGCTCATCTGCCAAGAAGCGTAAAATCCAGGTGTAGTTACGATCGGTAGAAAAGCAACCCAGACAAACATTGTAAATGTTATGTCAAAGTGGCCACTGTTTTCGTAAGTTTCTGTCAGAGCGAGCTTCGCAAGCCTGAAAAAAAAAACACAACAATTTTTCTCAAAGCTTCCATCTGTATTTTAAATCCAGAGATCGCAAATGTTATGCAACTTATTTAGATAATACACCTTGGGTGTTCCGAAGTTATTTCAATTACAATTTTTTCACGCCTTTTTTGTACTGGTCTGTGATGAAAACAGATATGTTCTATTTGTAGTGACTGGTGACGGCGGTGGGATCGCTGAGTAAAAAATTAATTAAAATCGTTCATACGGCCAGGAGTTTTCAGCGTAGCTTTTTGTCGGGTAAAAAGCTGCGTGAGAATAAGTATGATATACCAAGTGTCAGATCAAAAATTCGAGAAGTTCATTTTGGGCAGCATTTTTTGATAAAATATCTAAATGCGGGAATATAAATCGTTGAAAAGCTCTTTCCTTGTGGAAATAAAAAAGTCAGAGTATCCGGGAGATCCCCTATTTAAATAACAAAGTAGGATTTCCTGTAGCCAGGGCACTTAACCCACTTAACACTTTACTCTATAAAATAAGGGACGTGACTAACCGTCGTACCACCCTTGCCTTCTCAAACCTGGACCTTAAAACTTCGAGTAAAAGTCTGTTAGACTAATTTTTACCGATTTTACTTGGATTTTATCGATCCTCGAAAATTTGAGTTACAAATCTTTGAATTAGTTTTCATTTTATTCATCAAAGTCTGATAATTAGATTTCTAATTATAGTCATATGAATTCAAGTGTGAAATCTGAGTCTATTGAAACATTATTGAAACATGAATAATGAAGTCTGATTAATTTTTTTTTTTTTTCTAACGATGTGATAACTCGGGAATACAATTTTTATTTTCAATTTTCTCTTCAATTTGTTTATTTTTTAATTTTTTTTATCCTAATTTATTTCACTTCGTTGGTACAAGTACGATTGAGCTGGTTTTATTTATCTCAAAATAATTTGAGCTTGAAAAAGTTTATAACGATCAGACGAAATTAATACCGATAAAAGTTTTCTACTAACATATATAATTATATGTATTCTATAACGAAAGACGATAATTTAAGACAGAAAAGAAAACCGAATAAATCGTAAAGAAAACACCAGAAAAAAAGCACCAAAAAAAAAAAAAAAAGCTACTGAATTCAAATAAAAGAGGAGACGTCCTTCAGCTTTTCGTCTAACCCTGAATTATCAACTAACCCGAGTACACCAGATCCAGGGTGAAAAAAGGTCCTCCAAAATAATGGGGCTGTTTACTTATAATCCGTTTAAAAACTTTGTTTTTCATGCTTTTTTCATACAACAAATTGTGGATCTCGTTAAGCTTTGATTTTAAAAGTTAGTCAAATCTACGGTGATGAATAAGTATGTAAAATAAAATAACTGAAATGAAAGGTAATAAAGAAAAGAAAGTAACAGAAAAGCTTCACCTATACACTTCATTTATTCGTTTTATTCTGATTGGAAAGCTCTGCTTCTTATAATTCAGGTTATAATTTCATCTTTCATTTCTATGCTCAAGCTTTTGCCAGCGTTTACTGATCATGTCGTAGTTTAAACTTTCTACTTTCTTAAATCGAGCTTATTTTATTTTATTTTTTTTTTCTTACTTGGAAAGTTCGTGAGAAAGCCCGAAACTTGTAAAGTCGACAATTTCGAACTTTATCTAAACGTGAAAAGTTACCGTTATTATACACCCAAATTTTTCATTGAAAATTCGATTCAAGATATACAAATTTTGAACACAAAATAAATATATAAAAAATGTAATAAAAATCTAAAATAACATTTTTCGAAGAATTCTTCAATTCTCATAACATCAGCTGTGTTTTTTTTTTTTTCTTTTTTATTTCTGTTTCTTTCTTTCATTTTTTGTAAGAAAAATCTAAAGAGTGTACAAGGGCAGCTAACAATGGAGTGAAACCGTAGCTCAAAGCACTCGTCCCTTCTTTCATTGGGGAATATAAGAAAAAAATAGAAATAAAAAAATTAAAAATAAGTATGGCCACGACAAAAGGTCGAAACAGTTCATTCAAGGTATAACTACCTATACGAACTTGAAAGCTCTATTCAAGTTTATTGTAAATGGCGTTGGCACAGGTTTCGTGTGGAAGAAAAAAAAAACCAAAAAAAAAAGAAAATGGTAAAAAATTTTGGGATTATTGAATACAAAATTATCAAACCTATGTATATGAAAAATAAAAATGCATTATACTATACATATTTATATACAAAGGGAGTCAGTCAGGCTTTAAATTATTCTTGTGAAAAATATAACAATATTAAAATCTATAAAATATGATAAATTTGATTTTACATGGGAATAATTTTTGATTATTATACATTTCGAACTCTTCAAGGTGCATATATTAATATATTCTATATACTACGAATAAATAGCTGTCAGGTGATTATTATTAGCCTGGACGATCGTTATTGCATCCAGACGAGTCCAATACAAGGAAAAAAAAATTTCTGTATATATATGTACACGTACTGCATACGTATATAAGGGTGCTTCGTTTTAGACGAGTTTTTTTTTTTTTTCTAGTCCATTTATGGAATGATGTTCTGAACGTATACGAACAAATTCTCACCAAATATGAGCTCTTAATTTTAATTCTAAGAACTCCCGAAATGAATTTGAAATTTTCCCATTTGATTAACACGTAAATTTTAATTTTTTTTTTTTCGATTATCTATAGCTTCGTGACATTTCATGATATTTAATCGGCAATAGGTGGAAATGACAGAGGAATCTTTCCTCTTTAAAAGTGTGCGTAGCCAATTTATGTTTTTTAACCATTAAAAAGTACTAAAATCTCGGATAGAACAGCGATTTTTCAAATTTTGAAATGCTTAATTGGATTTATCTCGAAAACTACTAGCTCTACGGTTATGGCTTACATCACTTTTTATGTAGTATATTGAATTTCCTATAAAAAAGTCTCATACAATTTTGTTGTAAAAATAGTGGTTTACGAGAAAAATTAAAAAAACCATGAAACTTGAGAGAAAATTGGCTTCAAGATGTCTTACCGGGTGAGGCCGGTTACAAAACATAAATTGGCTACATACACTTTTGAAGAGGAAAGATTCCTCTGTCATTTCTACCTATTGCCGATTAAATATCATGAAATGCTGCGAAGCTATAGATAATTGGAAAAAAAGAATTAAAATTCACGTGTTAATCAAATGGGAAAATTTCAAATTCATTTCGCGAGTTCTTAGAATTAAAATTAAGAGCTCATATTTGGTGAGAATTTCTTTTTATATGTTTAGAACATTATTCCGTGAATGGATCAAAAAATACAAAAAAAAACTCGTCTAAAACGAAGCACCCTAATATACATACCTGTGAAATTAATGAATTTTCAATAATCGTCAAAGATATAATAAATGTATTAAGAAAAAAAAAAAACTATTTTCAAAGAAAATAGTTCAAAAGCTTTTTGTGCACAGGACAATATATCATTTGTTGCAAATTCTATTCGTGCCACCCTTATCCTACACACACACACACACACATATACAATTGTAAGCGATACTTCATAGTCTACTCGTAACTTTTAAACGGAAGTCGACCCGGAAGTACGAAAACCTAGAACACGATATTCTATAGCTAAAATGAAACTTTTGTAGTATAATTTAACCATAAAGTGGGTGTGTCTGTAAGTGAATTTGGCCAACTAAAAACTCTTGATAAAGTTTAATCTGTACACAGAAAATTAAGCATTGTGATTAATTGTATACGAACTATTCTATAATTTATACTTCCAGAAAAAACGAAGACTGAATTTCAATTCTCCAGATGTTATTAATTTTGAAAAATTATGTTTTTCAAAAAATGCTCGATAGTCTTGGAATAAAATTAACTTTATTTAAAATTTTTAATTACTCGATAAATCGTGTCAAAATCATAAATGCCATTTTTTTTTTCTTTTCAAAGATTCAGGGATTTTCATAACTTTCAAGCTAATTAAAGAGAAAAATTGATTCAGCATCAGGTTTAGAACGTTTTTATTTATTTTTTTTTAACTACTCGAACCGTTTTTCAGTGTCCTGAAGTTTGGGATTTATTTTCCGAATGACATTTTCCTGTTTCTACCCCAATTACAAACAAACAAATAAAGAAGAAGAAAAAGAAGAAAAGGAAAAAGAAGAACAAAGTTACGAGTAAAGTTGCACGTTGAATCGGAAAACTTTGCAGGATGTTTCGATAGAATTGTACGAAAGGGTATATATGCATTTAAAATTGTTCATCCAAATCGGAACTCGGTGATTAGTTACCTCTTTAGATCGATGGAAACCCCCATTGATTTATCAAGTGCAACGTGAAGACCGTTCACGCGAAGCTCCATAAACTGCAACTTATATGTATACATACGTATAGTTATTGTAGCTGCGGTAGGTATTGTTCTCTCAGGGCAAATTGCAGCTCTTGGTCTTCTGGCTCTATAACACTTCTAGCTTATCCTTAACGCTCCGTATATTTTCTACTCGAACTACCCAACTGAGACGCGAAAGCTCCCCGTAAGGAAAATGAAAAAAAAAAAAAAATATTAAGGAATATAAAAAAAAAAAAAAAAGAAAATTGAAAAAGAAGGGACTGCAATTTCTTCCTCACTGAAATTTAGAATTTTGGTACTTTTTTTTTTTTATTTCTTTTGAAGACGAAAACTAAAGAACCATAATATATCGTCGTGTGCTTTTCTATCAATAAAATGAAATTTTTTCCTCTCAGAATTGATTTTTGAACTCTTTTTCTCTATTGGAGATTATTCAGAATTAAATGTGGAAGAATTTTGGGGATTTTTCAGTTGATTTAGGTACATTTTAAGACTTTGACTTGTCTCTATTTTAATTTTAACTAGCTTTTTACAATTAAGATTTAATCCTCAAACTAATTGGAGAAACTTTTTCACTTTCAGTAACGTGTTTTTTTTTTTTTTATTTTTAATTATTCGCACGTTGTTATATCTTCATAAATTTTTTTTTTTTTTGACAAAATTCGTCACAAACTCAAAGAATGGCCCAATTTTTTTTCTTTGTGTTTCTTTTTTTATTTTCACTCTGGCTCGATTAAAAAAATTTTTCATTTTTCCCACTCACAGTTTGAGCTTCACTTAGTTTCACCGTTTTTATTCATCACTATAATAAATATTCTAATTGACAGATTCACGCGCCCCATAATAACATGTTGACAAAAGATTCCGCTCTTCGTTATATATCCCGTCGATCAAGTTAAGTTTTTTTATTTTTTCATTATTCACGGTTTCTTTTTCTTCTTTTTTTAGTTTTTTTTTTAAATTTTCTTTTAATATTATCGATAATCGCGTAAATGACGAATTTTCAATAGCTTCGCGTATTCAGGTGGAAATAATTATACATATAATATATGATAATAGATCTTGTACAGATGTTAAGAAAAAAAAAAATAAAAAAATAAAATAAAAAATAATTTACATATGTATATAATTGTTATGCATATTATATACATATATATTCAAATTTATTCATTGCCAAATAATTATGGACTATGAGATATATTATTACATAATATTATATAATATATACAAAAGTCACTCACCTAAGCACCATCAAAGGGCATAAGCATATTGCGAAGACGGTTACCATGAAGATAAGATATTTTTGAGTTCGTTTTTCTTTCCGTACGTCAAGCTCTGCATCATAAAGATCATAGCCTCCGGAGATACCGGAGAATCCGACAGCACCTACGGTACCAACACTTCCGCTTTCACGTTTCCCGTCACGACCAGTTCTGAAACATTAAGTTCAACGAGATTCGATTATTTATTAAAAAAGAAGAAGAAAAAGAAAAAAACTGAGTTTTTCGATACTCGTCAGAAAACACATTCGGTGGATTTGACACAAAAGAAATAAAATTTGTTCGAAAACGAAATCAAACATGTCAGAGTTTAAATATTGACAATATTTTCCAAGACTTTGATTTCCGGTTTCAATAAAAGACACGGATTTTGTTCAAACAGAATATTCTGGGTCACGTATGGATTAGTGCCAACAAAAAGCTACAGTGGGCTTATCACATTCTTTTTCGAGCTTATTATTTCACGAGAGAAAAAAGGGCCTGCAACATTACGGTTAACGAGATTCACTCGATTACTTTTCAAAAACCAGATGTCCAGATGCTCGTCAAAAAAAGTTCGTTGACTTTAACTCAAAGAAACTGAAACTTATCCAAAAACAAACCAGAAACATTACGATTCTTCCTAATTCACTTATTTTCGAAAGCTCAACGTTCAAATATTATGACAATATTTTCCAAGACTTTGATTTTCGGTTTCAAAAAGACACGGATTTTTTTCAAACAAATATTCTGGGTCACGTATGGATTAGTGCCAACAAAAAGCTACAGTGGGCTTATCACATTCTTTTTCGAGCTTATTATTTCACGAGAGAAAAAAAGGCCGGTAACATTACGGTTAACGAGATTCACTCGATTACTTTTCAAAAACCAGACGTTCAGATGCTCATCAAAAATAAATCAGAGACACTAAGATTCTTCCCAAAGTCACTTATTTTCGAAAGCTCAACGTTTAAATATTATGACAATATTTTCCAAAACTTTGATTTTTGGTTTCAACAAGAAACGAATTTTGATAAAATAAACATTCTGGACCCAGTATATATGGATTAGTACCGATAAAAAACTGTGTGTTTTTTGGATTCTTTTCTCGAGCTTACAATTCCGTGAGAGGAAAAATAATACTGTACCTACTTTAACGTTATTTAGAGACGGTAATAGGGCCATTTTGAGAGGAAATTTTCTGGCTACATACACAAATACGGTTACTAAAAGTTTCGCTTATAGTTATTTCGTTCAGTAAGCGAGAATGTGCAAGGCAAGGTAGGTACTAGACTCCGTAACTGAGAAATTACGGATCCTGTAGGATTCAAGTTTTCATGACTACCATTCGTACTTTAAAACGTGTTGAATATTTAAAGCCTCTTCATGCAGCCCAGTCGAGAGTCTCGGTTCTCGAGTCTCGCCGACTTGGTGCATAGTGGAAATTGAATAAACTGCTTCGGAAGTTTAGTTCAACATCCCATCTCTCTAACGAGTAGAATTTAAAATAAAGTCCTGATGAAAAATACGTCAAACTTTATACTAGTTATTTTTTTATTTATTTATTTTAATTATCGTCTCTTTTCAGAATAACATGCCAAACAATCTTTTTTGAAAAAGCCTTTTCACTCGTATGGCAATCTCGAAAACAGTCGATCTCTAAATCCTTTAAGGATCAAATTCAATAAGTTGAATTAGACATTATTCAAAGATAAATTATTAAACCCCGTTTCACTTTGAGATATTGAAACAGCTTATTGAAATGCTCCTGAAGTTTCAAATCTATTCAAGGAATTGGTAACACAAACAGGTTTGTCACAGTAATCAGATTTGACTAATTAAACGAGCTTAAATTTTAATAATCAAAAAATAAATCAAGAACGTTTTCATTTTTTTGGCCAAGAAGAAAAGTGAGAAGCTACATTTTGCAAATCCCCAAAAAATATTGTCTGTAAAATTTTTTTTTTTTTTTCAAGCTTTCCGTAAATGTATACGGTTCAGAAAATCACTGTGCGTAAATGGATAATTTACATAGAAAAATATCCTACGGTTACTGATTGCTTGCTAATTGAATTAAGGGAGGTTTACTCTCCAAGATTTGTTGTTAGAGCAAATTGACACGGTAGGGAGCTAAAAGTAGAAGGGGGAATAAAATGAGGCTACAAATGACCTGCCAAGCTTTTTTTTAATTGTCAAAAAATTTCATTTTCACTCGGCTATACTCGTTGCAGGGTCAAATTATTCAGCAGACAAATACTGTGGGCACTGTCACAAGATTGTGGAATTTAAGATCCGTGCAAAAAAAAAAAAGAGAAATAAAACAGAGAGGGAATGCTGTTTAAAAACCGCAAGTTAAATACGGTACAAGTTTAGTAAGGTGATAATTAGGGCTGAAGAACTGTTGAAAGACCCTAAATCACCTCGAAACACGTTCAAATAATTAAAAATAACGTTAAATGTACCCAAAGCTTAACAAAACACGCTTAATTAAATAGGAAATGTTTAATATCGTGGTGAAATTATCCTCAAATTGACCAGAACAAGGGCTTAAATTTACTCAAATTAAACGAAAGAGTGAGTTAACATTAGATAATAAATTAGCTAAAACGGAGGCTTGTATTCATTTAAAAAGGATGTTAAACGCGATGGAAATTGACTAAGAGAATATAAAAATCATTAAATGGTAAAATGTAATAAAAGATATTATAAAAGAGCTGAAATATCTTGAACCAAACGTTTTGGAGGATTAATTGTAAATAAAACACCCTTTGCGTTTAAAAAAATCGGGAAAAGACTTTTTTCAGAAATGCTGATCGTCACGATATGAATAAAAAATCGATTTTTTTTTTTACTCTTTAAACCAGGTTTTCTTCTTAAAGCGTTATTAAATATGGCTGAAACAGTCTCAAAATGACAATAAATGAAATTTCTAAAATATTTGTAACAAAGAAGCGGGGAGGCACCCTAATGTTCCTCGAACCGAAATTGTCTCATGAAACGTCGTTTGAACCGGATAAAATATCTTGACTTGAGAGAATTTCTCCTAATTACAGCTTTCGTGTAGCAATTCTTCATCCCTGTTTGAACATTTCTTAGTAAAGGGTTACGGATGTTAGCAAAATGAAATTTTCTCAACCATGCAAACACGCGATGTGACATAGAGTTAAATTCCTTGATAATAGTAAGTATGTGGAAAATTTTGGTTATCCAATCAGGAACTGCAGATGAAAGCATACCGAAGATTTTATTTTGACAGAATTTGATTCCTTTTTGGATATGGGGGTTGTTATACACTTGAGAATGGATTTAGTAAGCTTTCATGATACTGCAGCCAGTACAATTCCTACTCTCGTTAAAGGATATGTTTTTACGGTTACATCGTTCTGGCAACATACTCAAAGCCTAGTACATTTCAGGCAATGCCTATCTCTTGTTTCTGGAACCTGTTTCGAGGCTAATTATTAATCGATGACCGTTATTACTTGGCTAGTATATAATTGAGTCCGATGACCTGGTCATTTTATGTTACGAGAGGCTACGAGGAATTACACAGCCTTGTTAACAACGATTTTTCATCCTCTTTCAGCTACAGAAAGAGCTTTTTTTTGAATTAATTTTTTTTTTCTTATTTATATTCGGTTCATCTCGCAAGCTCGCGTTGTATTATTACGTTGCTATATATCTTGACACTTCATCATTTATATAAACCCGTAACCAGCATTTTCACCGGTTCATTACCTCCAAAAATTTGATTTGCTATTTTTTTTTTCTTTTTTCTTTGACAGCTTGATTCAAACTTGAAAAGATCCGTTTCTCTAGATAAATTTATCAGATTTAAGGAAGAGATTTTACTGATTAATTATAAGATTGACAAACGATTATCTTGATGAAATTTTATCAAAGTATATATATTCAGTCTTTTTGTCGTTTCATTGATGTTTCTTTGAAAATAAACCAGAGAGACGAATATACTTGATTACCACAGTCACTTATTTTCAAAAGCTTTCAACGTTCGAACGTTGACGATATTTTTAAAAACTTTCATTTTAGATTTCAAAAAGCCACGAACTTTGTACAAACAAATATTTTGGGTTATGCATGAATTAGTAGCAATGAAAAGCTGTGTGCTTTTTGCAATTAGTTTTGAGCTTATAATTTCGCCAAAGGAAAAAATTCCTGCGACATTAATCACAGAAGAACCAAAATTAAAATAATAATAATAAACCAAAGAAACAAAGATTCTTCCCAAAGTCACTATAATTTCCATCTGACTAACCTCCAAGAATTCGGATTTGTAAAAATTTTCATAACAGCCTAATTGAATTTTGAAAAGCTCCTTTCCGTGATAGAACTTTATCGAATTTAAAGGAAGATATTTCTGTCAATTAAAATGTCAAATAATATTGATGAAGTTTGATCACGGTTACATTCCGTTTCTCAATATTTTCGTAGATTTTTCTTCCTTCCATTAATTCTTTCTGGTCCCTGAATTTGGCATCAGTTTTCCTGCGGCATGATAAACACGTTTTTTATTCTTCCTCATCCATTTTTTTTTTTTTTTGGTTCCTTTATTCTTTTTTCTTTATCTGCTCTAATGGCTACACCGGGACTTCGAAACGTTGGAATTGTACCAGTCAGGGGCTCAAATGGGATTTGAATTGCTGGCGCCTGCCGGATCAGACGTTGACGACAACTCCTGCGTCGATTAGGGGGAAGGTATTGGTTCGATTCTGCGATCGCGAAACGTATTCATAAAAAAAAAATAGAATTATTCTTACGTATGTATATTTCGTTCAATGTTATACAAGCATGAAATACACTGTGTGATTTTTTGAGTGAGCAAAAATAAGCTCGGAGCTTTCGTTCGGAGTAGATATGAGTAACAAGCCCGAGACATAGATTCACAAGGACAATTGTAAAGTTGGATAATAAAAGAAAATATGTACCTACGCCTGAGGATTTCCGAGGAAAGAAAAATAAAAAATTGTTTCGATTTTAAAAATGGATTTCTTATTTAATATTTTTTTTTATTGAGTATTTCAGAGTTTTTTTTGTTTTATACATTGAAAATTTTTTCAAGTAGTTGTATATACGACGAGAGATGAATATGATAAACTGGATTCTACTTCCCAAAATGTTGATATTGAAATTTAAAATATTTTTTCACATCATGATTTGAGTATGATACGAAAAATTTTTCACCCTAATATTTAAGGGCGGTGGTTTTAACGTCTTGTTGTTAAAAATTCTATTAATAAAAGCCGAGATTATTAGGATATAGGGGTACTTTCCTCGGCCCAGGGTACTCGTAAACCTGCTCCCCGTGGGCTAATCTGTAACGCCATTTTCCACTGAGAATAACGTACTTCGAGCTGTGTTTCATACATAGTATTTTCTCCTTTTGATCTTGTTTTTTTATCTTTATTTCTCCACGAGGAGAGATTTACTTCTTTTTAGACTTACCCCAAATCACACCTTAGTATACTCTGTATAGATATATATTCATTTCAGAAGCTCGTAATTCAGGTACACCTTGTTATTTCCCCTTATTTTATATACATAATGTACAATTTTTATCACGCCATATTCAGATCGATAAGACGTACTATGGACTGACAAGTTTACCAGCTGTTAAGATTTTTATCGTAGCTATTATCATTAATTCGTAATATAGGAAAAATTCGCGTGTAAATTATAAATGAATGTGGTAAAAAATGTGTGTAAATTTTTTTACTTGTATTGTGTCTAATAATATTGCAATATTTTAATCTTATTGCAATATTATACTTACGAAATTGCAAAGTTACGAGGTCATTGCAATTACAATATTTTCAAAGAAATTGCGATGTCATGTACATGGCAGTTCGAATATTGCAAAGAAATTGCCATTCCATGAGCATTGTAATTCGAATATTGCAAGAAAATTGTAATTTCAAAATCATTTCAATTTCCAAAATCTCATGTACATGGCAGTTCGAATATTGCAAGGAAATTGAAATTACATGAGCATTGTAATTCGAATATTGCAAGAAAATTGTAATTTCAAAATCATTTCAATCTCAAAAATCTCATGTACATGGCAGTTCGAATATTGCAAGGAAATTGAAATTACATGAGCATTGTAATTCGAATATTGCAAGAAAATTGTAATTTCAAAATCATTTCAATTTCCAAAATCTCATGTACATGGCAGTTCGAATATTGCAAGGAAATTGAAATTACATGAGCATTGTAATTCGAATATTGCAAGAAAATTGTAATTTCAAAATCATTTCAATTTCCAAAATCTCATGTACATGGCAGTTCGAATATTGCAAGGAAATTGAAATTACATGAGCATTGTAATTCGAATATTGCAGGAAAATCGTAATTTCAAAATCATTCCAATCTCAAAAATCTCATGTGCATGGCAGTTCGAATATTGCAAGGAAATTGAAATTACATGAGCATTGTAATTCGAATATTGCAAGAAAATTGTAATTTCAAAATCATTCCAATCTCAAAGATCTCATGTACATGGCAGTTCGAATATTGCAAGGAAATTGCAATTCCATGAGCATTGTAATTCGAATATTGCAAGAAAATTGTAATTTCAAAATCATTCCAATCCCAAAACAAGACGAAGATTGTAGTTTCTTATCATCATTACAATCCAAAAATGGGAAAAGCATTGTAATTTCAATGCGAAAAATTATCTTCAATAATCATTTAAATCCCCAGATTGCAAAATGCTTGCAATTTCAACCTGAAAGTAGCCCCATTTTCGTCTCATTTTATAAAATTGCTTCAAATATTGTGAATATTCAATTGTGAAAATTGAAATACAACCCAGAGAATATTAATTTGATATTTTGAAGAAAGTTTAGTAAATAGGAAGAAAATTGTAGTTTCTATTTAAATATTGCAAGATAATTGCAATTGAAATTTAATTATAATTAAAATTTAAATAATTAAAAATTGATTGCAATTTCAATTCCAATATGAAAAATTTATTTATACACAAATGCAAGATCCCCATTCTCGTTTCTTTTTTGTATATTAATTAAATTTCTGCAATATCGTCAATATTTTATAGTGAAAATCGCAGTAAATTTTCGGTAACACGTTGTCAGGGAATATTAATTTAATATTTTGAAGCCAAGCTGTTTTTTTTTTTTTTCTTTTTTTTTTTTTCTCCAACATTAAACCGATGAGCTTTATAAAGTGAGGAAAGGGTGAAGCTTTTCCCGATTTTATAAAGGCTGATGGATTGACGTTACGTCACGTAGTATTAAAGGGTGAAAAAAATGTGTCTTACATTAAGTAATGGCGAGATAAATAACCGCGTTCGTTTCAACGGTACCTACATCTTCGACGAAAGATGGAGATTGAGTTCGAGAAGGCAAGAACCGAACCAAGAACCATCTAGTTATTTTAGAGTTTGGTCTTTGGCCTGGACCTTCCTTAGGCAAAGAAAAGATTTAGTGCTTACGTGATGTCATTGCTGGCTCGACTACCGTGCCTTGAATAAGAATCCCTTGATCTAGCCTCGAACATGGCTACCGCTAAAGGACCCTCTTGCGTCTGGAGTTCTCTACTTGCTTTGACGTAAAGGTAAGCTGTCACAGTCAATGGAGCAACATATCTGCAATCAGAAATTGACAGGTTTTTTACGATTATGAGATGAATACATTCGATAAAATTCTTAGAAATTTTTTTCATCAGATTTATGCTATTTCCGGTTTTGTGTTTCTCTCAGGGTTCAAAGTCGATAATTTATTCAATTTCCTTGTTTGATGGCATAGATTTCCTGTCAATGTTTAGACCCTTCGGTTCATACGCAATTGTATTTTTTAATACTGGCATTGAAATTTTCTGGGGGTTTCTTGAAATTGTAATGTTCTAATAATTTTGTAATTATGATCTTATAGAAATAGTGGAATTCAAAGTATAAATCGCAATGTTCTAGCAATGTTCAAATTATAATTATCAAGGATCTTTGAAATCGCAATGTTCTAGCAATCTTACAATCACAATTTTACAGCAATATTGGCATGACAGAAATCTATTAATTTCGAAATTGCAATATTCTAGCAATATTGAAATCATGATCATTAAGGATCGTTGAAATCTCGATGTTCTAGCAGCTTTGTAATAGCAATTTTATAGCAATATTGGAATTCAATGTTCAAATTATAATTATCAATGATCTTTGAAATCGCAATGTTCTAGCAATTTTACAATCACAATTTTACAGCAATATTGCCATGTCAGAAATCTATTAATGTCGAAATTGTAATGTTCTATCAATATTGAAATTACGATCATTAAGGATCGTTAAAATCACAATGTTCTAGCAGCTTTGTAATTGCAATATTATAGAAATATTGGAATTCTAGAATTCTATAAAAGTATAAATCGCAATGTTTCACCAACATTGAAATTACAATCACCAAAAATGGTTAAAATTGTAAAATTCCAACAGCCTCGTACGTAATTGTAGTTTTATAGAAATACTGAAATTCCAAGCTTTTATAAAAGTTGAAAACGCAATATTCTAGCAATTTCGTATTCAATTAAAACTTCTTTCAAAACATTTCTATATGCACAACTCAACAGCACAAAGTAATTCCAAGTCACTTCATTATGCATATTCAACAAGCCCGTACGATCAATCATCAACGATCAAAATCAACCCCCTCATCATATAATCGTTGATCCATCCATCCATCGATTCCAAAATTCTTTCAAGCTTGAACAAACTACATATCATTAACTCCGACATAAAATCACAATCAATAAGTAACAATTCTTCACAGTTAACATATTGACCACAAATTAACACAAACTCAATGTGTACTTAACCTGGATTCTAGATACACACTGTCAACCCATTGTAAACAATTTTGCAGATTCTTGATCACACTGAGACAACCAATTTTGGTTTTGATTAGCAACATTTTGCTCCAGTGGTCGAATCAATTATGTATACATGTAGACAGTTCATGCAAAAGGATATATCCACATAAATACAGTTAGTGACATATCTATTATGTATTTGTTTGATATATATGTATACAGAGAAGCTGGGATGATTGGGTGATCATAAATCAAATTGGGGGATGAAACCGGGTAGACATATCATCGCAAAACGTTGACCATCGGTAAACGCTGATCGATTACTGAAGCAATTTTCCCTACAGTCTTCGCAATCTCAAAATTCGAAAAGCTACACCATAATTCAGAATTTTATTTTTACATATCTGATGCTAAAATGCACGGTGTAACGTTTCGTATATACATAGATATATACAACGTGCTGTATATACATCCGAAAATACTTACGATGTGGTTTTATTTACCATATATATATATATATATATATATATATATACATATATATTTTACACTCTATCTAAATTTCCAGTTACTGCTCGAATTAACCCGACCATTACACTTTATCTCGTTTCCTGCAAAATCATGCAAATTTTGTTTAAATCCTGGAAAATAGGTACCTACCTACCCTACTTTCACAATTTCCTCTAACCGCATTTATATATCTAGTCTTCGTAATTATAACATCATGAAAATCTGATGCAGCGATATTATAAAATGATTAAGAAAATGGTAAAGATTCTTTAAAAAATTATCAAATATAAATTTTTACTTTTTTTTTTTTATACTATACTCTGTCGATAATTAACGTGTGCTTAAAATGGGGTACCTCGTATCAATTAACCGGCTTGTTACCTTGTCGGTAATATAATATATTAAGAGTTTTGCAATTAGAATTTTAACACCGTAATAATTTACCCTGTTCATCAATTGCGGAAGTAATATGAACCTGTATTAAAAAAAACGAAATTGAGTCATTAATTGACTGTCATGATGATCTGGACTGTGATAATTACGTATTAATGTATCAAAGTCGAAACGGTTAATGAAAGCAAACCAATAAAACACAGGTCGGAAAAACAGTACTTTTCATCAAATAAAAAAAAAAGGATGGGTTTGTCAGGGGAAGAAAAGGTATAAAAAAGTAATGAAAACCCGAAAAAAAAGATCAGAATTAAAAATTTCACATGAAAAAAATGCCCTATATATTGACAAACAACAATTTTATACAGTGCGTTTAATCCCAATTCGATCTGGGTACACTTACAATTTCTTCTTGTCATTGGCAAGGATCGCCCTATGTATTGACAAACGACTATTTTATACAGTGCATTCATTCGAATTCGATCTGGGTATATTTACAATTTTTTTGATGTCATTGCCAAGGAATGCCCTATATATATGAAATTTCCATCTCGGAAGAATATATTCTTTCATTTAGGAAGGTAATATAGAAAATAAAGTATAGGTTTGTCAGTTAAATATCGAAAATCGATTCATTTCCGGTAGAACCGGAAGTTCAAATTAAACGAGACATGGAAATTTTTCATGCCCATCATTTGGTTGTAAAGTTCTGTGAATTTCAGATTTTTTCATCGAGCCATTTCCGAGATCACCGCGCGAGTTTGTCGAACAGGCCGACAGACAGACCGAGATCTTTCAAAAAACCTGTTTTTCGGATTCTAGAGGGTCAAAAACGTGAAGATTCGTTGAAATTAGCAAAAGTCACTTTTCGACCAAAACCAATACTTTTCTTATATCACCGTAGGTGATGAAAAGTAATTATGGGGGTGAAATTTCGAGCTAGTGATACCCGGGTTACTAATTCAAAGTAGGATTTAGTCGTAGATACAGGATGTGTGTTAATATGGGGATTTACCTGAATTAATAGATTACGTAGCTAGACGCCCCGCTTGGCTTGGGGTCGTTACATAAGAGCAAACGACTGTTTCGACTTCGTTTTATACCTACATGTACGTGTTTATATAGATATATGGACGTATATGTACGGATACTGTTTCTCCCGTTTCCCAATTCCCCGTTTACATCGTATATAAGCTGATTCTCTGGACAGAGGACAGTATAAAGTAGAGAATTGAGAAGCCTGTTAAGATTTCACGGTTATCCGCTTCGATTTTGGGGTACGAATTCTTCAACCTTTATAACCAACGTCCGATGAAGAACGAGAAGGAATTTTTTAATCACTACCCCAAGCGAGGGACTACTATATGAGTTGTCCCTTTTCGCCTCTTTTTTTACGAATTTCCTTGATTTTATCTAGCCTATATGAGCATTGGCAAAGAGAATGATTCCTCTCAGTAATTAATCAACGAATCTGTTGGAGACAGGGGTTGATATTTTATCAAAAAATTTCAAAAGAACTAATTTATATCAACGAACAAAATTCAAAATGGATTTGATCCGTCGTAGAGTATAAGATACAATTTTTTGAATCTTACATGCTTAAAACTGTGAAAAAATATTACATCAATTTGGATTTTATGTAAGTGATTGCCGATATTTTGAGACATGATTTCCGTCAATTTGAAAAAATTTTTGATGCAAGATGCGACATTCTTACCCTGCGAGAACCACTCGAAAGTCAATGAAATTTCTAATTATTACTGACTTGTTAATTTGAATTAAAATTATTAATTTTAAGAAATATTTTCACTTTTTTTTTCACTTACGTCCCGATGAAAAGTCCCCTCATGTACTCCTGCATGTCGTCGGCTAAATTTGCAGCGCATATTCCAACCCCTTCGAATTGGTCCTTCATCAATGTCTGTAGTAAATACAAAAGAAGAGATTAATAAATCGATTTTAGAAGTTGATATTATTTTTGAAACAATATCGTATTGAAAATCGAAGGATTAAAATTCTATTGGACATGTTACTATATAGCAACACAAGGTTTTGGTTGGCAATTATAATTTTGTACGTGTGTATGTTTGGTCGAAAGTACCGTTAAGCAATTTGTAGGAAAAGTTCGTAGCTTGTTAGCAACTTTCTCTTCAAAGTTTCGAAACATAGTTATACACATTATACATACATTTCATACCTTCGGGGATGCATTGGGGGATCAGAATTGGTGAAATTCATTGTTTTAGGTGTGTTCGTATGCCAAATTCAAAACAATATCTATTCTTGAAAATTACCCATACGCGTTAAACTTGAACATAAAGTAACGTTTTGGCGAAATTCCAAGGTTTGAATTTCACCAAAGTTAAACATTGCCAAAAATTTCTTTTTGTTTCTTCGTTATGGATTATCGCAGCAATTAGTGCTGTATCATAGTTTTTGATGGATTTATTACCGCAGCTTATTCTGAGTTGTATCCGTTTCGGTTCTTTCCTCACATTTTGAGTGGAAACCAAAATGATATTTTCAGCTTTCACATATGGAAGAAGTTATGAAATATATCTAAGAGAATAAGTCATGCAACTTCTCGGTTATAATTTTTTGCCAAAAGTTCGGTTCTCAGTATTTTTTCAGTTTCAGTTGATCCTGTTTCTCCTTTTTGACGCTGATTTTAGTCCGATTTTTTACACTCTACAATTGAATGTATAACTAATCTCAAAGCTTTCAAGCTGGTTCACTTACTTTTCAGTAAATTTCTCAGTGTCTTGTTCTGCTAAACGTAATTTTAACGTACATTTCACCATTTTTTAGTCATTTTTTGTATATTTTAGGCAATTTTGGGTCAATATTTCAGTAGATGTGACATTAGGACTTTAAAATTTAGAGCAAATGTTTAAAATTTCTTTTTAAAATTTATTGATTTCTGTTTATCAAAATCGAGTGAAAAATATATCACGAAATCTGTAAGAATAAATCGAATTCAATATATATATGTATCTGTCAAATAATGCCTGAACGTGCCTCAAGCTTACGACTATAGTAGGTATATAGCTACAGGTATGTAGAAATCGGGTGAATTTAAATTTCAGATTTCACTAAAACGGTGGAGTTTTTTCAGAGTCTCAGAAGCCACGTAAGCTTCAGATAGGCCAATTTGCTTCGGGAGTTAGAGTAGAAAAAAAACCTTTGGACCGTACGTTTCTCATACGAGATATTTTTCACGTAGTATGAGATAACCGTGGAATAAAGAAGAATGACAAAAAAAAAAAAAAAAAAGAAAAAGAAAATAGAAGCATGAAGAAAAAAGACAAAATGTATAACAAAAAAAAAAAAAAAAAAAAAAAAGATAGACACGTCTATAATATTTTTCGACGTAAGAGCATCGCGACACCTGAGAAAGAAACGTATGGGGCTGATTTTTCTTACCGTGTTTTTATCACGGTTTGCAAAAAGTAAAATAAAAAATAAAAAAAAGCTCAGCCATTGCTGCTTATACTTGCAGGATCTTGGGAATGTTAATCCGTCAATGTCAAACTCTCGTCTTTCAGTGGCTTGTATAAATATAGGTTGGTTTTAGGGCTAAGACATATGAGACGAAAAAAAATTCCTTAAACTAGATGGTCCATTTTATTCGCACACCTTATTTTCAACCTACACTATACATTCGTTTCGAAAAGTTTGTTCAACCTTATAGCCTTTAACTTCTTTGCTCTTTCTTCACTATAGACATAGTGAACTTCAACACTTGCCCCGATAAAATAAAAGAAAAAGAAAGAAAGAAAGGAAAAAAAAAGGGGGAAAAAGAATGAGAGAATTCTGCGGCTAACGAAATTCACGGCCATTTCTCGAACCCCCTCGTAGAATTTTACAGTGGTAACAAATCTTGAATTGAAAAAGAACAAGGAGAAGAAAAAGAAGAGGAAGAAGAAGAAAAGTTCTGCAAGGATGCGAATAAGCCGTTCAGTAGATCGATGAGTTAAAGCTACAGTTTTTCGGAAACTAAAGGAATTGCTGAATTTATTACCCGTTACTGTGGTCGCCCTCCCCTTCTGGTACATAGAATTTACAATTATGTGATTCTTGAGTTGTCCTGGATACCTTCAACGTTGTATCACAATACGCGGTGACCGAGTCGTCGTCCTAGAGAATGACAATAGCTTTTTCGTAAAACTTTTTATTCGTTTCCAAGGGATTTGGAGGGGTTGAAACCATGGCTTAAGTTCAACCCGCACACAACTTTCTCTAATTATACCTAGTCCGAAGTCCGTCTTGTGGGATTATAAAAGCAGTACGTATATATATATATATATATATATATATATACTTAAGTCTACTGAACCCCCTCCCTCTCTTAGTAGTTTCAACCCTTTGGTGGGTGAATTTATAATCCTTACGTTGTCAACTCGATCGATGATTTCACTTTCTACCAACATTCTGAACAACCTGGCCATTTTTAGATGATCTTAAAGCTACTATTTCAACATTTTTCAAATCCTTGCAAATCATTTTAGTGCTTTTCAACTCATTTCAACCCAATTTTTTTTTTTGTTTTCGTTATGTTTCAGTTCGTGAAATTTCATTTTAGCTCATGTTTTAGCCTTTTTCAAATCATTTAGGTATTTTTTAGATGATTTTAAAGCTACTATTTCAACATTTTTCAAATCCTTGCGAATCATTTTAGTGCTTTTCAACTCATTTTAACCCAATTTTTTTATTTTCATTACGTTTCAGTTCGTGAAATTTCATTTTAGCTCATGTTTCAGCCTTTTTCAAATCATTTAAGTGTTTTTCAGATGATTTTTAAGCTTGATTATTTCAGGATTTTTAAATTTCTTGCAAATCGTTTTAGTGCTTTTCGACTCATTTCAACCCATTTTTTTGATTTTCATTACGTTTCAGTTCGTGAAATTTCATTTTAGCTCATGTTTTAGCTTTTTTAAATCATTTTGGTATTTTTCAGATGATTTTCAAGCGCAATTAATTCAGAATTTTTAAACTTCTTGCAAATCGTTTTAGTGCTTTTCGACTCATTTCAACCCATTTTTTTGATTTTCATTACGTTTCAGTTCGTGAAATTTCATTTTAGCTCATGTTTCAGCCTTTTTCAAATCATTTAAGTGTTTTTCAGATGATTTTTAAGCTTGATTATTTCAGGATTTTTAAACTTCTTGCAAATCGTTTTAGTGCTTTTCGACTCATTTCAACCCATTTTTTTGATTTTCATTACGTTTCAGTTCGTGAAATTTCATTTTAGCTCATGTTTTAGCCTTTTTCAAATCATTTAAGTATTTTTCAGATGATTTCGAAATTTTTGAATGTCTCAGAATTTTTCAACTTCTTGCAAATCATTTTAGTGCTTTTCAGATCATTCCATCCAATTTTTTAAATCGCATTTCAGTTTTTTACATTTGATTCCAGCTTTTTTAAAATCATTCATGTACTTTTTAGATCAGTTTAAAGCTTGACTTCTCGTTTATCAACTTCTTGCAAATCATTTTAGTGCTTTTTAAATCGTTTTAGCCCAAGTTTTATCACTTTTCAGTTCACTAGATATTTGCTTTCACCCCATATTTCACGATTTTTCAAATTATTTAAATATTTTCCAAATAATCTTAAAGGTTGTCCCAGAGTCTTTCAGCCTTTTCTAACTCATTTTAGTATCTTTTAGATCACGCTCAAGCTTTTTCCAGTATTTTTATCTAACTTCAGCACATATTTGAAATATGTCAGCCTTTCTCTGATCAAATTTACGGTTTTTCACACGATTTTATGCCTTGTCTCAGTGCTTTCTAGCTTTTTGCAATTCATTTAGATTTTTTTTGTCAGCTGACTGAAGATCTGTTTCAGGCTCTCCAGCTCGCCCTTGTATAAAACGGTTATTACCAGAGGGTAAAAATGCTATTATAGAAACTATCCAAAACTGACGAACAAGAAAAAAAATCCCAGTATCTTTTCCAGTCCGAAATGATATTTTTAGGCTCCGAAATAGTTCCCTCATAGTATTTCACCATTTTCCAGAATCTTATATGAGATAATGCTCATGATTTTTATATCCCAGGCACGCCAGCTCGCAGCTTCACCGATCGATATCCGGAAGTAGAGGATGATCGGTGTTTCTTCTTATATACTTGTTATTCAAAGCTAGCTTATCTAAACTATCAAAGAAAGTTTGTCCAAGAACGGAGGGAGGCTAAAGAGAATCCCCCGGCTACCAATGATTTACGAGCTGTATATGTACTTATATACATATACCCTTGCTATGTAACTCTATACATACACACACAACCACACACACTTTCTTTCCTCTCACGCTTCTCCTTAGTTTCTCTTATGACAATGTAGGTATACGTATCCTGCTTTCAAGAAGCACGAAGCTTTCCACCTACAAACACAGCTGCCAACTATTGTCTCAATTCTCTGTGCTTATTTAGGACTTTATACCACAAACAGAAGCTCAGTTTGGACGTGATGTTATAATAATTTTAACTATGAACTAAGCCTCTTTAATAATCATGGTTAATAGATTATTAAAACCACCTAAAGCTCGAATTTTTCAGATTTTCAGAACAAGGAAGAAGCTTTTCTGAGCTTTTTTTAACGCCTGAAAACTTGGACTTTCTTTTTGTTCGATGGATGGTTTTGAGTTCGAGTCTTTTTCGTACTAGGCAGCGAAAAAAAATGAGCTTTTTACAATATCCAGGTATTGAAACGGGAGCTTTTAAATTATTCGAACTCACCTCAAGGTCTAGGTAAGTAGTGTAGATCGGATAAGGCAGGACAATACAAACAGCAAAAAACCAGGTGCCCAAAGCGCAGACAAAAGCTGGTATCCGAGGCTTCATGGGATCGCTGAGCATCCTGAAACGGTCCCATGCGATCAGGAGATAGGTGATCATCGATACGTGAAGAGGAATATCCTGGAAAATGAGAACAAAAAAATTAAGGATTAAAATATCGTGGAGATATTTAAACGAGTTTCTATTCTTTTCAAAACGGAATTACAGTTACCTCCATTGAAAATCTCGTTACTCTGAATCTACCTGTATCACTGTTTTGTCCCGAAGAAGATAACCCGAGCCCAAAACCCAACTGGGAATTTGAACACCCGAATTGAACGAGCTTGAAAATTTAATCGAGGGGCTCAGTTCAGTTGATCGAAAAGGGTTTCGCCTATACTTTTACACTCGTGTAATCAACGGGCAACGGTCTTAACTGGTATATATAGTATTTCTTTCTTCGAAATTTATTGTTACGATTATCAATACCCAAAGAAAAAAGAAAAAAAAGAAAAATTTTACTATTGATAATAAATTTCTGAAAAAAGGGGGCGGCAGTTATTCTTTCCAAAATCACATTTTTAATGACTGCATTTGTTTGTCAGAAAATTTTAATTAGTTTCACGAATTTTGTGATACTTTTTCCGATTTGAATATCTGATATTATAGTTTTCAGTCTGAAATAATTTTTTTCATTACTTTATTTGGATTGATAATAAAAAGAAATGGAATAAGGGGGATTGTTTTACCCTTAGTTCGTATAATTATACAGCTTTGGCGATAAGAGGGATCGCAAGTAATACCCTGTGTCTGTCGGTGGCTATAATTAGACCGAAACTATAATAGAATAGAATCGAATAATCGACACGACCCTCAGTCTATGGTCTTGATATCGTCCCCTATTTTGAACGGAGGGATACCATACAAATCGAATTTGGAGATAAATTTTAGGTCATTTCCAAACCAGTGCTGATGTGAAGATTATTTTGAAAATTTTGAACGGTAAAAAATTTTTGAAATTTAATATCAACGAGTCACAGTTTTTAGAAATTGTATTTCCCAAGAAATCTGCTTAGTCAATATTCAAAAACTTCAAATCAAAAAATACTGAAGATTCAAAATTCTAAAATCTAAAAATCCGAAAGGCGAAAACTTCGAAATTTGAAATTCATACATCATAGAGTGTCGTACCTTTTCAATTAAATTTTCGGATTCTTGGACTTTCAAAGTTTTGGACTTTCGAGCTTTTAGATGTCTTCTGAATTGTAATATCTCTAACTGTGACGTTTCCAAAACTCCAAATCATCTCAAATGAATTTTGATTATATGAAATTTTCAAAATTCGGAACGTCAACTCGGCCTGAAGTAGGCAACAGATCCACAAGTCTGTGATCTAGTTGATTTTGAATTAGCTGATCTATTCATAGAATGAAACGAAATTTCAATTCACTCTGTTTGGATTTTGGGAACAGATAATAGGCTTTTTTTCTTCTTTACAGAATGTATGTATGTATGTATGTATGTAGTTAATGACTGGCTGTAGAATATACCCAGTCGTTGAAATGGTAATCATGAATCACTGATTTGATTGAAAACGCGAAATGGTAGGTACCTACGTCGCATTGAATTATTAACACGGTCACAGTTCGTTACCTTGGTAACTGGACATGCATCGGTTTTCTCTTCGTATCCAATAAATTCAGTCAAAAAGTGTTTGACCACAATAAATTAGACCGTTTTAGTTAATAACGAATGAATACGAATTCATGTATATTAATTGCAGCCAAAAGTTTATTAATTTCAGTACAGAATTGAGACACGAGAAAAAGAAATATAGAATAAAAAATTGTTACTGTGAAAAGCTGATTCGAAATCGAACATTTCGCTATGTTTTTGTTCTCCTTCTATTTTTTTTCTTAGGGGTGAATACGCGGCAGACGAATGGATATCATTGGTCCAATAATTTAGTCCTTGGGGTGCGAAAGTGGAACGGCTGCACTCGATTGTGTATTAGATCGTTGATTCGGAATGTCCTACTTGGTGACACAATTTCCAGGCATTTCCTGTTGTCCTCCTTCTCTCTATTTTCATCTCGCTTTAACAAGTTTCACTTGAAATGACGCAAAACCAAGCCTTCGAGCTATCATGCAGCTGTACTACAGCACAAGCAATTCTTATTCATTAAAAATTGAATCTAAGTACAATTTTTATACAAATTTGATACTAATTTGGGGGGCCATCACAGATAATTCGATCAAAATTTGCTAAACGATTTTTATCATGTGCAGAAAGCTTTTGGATTCAAAGCTCAAAGCTACTCGAATCTCTTCGAATTGCATCAATTTTTATACTAATTCGACATTAACTTGGGGGTCTCTACAGATAATCGATACAAATTTACAAAATAATTTTTATCGTGACCACAAAGCTCCGGAATTCAAAAAAGCTGCTCGAATATATTAGAATTGGACCATTTTGATACCGATTCGATATCAACTTGGGGGCCTTTACAGGTGATTTGACTCAAATTCGCAAAAAAAAAATTTCATCTTAACCAGAAAGCTTTTGAATTTAAAAAAAGCTGCTTTTACCTCTTCGAATTGCACCGATTTCGTGATCAATTCGACATTGACTTTGGAGCCTTTATACAATTGATTTGACTAAAATTTGCAAAACAATTTTTATTATCACCACAAAGCTTCTGAAGTCAGAAAAGCTGCTCAAAGCTCTTCGAATTGCAGCAATTTGGATACTGATTTGATATTAACTTGGGGGCCTTTATAGTTGATTTGACTAATATTCGCAAAAAAATTTTTTATCCTAACCAGAAAGCTCTTGAATTTAAAAAAAAAGCTGCTTCAATCTCTTCGAATTGCACCGATTTTATGATCAATTTGACATTGACTTTGGGGTCTTCATACAATTGATTTGACTAAAATTTGCAAAAACAATTTTTATTATTATCACAAAGCTTTTGAATTCAAAAAAGCTGCTCAACTATCTTTGACTATTTAGATCTAATGCAATAATGAGCTAGAAAAGCATAAATCATAAAGCTTAATATCTTCAAAGAAAGGAGCTTTCTAGCTAAATTTCAAATATCGAGCTTTCAAATAGCTTCTCGAGTATCAAATCTTGACTTTTCTATTTTCAAACTTTTTCTAGATTTGTAGAGCTTTTTTTAAAACTTGTTCATATGCTTTCCATTACAGTAAAAATGAAATTATTTAGTAAATATGTAAATAGATACGTTACGGAAAAGCTTTTGTCATTCGTATATTAAAATTTTTTTCATTTTTATTAAAAAATACGAGTAGCTTCGCGATATTTTACGGGGTAAATAAATAGAAGAGTATACTCCGACTCTTGAACAAATAATGATATTGATAATAATAATAGTTTTGTTAATTTGGATAATCATTCGATATTTCATGCTTCGGTTATTGTAGAGTGATCGTAGATGTAAGTATTAATATTATACGACACTATAATATTTCGCAATACGGTTGTACCTTTAGGGTTCAATTACCCTTGTCAAAAGTTTAGTTTCCAAGTTCAATTAGTCTTCATTAAGGGTATAATTTCCTTAGGTATATTCCATACACAGTTCTCTACTTCTCTATCACAGCCATGAAAGTTCTGCCGTTTGCTTTACCCTAGGGGTAGGTATAATATTGTCGAAATGACAAGTGTGGGCTTATCCTTAAGCAATGTAAAAATAAATGAATGAATGAATGAATGAATGAATGAATTGAGGATAAGCTCGAGTGAAGATTGGATTGGAATATAGTGTGAAAGTAGGAATGAAGAAAGAAAGAAAGAAAGAAAGAAAGAATAAATAAATACGAGAAAATAAAAAGACTCACGAAATTCGGTGAGGGTGGCTGAAACATCGCGCGGCTCTTTTCGCGAATTGCGTGACAAGGGTCGTTCTGAAATTTATCCCTTGGCTGTTTGAAAGCATAAATAAAGGTAAAAGTGTATAAGAAATCAGGTGATCCTGGCGTCTGATGTCGAACTCGCCTACACCTTAGAACAAAGTATACACGTAGGTGTATCCAATATATAAAAAAAAATAGAAAAAAGCACACATTGACAATATTCTGGTACAAAGGACATGGCTTGAAAAAAATGCCTAGTCCAACATTAAAAAAACAAAAATAATAAATAAAGTAAATTTGAATTTTTGGAAATTGAATTGAAGTGAATGTATTGAAATTGTTTATAATTTCTAGAATAACGAATGGGGGTTTCTGACTGATTTTTTATCACCCTTTTTACTCGAAATAGAAAATCAAAAAAAGTGTATACAGCTACTTTTTTTATATCTACTTGAAGCTAGCCCATGATTAATATTGGCATATACAAACGTATGAATCGAACCGTTTATCGTTATAGGGGTTGAAATATCTTATTCGATCTGGTTGCTTTGCTGATATATCAATTTGTTTGCTTATCATTGATTTATTTGTTCATCATTTTCATTTAAATTGATTTTTATACTCAAATATTAAATTCCGATAAACCAAACTGGAAATTAAATTTTTTATTGATTTAGTCCTGTTTTTTTTTTTCAAATTCCTGAATGTTGGTAAGCGAATTTTTTTTTTTTTTATTACTTTTTTGTTTTATGATAAAAAAATAAATAAATAAATAAAAAGCCTTAGACATTTTTGTCCTTTTTTTTTATTAAAGAGAGTAATGGATATCATAACTTTTTGAATGTATAGGTACTTACAAACAGAAAAAAAAAAAAAAACGAACAAACAACGGTAGAGAGAAAAATATTTAAAAAAAAAATTAAAAATTCACCGTATTTTGGGGTAGGTACTTATATGTATCGCGATGTATATATTCAGTAAATTTTTTCAACGCATAAATTTTTTAAAGTAAAATAACGAGTAGGTAAACAGAAAAATAGCGACTTTTATTTGACGTAGAGTGGTTGTGGGTTGTCGTTATTGAATCACCGTATAAAAAAGCTGAGTGCATGTTATAGAAGAAGAATATAAAAGAAAACAAAAAAAAAAAAACGAATCAAATAAAAAGTGGAATCTCAATTTTTATTTTTGTTTTTTTGGATTTTCAAGTTATTTATTTTTGTTCGTTTTTTTTTTTTTTTTTGCTTTTCTTTTACTTTTTACGAATACAAATAAAAATTATATATAAAATAATGAAAAAGTTTTTTGAAAATCACAAAATCACTGTGTACATAGGTGTATGTATATAGTAGGTATATAAGCACGATTTCCTCAAAGCCGAGATTTCATTTTCATAAAATATTTCATACCCTGGGGCCCGACTTCGTTACATGTTGATAAGCTTTTATTGAAAATTGTGTTGGTAAATTTTATACATATGTAAATACATATGTGTGTATACATATATAGGGCATTCCACAACGTCAATTTTACGTTTTAAAACCCTAACATTTATTTAATTTATTCACAATTTTCACATTCAAATTAAAAACAAAAATAAAAACAGAGCTTTTTTTATTGTAATAGTCTTTTTAGTACTTCAATAGTAAAAAGCTCACTCTTAGAGGGTAATTAAAATTTCAAGATAATATTTTTCGTGAAATACAATTCAAACTGAACAAATTTACTGAAATTCAATTTTTTCATACGATTAACCAATTTTGAGATATGCGAATGTAAAGAAATGACAATTTTTTGGTAAACTCAATACTTGAACCAACTAGTGAAAAATCAAAAAATCATCATATCGACATATCGTGAAATACGTATCGACTCATTTTGAGTATAAAATAACACGTAAAAATTGTAGATGATTAAAAAAATTTGAGGCTTTGAAAATGTGAAATTAACGTGGATTACCCCATATGTACATAATTGCTATCACATCCCTGCAGGATATTTGGGTTAAACATTTATCAAAATTCAATGGTGGGTGGTATTATTTGAAAACAAAAATACGTTTGTATTTTATCAAGTAATTGTTTTTAGAGCCAAAAAAAAAGAAAAGAAAAACTGAGAAAAGATAAAAATAATGTCTTTGCCATGGAACATAATGCTTCTCAGCTTTTTTACCTTGTAACATGGTTATGGGCACGCCCTCGGGGTTGCAGATATTTGATAACGTCAAAACTACGTGCCTGGTGAATAAAACAAGTCAAGACTATACCTGCAGCTTTTGAGAACAATAACGATGATGTATGTACAATTTAGTGAACACGTATATTAGGGTGGTTCAAAGAAAGTCGATATTTTTTTGTCCATAATATGTGAAAAATGTTAATACATAGTAAAAAAAAAAAATACTCTTCCCGTAATATTATTTCTATAAATTTATTTTGGAAGGTAGCTCAAACAATTTTTATAGTTTTGGTATAACATCATATAGTTTTTCACATTTTTGCTAAAATAGAATCATTATAAAATTTGTTGAAAAATATTTATTTGAAAATATATAACAAATAAGAATAGAGAAAAGTTATTTATTATTTTAAAATAAATATTTTTCCAAAACATTTTACAATGATCATCGTATTATTGAAAATGTGAAAAATCATGCTTGTAGAGAATGAATTGCTCTACAAAAAAGGTGTCTTATGATTTATCGATAAAGTTACTGGTATAAACGTTATTTAGGTATATAATGTGAATTCAACTTTTACCTTGAATAACTTTTGGACCATTAGGTTTATCGAAAAACAACAAAACACCTTTTTTGTAGAACAATTCATTCTCTATAAGAATATATATTAGTCATTTCAGTGCGCTTATCCGTTGGTGAGTTATAAAATTCAAAAGAAGCAAACAATCGTTTTCTCATGTTAAATCAATGGGGAAATAAAAAATCGCGATGATGCACCTCTTAATATTAATACTGAAAGCTCAAATCTTGAGAGGATTTGTTTTTCGTCATTTTGAACAATATCCGATATAGTAATCACCGAAAATTATTTTTGAATGAATTTTGCGAATTTCGGATTAAGTTAACGTGGAAATTAATGATCTCACGTTAAAGAGCGGAAGGTCTTCAATCAAAAGCCCGCAAATATTTCACAAGTAAATAACATGTTCCTGATTTATTTATTTAATGAAAATAACATGCGCAATTGGGGACGTGTCTCGTTTGATGTGAAACGATCCGTATACATAAAATATAAGTCAAGATTTCACCAAAGTAAATACATATCAACCAGAATAATCGGTTTAAGTTATCAACACGGAGCTTTCACTTTCTTGAAATAAAATGAAAAAAAAAACGAATTTCAAGCCCTAAACTTTGATATCTTGGTTTTGCAGGATGTATAAATACGAAAATGGAAATTTATCGGAAAATATGAGTCTTATTATATTCAAGAGAGTAATAAGTTAGCAATAAATATAAACACAAGATTCACAAACTGAATAACCAGAATTTCTTATATAACGTATTCACCAAAAAGCTCTTGGACCGAAAAGCTCGAAACTCTAATAGTTGTTCAAAATATGTCTAGAAATTTCTTTAAAAAAAAGGGACATCATGGTAGTATCGATTATGATAAATACTTAAGAATCTGTATTTATTAATTAGCTAAGCTTTTCAAAAACAGAATAGAAAAAAATTTTGAGCAAAAATGTATAACGGGGGGTGAGTGATTTTTAATCCCTCACGCGTTATATACTTCAAATTTTATTAATTTATATTCATCCTGTGCTTTAACGTAGTTCATTATGTACTTTGATATCAGCGAGTTAATACTAATTATGAAAAAGCTGTATTCATGTAATACCCTGAAAAAAATCATCGTTTACAAAGATCTTAAAGGCAAAGCTTTTTTTTTTTTTATTATTTATTCTTTTTTCTTTTTTACAGCTGAAATATGATTCACATCAAACGCCTGACCCACCTTTCACCAAAAATTATACTCTCTAACCTGCCGCCCTATATTTCTACATAAATTATAGTGACAAATGGTGGGAGCTTAATCAAAAAACCAGATAAAAAGATAAGGGGATAAAAGATAAAAAAAAAATAACCTTACTAAATAATGTCGAGCTTTTATACTGACGTGTAATAAATGTGGAAAATATTTTGAGCTTTATAAAAGCTCGGTCAACATAAAAAAAAAAAAAGAAAGAAAAATACTTTTCAATGCCTTCAGTTCCATTCAAAGTTTACCTAAATTTATCTAAAAATAAGAAAATCAAATCCTGTTCCTTCTTTTTTTGTTTTTTCTTTCTTTTCTTTTCAGTTTTTTGTTTCTTTTCATACCACATGCACATTGTTTTACGTACCTGTAGCATGGGCAGAAAATAGCAGAGAAATTTTCCGAAAACCCAATTCTGTACAAGCATTACTGTCAATGATATTGGCAGTACGAATATGCACTTAATAACATCGGCAATAGCGATGTTAATCAAAAAAGCGTAAGTTGGATCTCTGTACAAACGGTATTTCACGATGTGGTATACCATAGCAAAGTTCGTTAATGTTCCAACGATTATCAACGCTGCATACATCAGAACGAATAATGGATATATCTTTACAACCGAAGGGCGTAAATGTGGTTGTGAAAAATCAACCGTATCATTTCTAAAACCAGTTAAATAGTGCACTATTGTCTCAAGCCACTTGTGCGGTATGCTGTTAACTTCTTCTTGTGATAACCGCATCGTCATCCTGTCTGATTTATCTTTTATCACTTTTTCGTCACAAGAAATTGAGTTATTTTAATTTTTAAAAATGATAAATCTCTCATTAAAAATAAATTAGACAGTTTTTCATAGTTTTTAGTCAATTCGAATTATCAGTCCTTAGAAAAATTCGACTACATCAAAGTCTGACCACAACAACATTGCAGCATGTTAAATTAAAGAGAACTTTTTAGAAGAGTGTTCATCACTTATATTTTTGATTTTATTTTTTCATCAAATTATTTTCTGGACTTTTCACATCGTAGATTTCGATTTCGATTTTCTATTTTTATTTTAATATACTCCGATTTTTTTTGAAACACTCATCGAGTTAAATCGAGGGGATAAAATTTTGAATTAAACCTCGAATGGAGAGCTTTTTTATTTTTAAATAAACCCAAAATCGCTTATCTACATCCTCGTTTGTTATTGTTTGGACTATGTTCAGTTTGTTTTGTCGCTATCTGATGCTCCTGGTGTTGTCTGGCTTGCGTTGCCTACGATACTGACAAGTATACTAAAGCCAGCATCGGGGTAGTTGAGCTTTTAGACTTGAGGAGACCGCCAACCCCTAGTGCGCATTCGCGAGATTCATAGCCTCTTGGTATTCCGAGAGTGTCAAAACAGGTTGAAAATAAACATAATGTTGTTCTGTACAGGTTCAGCATGTCGTATTTGCATTCAGCCATATTTACTCTACGCTTAAAAGTTTTTAGGAATGAAATTCCTCTCTAAAAAATTCTAAAGAAAATCTTTTACAAACAATTTTCCGTTTAGTGTAATTCGAAAGGATTTTGAACTAATCCACAATAAAAAAAAAAGCAGATATTAAGTTTAATAAATTAATTTTTGCCTATAAAATTGATCCAATCAAATTTATCAGATACGGGGATTTATTCGTACTGATTGCCGCCTTTCTGTTTGCGGCAAAAGTAGTTCGTAAAATCGTCACCGACGGAGTAAGGCAGCGCCTTATTTTGGAACTATTAGTACCGTCATCTTGCGGAGGGTTTTAGGAACCGAGGACACATCGGTCGATAAGTTAGATCATTAAAGTGATGTGTGTTGATACTCGCGTGGTTTGCGGGTTGCGTATGGTAAGGCGTACGGTTTAAAAATTTATTCATTTGTGATTTTGGTGATTTATAATAGCCGGAGAAGATCTAGATTCGTTTTATTTTATAGACAAACAAATTTGTGAGTTTAATAAAAGCCGATTGCTGAAGACAGTTTGCTCAATCACTGTGCAATCGATCGTTAAGAAAATTTACACAATTCGCGTTCATATAAATAACAGTAAAATTCCATCAGTGTCAAAAGTTCATCAGACAGATTAGCGCCGTAAAAAAAAAATGTCATTTGATAACTGGGACGTAAAAAACATCAATCAATAACATGTTACGGAATTTAACTGATAGTCATGTGACATTTGTCGATCCAAGACAGTCTGTCTTGATCTTTTAACCAGAATTCATCTCTTCGCAATAAAAATTGGCAAAAAATGAAAATTAACTTGGGGAATATTTTTCTACTAATTATCACTGCTGTTCATTTGTTACACCAAAGTGCTACTGGTATGTGTCATTATTAAGGATTGAGACAATCATGTCAACATTCTGAATGTGATTTTTTTTTTTGTTCAACAGGAATAGACTTCGGCACCATCACATCTGCCATTTCAAGAAATCTCTTCTCTTTTCTGTCCAACTGTACATCTGGGACAGGATTAATTCGACTATTGCTTTACTCTCCGTATGTAAACGCGAGTAAAGTAAGATTGGAAATACCTGGATCAGTTCGTATTAATTCATCATTGAACACTGTGTTTTTGATCCACGGTTTTTTGAGCACTGGAACAAAGGACTGGGTGAACGATACGATATCAGCACTTTTGGAGACCGTTGGTAGTCTTCTTTTCCCTTTTTTCGTTTTTTTAAATTTTAGTTTCTTAAGACTTCTAACCATCAAATTCTATCTTCATTCAAATTTCTTATCTCACAGCAACCGAGGAATGTTTTTGTCGTCGACTGGAGCGTGGGAGCTTGTTCAGAGACCATCAAATTCTTGAATGTCCAATCCTATAGCGCAGCAGCTGCAAACACAAAGGATGTTGGAAAATACGTAGCTAGGTAAGCCTTTCCACGATCGACTGATCAACATCTCTTCACTTTTGCTCTAAACTTTTATCAAAAATACTCATTTCAATGAAATTAGATGCATCGAGAATCTCGTGGATAATTACTCAGTTTCACTGAAGCACATATGGGTCATAGGTCACAGTCTGGGTGCCCATGTGGCTGGATTTGCTGGAAAAGCCATAAATTCACACAGGAATAAAAAACTGGGACGTATAACGGGTAAGCACGACTATTTTTTTTCCAAAAATTAACCCTCGGACTCGATTTAGAACAGGATTAACCCACAGGACTTGACCCTGCCGGACCTCTCTTCAGAGGACTCGACGCCACCAAACGTCTTGATAAAACGGACGCTGATTTCGTAGAAATTATTCACACCTCTAAACTCCTGGGTCTTCAGGAACCAATTGGACATATCGATCTCTATTACAACGGTGGCGAATTTCAGCATAGCTGTTTACTCAAAAGTATAAAATTGTCACTTCGTGCATGTGAAAGCTTCTTTGTCCAGCAATTTGATAATCTTTTTCATTTTTTATTAGAGCCTGGATGCTCACACGACAGGGCAGTGGATTATTATCTCGAGGCTATCAGGAACCCGAGTTGTCACTTTGTGGCTAAATCCTGGTCTCCAGTTGGGTGAGTGAAATGGAATGTCGATATTTTTTATGAGAGTAAAATAGGAAGTATAGGTGATGACCAAATCGTTATATCAACTTCATCAGGGGCTACAGAAACACTCCGACAATTTGCACAAATTCTTGCACAATCGCGGGACCTTTAGCACTGGCAAATTCTGCTAGAGGGACTTTTTTTGTGCAGACAAACACTGGTCAGCCTTACTGCAGTGAGTTTAAATGATTGTAGTAATTTATTTGGGAGTAATTTGATGCTGATTGATCAGATTTTGATGACTTTTAGTCTCCCAGTATCCGTATTATAATATCATGTGATTTTTACAGCAGGAGAATTACCCAGCTCAGGAACAATCGAAGAGGTTCCTGATGATCACGATCCTCTGGATGAGAATATATTCGATATATCATTTTAAGGAAAGTTATAGAAAGATGTTGAACATAATTTTTTGAAGAATATATTAATTGATTAGAAAATTTCAGTTTTTTCAAAATTAAAAATCATTTTAGATTACATGAACTCACCCAACATGGTCTAGGCTACATCGTTAATCAAAACTTATCTTCAAATCTTCGAGAAAATATTCTTTATATATGTAATTTCGGAGCAAACCAATGATGTGTCATTGAATTTAATTTTTGGATTGTAAAATTTTTTATTTTGAGTCTTAATTTTTGTAAACTTTGAGATTAAAAGTTTTTTTAGTACTAACAACTTCAGAAGATTGAACATGTCTCCATTGTATTTGGTTTTTCCTGAAGGGTATTGTAACATTTTTAATATTTTTTCCAAATTTGATTAAGTTTCAGACTCTTTAATAACATTTTTTTTTTCTTTAGTTTTGTGATATATTTGTAAAGTAAATAAAGTCTAGTAAAATGAATGTTAAAATTAATATTTATTGTCCTCTAAAACGAGCATTGAATAGATACATTCACTTACAGTAATTTACATGCATCGTTATACAGAATAAGTGATACACGATATCTCCGTTATATATAATTCAATGGCTTATGAAAAATGATTATTTATAACGCCATAAATGTGGCAGAATAATTTTGAATGGTTAACAATATGTAGTGTGCCGAAAGGCGTTATCGACTACTGATATTGTTTAGTAAACTAGAAACTTTTTGCATAATTTCTAACTAGAGAGATAAAATGAAAATTGCACAGCATATTAAATTGGTTGACCAGGAAATGGATAGCATATATAATGATAACGAATTGCTTATATACTCACTTCATTCTACTGTACTGTATATGTTCATAAAATTGATCAACCGTACACAACATGGTTCAACTGTTTGAAGTCTGGAAAATTTTCCTTATATTTACTGTTTCGTTTGGCAATGGTAATTCTAACAAAAATAAAATTACCAAAAATATAAAATAGTATTTTTCAATACAAGTGTTAATGTTCAAAACAACGTGTGGAAAGTAGAATTTTGTGCATCCGAAGCGGGCGCAAAATCAAACTTTACTCTCGACGTGTTGAAATAGTATATTTCGATACTAGTGCGAAAATGTTAATTCTCGAACGAGTGTGAAGTTTTTTGACCGAGCGAAGCGAGGCTGACAATCACACAAGTCGAGAATCATCTTTCACACGTGTATCGGACTTTGTTTTTCAACACAACGTGTAGAAAGTTGAATGTTGTGCACGCGAAGCGTGCGCAAAATCAAACTTTGCGCACGGCGTGTTGAAAAGACAATTTTCTCGCTCATTTTTAATAAGAAAATTATTTTTCAGACAACTTTCAACAAGTTTCAGGAGAACTATTTCCTAAATGTGTATTCGGTCCTTCCAACGTTGACTATCACTTGTATAACAGGTACTATGAATATTCTGAATTGTTTTATTTTGGAATTTTTTTGTCGATTTATTAATTTCTTGGCTTCATATCGTTGCTTAGAAAAAATTTTAGGCTTGTGTAAAGGTTTTGTAATTAAAAAGTAATTTAATCAATCACCTTGCAGAGACAATCGCGATGGTGTCATCGTCGATTTGAACTCGACTTCGATCCCAGTGAGACCTAATGTGACGACGATCTTTCTTATTCATGGTTTTATATCGGAAGCAAACACTACGGAATATCTAAACCTCACGAATTTCTTCGTTGATCAGGTTGGCCAAAAACTTGAATAACTTTTTTTATTTTTAACTTTGAACACTAATTTTTATTTTTTCTATAACCGGCAGTTTGATGTTAACGTTTTTGGTGTTGATTGGAAAGCCGGAGCTTGCACCGACGGAGGTATAACATTAACACAATTGATAAGTTACCCTAGTGCTGTCAGTAACACCAGAGCCGTTGGAGAACGACTGTCGAAGTACGTTCTCATTCATTTCCCAATTACGTCATGATACAAAAATCCAATCGACGGGTGTGCCAAGTGACAAAACCAAAATTTGTCAAGGACCTTTGCCATTAAAATTTTTCATTAAATCCATTAAGCCATTAAAATCCATCAAATTTTCATCAACAGATTTATCGTCCTATTGATAAACGACTATGGAATAAATTTGGAGAAGATAGACTTTATTGGTCATAGTTTGGGGGCTCAAGTAGTCGGGTTTGCAGCTCGAGACTTGAAGATCAAAAAAATGGGAACAGCTCACCATATATTGGCACTAGATCCTGCAGGACCAGGATTTGAAAACAATCGATGTGCCGAAAGGGTTTGTGATACAGACGCTGATTTCCTACAGGTATTTCACACCTCGTACGCTTTCGGTATGCACAGACCGGTTGGAAACGTAGATTTCTTTTTTAACGGTGGCTACGATCAACCTGGATGTAAGTATAATTCAATATCGAAAAAGAAATTAAATAGATTTTATGATTTGACGTTAAAATTATCCAAGGTCCGATCCTGAGTCGTCTGACATGTTCGCACAGCAGTGGTATTCAGTATTTGATCAACATATTGCAGAGTCCTGATTGCAAGTTTGTTGGAAAACAATGGAAGAGGTTATTATTTTTTATTGTAATAATTGAGGATTTCTTTTTTGGAAATTTTTCGTCACTTGGTAATTTTGTTCTTCATTAACTGTATAGATCGACCCGGAAGCCACCGACACTCGACTGTACTGAGGATACATGTTCCATTCCTGGACCAACGGCTTCGCATCTACCAGCCAGAGGAACATTTTATGTTGACATACATAAAGTGCCATCTTTCTGCACTACATTTTCGTAGTTATTGGTTACCTTCCGAATGTTATATTATGTATGGGCAATTTATCAGCTAGAAAATATAATTTGTGAATTTGCGCGGGTATCCAGTTGAAAATTATTGCCTTTTCATGGTTGTATCTTGTTGCTGCCTCAACGTTTACGTTGTGCGTGAAGCTCTATCAAAAACACCCAGAGCACTCAGCACGATTTGAATGAACAGAATTGAGAATGTCCTTTGCTAATGATGAACCGTTGACCTCACTGGACCAGCACTCGCTAAGTTATCTGCAAAGAGAACCGTTCATCAAATTCTCTAAAAGATCTTGGCACGGTTGCAAAAACAACTGATGTGGCATTGATATATGTTTGAATCCCTTTTCTCATGGACTAAGGTAACTGCGCTGAAGTGTCCATGTTGTGTATCATGACACGTTAACTGTACCACTTGATGAACGGTGAACTTTTTCTGCAATATCAAGACGCAGTATGCCCAATAAATCTCGTTTTTCATGAGATTCATTTTCCCCACTGATTCAATGCTGAGATAATCCAGGATGAGGTAATGTCCTGCAAATAAAGAACGACCTTAATTTCATACGTGTCGTGTACAGTGTTCCGTCGATGATCGACAGAAGGATTGATAAACTTATCGTTTAGCAAAGTAATCGTTGATTTTCATAATCTCAAATTTGCAAAATCGGAAAAGCATAGTCGTCACTACTCACTGAGTGCTTAGCCAGATCCGTGGGACTTAGTTTCTGCAAGTTCTTGACCAGGGTATGTATCTCCGGCTCCTCAGTATCGAGCATCGGGATGACCCATGCATCTAGCTGCTCATGGGATTCTGCTGGCAACCGGATTCTTTTGGGGCCTTTCTCAGTCCCTGTGGTCGCATTATCCCCCACATATCAAGTGTGTATAAATATCACACCGTTAGTGAGGGGAGATATATTTAAAAGTAATAGTTATTATAAAATAACAATTCAATTTCTTCAATTCTTCAATCCAAGACTTTTGAAAAATAAATTTAATCAGAGGATAGAGATCCACAGAAAGCAAAAGAAACGGGGATGATACCAAACACATTGAACTTAAAGAAAAAAGAAGAAAACTTTCGAAATGTGATGAAAGTTATTGAAATAAAAAATTGATTTACATTTTTATTGGATATAAAAGCGTAGTCAAGCATAATAAATTATTAAATTGTTATATTTTCAAATAGAATACTTAATCAAGTTGAGTTCAAAATTAATAATCTATTGCTTGACGGTTAAGTCCGTATTACTTCATATTTTTATCACTACTTTGAAATGTGTGCACTGTTCTCCTAGGAACACCAGACTACTCATGAGGAGTCCAATCACCAGAATAAAGAACGTTCCTTGGACTTGATGAGCCGTCATCCTTACTGGACCAACACCAGCCAAATTTTCTGCGACAAAAAACGTT
The DNA here is from genome assembly GCA_963924015.1 of Macrophya annulata. Classification (NCBI taxonomy): domain Eukaryota; kingdom Metazoa; phylum Arthropoda; class Insecta; order Hymenoptera; family Tenthredinidae; genus Macrophya; species Macrophya annulata. The sequence continues at coordinate 13,588,267 of OZ001257.1, read as the reverse complement.
CAAGAAAATTTACAGTTGTTGATAATGATTGGAAAGAAAAAGCTTGTGCAACCATTAGATCAGTTGATGTGTAAATATATTCACCTTTATTAACAGCCAATTGTGTACGAGCATCCAGATATCGTAATGCAACGTCTGTTTCCCAATACAAGGGGATTCCTGATGCCTGAATCTCAAGTATTCGTTGACTGTACCACCTTGTGAATGGCGAACTTTTCCGCAGCATTGATACGCAGTATTCCCAATAAATGTCCTCCTTCATCAGATGCATCTTCTCCACTGATTCTCTACTGATGTAATCCTGGATGCTGTAATGACCTGTGATGATAAAGAGAGGCTAAAGTCCTGAGAGTTCATTCCATATGCTCTTCATTTACCTTGATGATGATTTACTTACCACCTTGAAGTCGTTCAATCGAAAAACCCCAGTCGACATTATCTGCCGAGCGCCATGCCAGCTCCTTCGAACTTCGCACTTGGAAGTTTTTCACCAACGTTCGCAGGTCCGGTTCCTCAGCTGCGAGGATAGAGAAAACCCAAGCCTCGTGGACAGCAGCCCACGAAATTCCACTAGCAGCTAATTCGAAAGCCGTGTTTATCGGCGCTTCGTACCTAAGTTGATGAGATGATGAAAAGGGCAATCGATATAGAGATCTTGCATTTCAATTCAGTGATTTGCTATTACCTTGGTACGGTCATTACTGATGCCAAGCTACTTCCGTAGGCGGTAGCGATGAGCAGTGAAACGATTAGAAGAGTTATGGACAAAGCTGCCCAGGCAGGTCCTTTTAAGTCTTTCGATAGTCCTTGAAGCAGTATTATTCCCCACACCGTGAGCGTGGCTTCACTTGGACTCATCTGGACAGGGGCTGCGCAAAAGTTCTGGATATCTAGAGACTGACTTGAGATCTTGGAGTTATGTAATCTTACTTTTCCAAGAGTGTTAATATCGGCTCTTACTTACCCTCGGAACCGATGATACTTTCAGTTCGATTTACTATGCCAGTAAAAATCACCGACACTATCATCATAGCTATGAAAGTCGCCCATAGAGATGGAGCGAAAGGAAGAATAGGCGACATCCATGGTGGTAACTGCCGCGGTCCAGGAACGAGACATGTCACTCCAGAGCGATAGAAGGGAGCAGTGAGATCGAGGAACCGAGACTCGTAGTACCAGGAATACAAGGCAGCTGAAAAAATGACAGTAAAATTGTTATGGAGGTTTGTAGAAGTTTTATTAGATCGTGGATCGTAGTTAATTACTCAGTCCAAGGTCTGCTTTGTCTTCGACAAGGTTTCCAGTGACTCCTTCTCCAGTAAGGTTCTCCCAGATGTGGCCCCAGGAACCCTCGTTATCGATCAGTTCTTTCAACGACGAGTTATGGAGCTTGGCAAACTCTACTGCGAAACGCCACTCGGTACCGTCGATCCGGATGCTGTGGGAACGTCACATTGTTTCAGATTAATAGTCCTGGAAAAGGGTTGGGTCTACTCACTTCTGATCGTCGTTACTGATGACTACAGAATATGGAGGGTAGTGGAATATGGCAACCTTCAATACTTTTCCTTCAAGGTTTTTGACCTTGTCTGGAAAGAGGTTAGCCCCATGCTCGAATCTCTCGTTGGTGACGTCGTAAGCGTCGAGGAGGATTTCCTGGTGACACATCTCGTCAGGGCCGGTAAATCGGTGAGTTATTAGTTGCACACGGTCTTTTTCATCGTTTGGGATCGCAAAAATCACATCCGGGATGTACTGGACAGATTTTTCATGCAAAACTGCCCGGTAATCGAAATTCTTTGAATCCAGGATCTCATCCTGCACTCCGATCATGCTTCGGGTGGCTCTTGAGATCGTTGGAAGAAAAATGAATTTTCGCTGGGTTCTCTGATTCACAAGTACAAAAGTTTTTTCTATGAGTCGGAGCTGTCTACCAGGATTCTCAACCTGAATTAGAAACCTGGGAGTAAAAGGCATTAATTGGCAATGAAGTAAGGTATCTTTTCTTTCATGAAAATAATCTGCGACTCAAATATGATTCGCCTTTAAATAAATACGTACCCAGTACATCCCATTTCAAGAACTGGTGCTATAGTATCCATCCTGTAACTCTCTTCAGAAGTCAAGCTCGCATTCTGATCGTGCATCTCCTGTTTGTAAGGATCCATGTAGATTACAGAGATATAATTTGCGGCTGTGTATCCACCACTGGATATTACCACTAGACAACCATCGTTGATGTAAAAATCAACTACGTAGTCAACCATCGTGTATAGCTGACCAGGAGTTACGATAGCAGACACGATTGATGTTCCAATTATGATTTGGACAGCCAGATTCATCACTAACATTCTATGATGAAGAGAAAACGGTGCTGATGATCCTTCGTCGACGTCACTATCAAGACAGCTAATTTCAGTTATCGATTTGGATTTAGAAAATCTTTGAATCCAATTTACACCAGAACTAGATAAATTTCTATAAACGTTCTTCCTGTGACTAACTTAAGGAATTTTTCTTTTTAATATACGATAATCTGTTTGACGAGTAAACATAAGTGAACGGATGTATGCTTGCTAACAACATCATAAATCTATTCGTAAAAGAGTTCAATTTAAATATTTCAATCGGACAAAAGAACGTGACTGTCTAAACATAAATAAAATTCCTTATTCACTTTGTCATGAAAAAAAGATAGGAAGGAAGACATGAACGGAAACGCAGGCAGCTTTTGCCAAATAAAGATACCTATCATGCCTTTCAAACGTACGTCAATCACTTGCTCATGTCAATAAAATATTAACTATCCTGTTAGCGATTTTACTGGCCAAATAAAAAATCCAAATAGCAACGAAAATCATTTCCATTTTTTCCTAGATGTGATAACGGTAATTGAGAAATTAGTAAATTACTCAAAGTCCGAAAGAGAAATGAGGGTTTGAACAATGAAAGATCCACCAAATAGTTTTACAATTTAATTTCATCTCCTAATAACAAAACTAGAAATTATGCTCACTTTATCTTTAGATTGTATCCTGAAGAGCCAAACTCGAAAGGAATTTTTGGATTACATCGTGCAATTGAAATAAAATTGCTGTATGATTGCCATGGCATGAAAGTCAGTGAGCTTTAAAAAGAAGGACTGAAGCACGCAGGAGTGTGGAAACATCCATTTAAAATGTATAAAACGCTTCAGGCTACTTAGACCCAAGGGAACACATTAATAAATTGTTCTGGATGTCGAGGACAGCTTATCTATTCATAAATATTTCTGTTTTGTCACATTTGTTATAATGCTTGTGCAATAGTTTAAAGCTGATCGTGTATAAGAGGGTAGCGATTAATTGAGGACATTTTTACGATGAAAAAAGAGAATTGTGTTTGAATATAATCACCTGTCGGAGGAAAACCAAAGACTGATGGAAACTCTAGTCAGGAAGGAAAGTACATAGGATAGACTGTCATTGAATGAGCAGCTATTCCGTAAAACTATTTTTACTATTCCTCAAAACTGTCCTTAAATAAGTAATTATTCTGCAAAACTGTCCTTGAATGAGTAACTATTCTGCAAAGCTGTCTTTGAATGAGTAACTATTTCACAAATCTGTCCTTGAAAGAGTGACTATTCTGAAAAACTATCCTTAAAAGAATAATTATTTCACTAATTTGTCCTTGAATAAGCAACTATTCCGAAAAACTATTTCTTTTGCAAAACTGACTTTGAACGTGCAACTATTCCAACAAAATGGTTTTTGGACGAGCAACTATTCCTCAAAACTGTCCTGAAATAAGTAATTATTCTGCAAAACCGTCCTTGAATGAGTAACTATTCTGCAAAGCTGTCTTTGAATGAGTAACTATTTCACAAAACTGTCCTTGAAAGAGTAACTATTCGGAACAACCGCCTTGACAGAGTAATTATTTCGCCAAACTGTCCTTGGATGATCAACTATTCCGAAAAACTATTTATTTTGCGAAACTGACTTTGAACGTGCAACTATTTCAACAAAAAGGTCTTTGGACGAGCAACTATTCTTCAAAACTGTCCTGAAATAAGTAATTATTCTGCAAAACCGTCCTTGAATCAGTAACTATTCTGCAAAGCTGTCTTTGAATGAGTAACTATTTCACAAAACTGTCCTTGAAAGAGTAACTATTCTGAAAAAGTGTCCTTAAAAGAGTAATTATTTCGCCAAACTGTCCTTGGACGATCAACTATTCCGAAAAACTATTTCTTTTGCAAAACTGACTTTGAACGTGCAACTATTTCAACAAAAAGGTCTTTGGACGAGCAACTATTCCTCAAAACTGTCCTTGAATAAGTAATTACCCTGCAAAGCCGTCCTTGAATGAGTAACTATTCTGCAAAGCTGTCTTTGAATGAGTAACTATTTTACAAAACTGTCCTTGAAAGAGTAACTATTCTGAAAAAGTGTCCTTAAAAGAGTAATTATTTCGCCAAACTGTCCTTGGACGATCAACTATTCCGAAAAACTATTTCTTTTGCAAAACTGACTTTGAACGTGCAACTATTTCAACAAAAAGGTCTTTGGACGAGCAACTATTCCTCAAAACTGTCCTTAAATAAGTAATTATTCTGCAAAACCGTCCTTGAATGAGCAACTATTCTGCAAAGCTGTCTTTGAATGAGTAACTATTTTACAAAACTGTCCTTGAAAGAGTAACTATTCTGAAAAAGTGTCCTTAAAAGAGTAATTATTTCGCCAAACTGTCCTTGGACGATCAACTATTCCGAAAAACTATTTCTTTTGCAAAACTGACTTTGAACGTGCAACTATTTCAACAAAAAGGTCTTTGGACGAGCAACTATTCCTCAAAACTGTCCTTAAATAAGTAATTATTCTGCAAAACCGTCCTTGAATGAGCAACTATTCTGCAAAGCTGTCTTTGAATGAGTAACTATTTCACAAAACTGTCCTTGAAAGAGTAACTATTCGGAACAACCGCCTTGACAGAGTAATTATTTCGCCAAACTGTCCTTGGATGATCAACTATTCCGAAAAACTATTTATTTTGCGAAACTGACTTTGGATGAGTAACTATTTCGCAAAATTGTCCTTACTTCAGAAGTGATTTGATCTTCATGCTTCTTCGACGACGAAGAAATTGACGAATGATCAGCGTGTGGCATTTCTGTCATGAAAAGGCATTGCTTATAATGATAAATCTATAACCAATAATGTAGTTAGAACACCTAACTTTGTAAGAAGAAACGATAAAAAAAACGGAATAATGGAAAAAGGTTGTAGTTCAGAAATGAACATTCTGGAAGTGACAGAGATAATAAGATATACAAACGACATAGTTTTGTTTAATGGTTTCACGTATTTATTATCTTAAATCAACACATAAATCTTTTTTATTTTATTTTTTTTTTATTTATTTATTTTTATTTTTTTAATATTTTTTTATAGATCATTGAATCGGATGAGTCGTGGAGGTACGTAAGTTTTTCACTAAATACAGTAATCGCTCGATTACGTAACAGTAATTATGATCACAAAATCATGACGACCGATCGGCGTTAAGACGTATAAAGTCGATCAAAATCGCAGCTCGATCAAAATCGCAGCTTAGAGTTTTCAGTTTTAAAATTTAGGTTATAGGTTTAGGGTTTAGGTTTAGATAATTAAGGTTAGGGGACGTATGTATACATCGGAGATTGATATCGGACATCGGTATATACTAAATATAATCGTTTAATAAATATACATTCGATCGGTCAGTCGCATTGACATAATCTATCATTTTAAAACCGTGATAATATACATATATATCGTATGTATATGTATTTATGTATGTATGTACATGATCATCGAGAGGAATTGTCATGTGATGGAGAAACTCAAAGATGCAGAAAATTATATTATTATCATCTTCTCATCTGTGTTAGTAAGATCAACTATCTAGATATTAAAGATACTTCTTCTTTCTATTTCACTATCTGTGCAGTGTCCAACAAGTACAATCAACTATTTTCACCATAAAAATTGTTAAGTCAAATATACAAATCCAAAAATTAAATGGCAATCATTAATTATCAATTTACAGCTTTTGAAAAACTGATCACTATGAGCATTATCTTCTTAGATATAATTGAAAAAAAGAAAAAGATTAAAAAAATGATTACCAAATTTTATAAACATTATTAATTAGAATATAAAAAATTAATCGACTTAAGGACACTGGCAAGTGATTAGTCGTGTCAAAGAGCTACGACTACCTTACATGATAAGGTAAGTTATAGATAGTTACGTGTGTTTATTATAATAACGTTTTTTTTTTTTTTTTCATTTTTTTTTTTTACTCTTTTTTTTTCTTTTCCATTTTTTATGAAATATCAATTAAAAAATACATTGAGGAAAGCATCTTACAGAGCCTATATGTATATATATGTATATGTATATTTTACGTGGTTTTTAGTTATCACTTAGCTTTTTTTTTCTTCTTGTTTCTTTTTCTTTTTTTTTTTTAATTAAACAAATTCTCCTCCTATTTTTCACATGCTAACAGCAACGATATACGATTTTAGTTTTTTTTTTTTTTGCATTTAGGTTTAATTTTTGTTTCCTTCTTCCTTCCTTCCTCCCTCCCAAACCCTCCCATTGTTGATCAGTATACATTCGTATTTATACATATGTAAATATATTAAGGTGGTCCTTAAATAAGTCATTTTTGAATTTTAGCACTCCCATGGACCAAAACGTCTCCAAAAGAAAAACAAAAAAAAATTTAACCAAAGCCCCGGGTTCATAAGGCAATTTTTAGTACAGACTCAAAGCCTTGGAATTTGTTCATTTTAATAAATATAAGATTTTTGGTACTTCAAGGTCATGTTGTTTTTTTTTTTTTTTTTTTTTTTTTTTTTTTTTATATTCTTACTGCAATAAAATCTGAAACTTGGCGCACTTCAAAGATTTGGCAAAGGAAAAATCGTTTTCTTTTTGACACAAAGAATCGCACTATGTAGGTTTATATGAATAATTGAAAGACACCCCGTATAGGTAGTCCATAAAAATGTTACAGATTTTTTAAAAAACTTTAAAAAACAGTTTTTCTTTTTTTTTTTTTGGCGCAATGTAACTACGAAAATTGCATTGTTGAAAATCTATTGAATTTTTGTGAAATATGTCATAGTATAAATAAGAAGTGTGACAAGTTTCAAATTTTTCAGAGCAATACTGCGATGAGGGTTAAGAAAAAAATCAACCACAAAGTGATAAATATCGAGTCTTATATATTAAAGTGAGAAAAGTCTTCGGCTTTGGGTTGATGCTTAAAATTGAAATAAAAACCTGTGACCTGGGATAAATTTTTTTCTATGTTTTTGAAGGCATATTTGACCCATGGGAGAATTAAAGTACATATGTAAGACCAAATTAACGATCACCCTAGCATATACCTATATACATATATAATTTTCTTAAGCTCGTAATTAAGCGCGATTATCTACGCATATTTACGGAACTATATTAATATACGTATGTATAATATATACTATGATACATATACATATGTATATTTTATTATTATTATTATTATTATTATTATTATATACATATATGTACAGGGTAGGCCATTTTAATCTATCCACGGAAATAACTCCAAAATCATGGTTCATAGAGAAAATTGACTCTCACAAAAGTTGCAGGGTTCAGAAGGGGAAAGAAGTTAACTTTATTGGATTTTTCAGTGGAAATGCCCCGCTGAGGTCAGGGGACAGTGAACTTCTTGCCCTCTTTAAAGCCTGGAATATTTTTAAAGGTCAATTCTCGCTATGAACTATGTTCTTGGAGTTATTTGCGTGGATAGATTAAAACGGTCTACCCTGTGTACGTACATTAGGGTGACAATATTTTTGCGATTTTTTATTTTCTGTTTTTAAGCTCACATGAATTTTTATTTTTGTGTTTTATGCATTTTTAGAGCCCTCTCAAAATTTTATGTCAATTAAACATTTCTTTTATAGGTAGCTCAAGAATTTTGAAACTTAAACTTTTTTTTTTTTTTTTTAAATGATTATAAGCGAACGTTGAATGTTAATATTTTTACTTGAAATTTTAGTATGTTTCTCTACAGTCTATATGTATAGAAAAGATTGAATTAGTAAGAAACTGAAGAATAAATAATAAAAAAAAAATTGAAAAATGATTTTTGACCGTTTTTGGAATTTTCAAAATTATTGAGCGTCCTCTGAAAAAGTTTTAAATTGAGCTAAAATTTGGAGAGGACTTTTTAAACGCATAAAACTAACAAATTTTTATGTGAGCTTCAAGAAATAAAAAGTCAAAAAACAAAAAAAAAATAAAAAATATTGCCACCCTGATGTATAAAAATATTTAATTTATACACACGTCGAAAGGAGCCTGATACTACATATGTATATACATATAGTTTTTAAATTGCACTTGTTCGTCAATAGAATAATACTATATATACCTATATATTGTATAGTATATGCATGTATGTATTTATGTATACCGAGACAGTCTCTTGAAATTAAACAGTCGACAGCGCAAGCGCGAGTTTCGGCGCCTGCTAATGCAGGCTGGCTATCCCAGGTTTCAGCTGTCAAATTCTGTTTTTGTCTGTCAATCGGTTGATTTAAATTTTTGAAATTAGAATCGTGGTTAGAATCGAGGTTAGAATAGTTACCCTACCTCACAGGTTCAAATATCGTCGCAAGGCAGCCTCACCAACCAATGAAATCGAATTATTTGACGCATGCGCTGTCGACTGTTTAGTTTCAAGAGACTATCGCGGTATGTATATCGTGTATAGTCGTCATATTAAGTATTATTAATATTGATGTTATCCTCTCGTTATCATATATAGGTATAATATCTGTGACATGATTATAATCGAATTAAATTAATATACATATATAAATATTATATATTTATACATATATATTTATTTATTTATATATGTATACATATATAGATGTACAGATACTGCAGTGTGTTGTGACAGGTGTAAAATACAGCAAAGGGTGTAAAATATTTATTATATTGTTATTATTATTATTCATTATTAATATTATTATTATTATTATTCATTTTCAATATTATTATTATTATCAATATTAATATTGTTATTGTTATTATTAATATTATTGTTATTATTATTATTCATTATTATTATTATTAATATTATTATTATTATTATCATTACCAATATTATTATATTGTTATTCTTCTGGTTTTTTTTCCCATTTTTTCTTCCTCTTTTCCTATTTATTTTTATTTCAATATTTTCCTTTTTTTTGTAAACCAATATCATTATTATTATTATTATTATTATTAATAGTATCGTTATTTACAACAGCGGAGCAGCTCATATATATGTATATATATATATATATATATATATTTATATATGTATATATCCACAGCACAGTAGAAATATTATACAATCTACAATAATATATATCATATATTTATATGGTATATATATAGGTATCTATAATGTATATATAGCTCTTCCTATTTTCACACCAACTAATATGATTAAAGTAGGTACGTCTAATAAAAAAAAAAAATAATAATAATAATAAAAAAAAAAAAAAAAACACGTCTCATTATCAATCAG
>OZ001257.1:13553655-13576155 GCA_963924015.1 Macrophya annulata | reverse complement strand
AGCCTTAGTTAGCTGGATAGTTCTGGACTCGCGTTGTCGTCCCTTTCGTCGATTTGCAGGGCGGATTGTGGGGATGCTGGTTCCTCGAAATCTCTATCGCTGCTCTCCATAGGCTCGCCATCAGATGGCCTGAGGGTTGCGGGTGCGACGACGAACCCGATGGGTTCAGAATTAGCGTCAGAGTCCAAATTGAGATCCTTTAAATTCTTATCGATTTCCGTAGGCACGGTCTTCTTCTGCAGTATCGACGACGCCTCCTTGCAGGCAGCATCCCTTGCGCTGAGTCCTCTGGACTCCATCTTTCCAATCGCAAAATCTCGCAGGTTTATCTTAAGCTCTCTGTTAAAGTCGTATTCCCTTAATAGCGGTTTGCTAATTGTAAGGTCCCGCACAGCGTCGTAATTCCTTGATATAAATCCCGTCGTTGGTTCAGGTGACAAAACAGTTCTCTCCTGCATGGACTGTTCATGGTTTACCGGATTCAGGTGGGGCTGCGTTATCCGATCTGGTGGCGCCAAGGAAAGGTTTGTCGGTAGGCAATTTTGCTCCGATGTATTACTTTCCGATATTGATCCATCGCCGGTAAGAAGGGAGTTGTTTGAGTCTGAGCTACATTCAACTGAGGTTCGAGGTGGTCCAGCACTTTTAACACCACCGACTGACGACCCAGTCTTCGTCTTCGGTTGAGTCGTCTTAGGGTTGTTTTGATTCTTGTGCTCCGCCGCTTCAGCGTTGCTGATGTTGTCCTGCTTCTTCCACTTCGTCCTTCGATTTTGGAACCAGATTTTAACCTGTAATCATGAAAATATTCAACCGTCATTATCTCGTCATCATAGAAACTTTCAGTCGAGAGACAAGTCGTTCGACTAGCAATGAGGAAATCGGAAATGCATCACATCATGGTCACGCAGTGATGGATGCTGATTTCTGCACAGGGTTTGTTCGAAGCGTTATAAATTCAGGAATGGCCACCCCTCGGGTATAGCAATAGCACAGTACAACGGAGTACAATGCAGTGGAGTGCAGAGCGGTAACTCACAACCGGCAATCGCCATTATCTCATAAATATTCCGTGGTAATTCGAAGCGTGGGCCCGCTGAGTTTCATTCGACATCGATACGTCATACGGAAACTCGTCGCAAGGGTAATAAATTTCAAAACAAACGGAAAACGATTCCCCATGTTCCTATTGCCATGCCATTCCATGCCATGCACGGTGGCTATCACGTCATTCGATTCGGCCAGTAACCAAATATTGAAAATCGTCTACGCAAAGCAAACACATCCACAATGAAATGCCGTTATCCTGCAAGTTCATAAAGTAGTTTTGAACCAAATGAGCAATGCTTATAATGAGTAACGACTTTTCAAATATGACTTCGCACATACATGTAACATAATGAAATCTGAGGATCGTGACACACCTCGATTAAATCGGTCAAGGTTTAAAGAAACCTGTGCAGTTTGTAAGGGAGAGTGAACTGAGTTAATTAATCGTTAATTGCAGAACGGAATATCCGTTGGAGTAGAGGCGAGTACGGAATTCAATGTCGACGACTAAGTGCGTTGATTGTAAACCGAGAGGATAATGGGGCTGAAAAACGAAGGATGGATTGAATTCCGAATCCCGATTACAGATGAACAGCAAAGAATGAAGATTGAAAGGAGCAGGAAGACCGAAGAGAGTAACACCCTAAGGAAGATAAAACCTGGAGGGTACTTTTTTCAAACTTTTATCCAACCGGAACCGGAAGAAGGGAAGACTCCCGTAACAGTCCTGAACATGGTGCGTAAAACGGTTTGGTAAAAACGCTTTAGTTCACAGCCTATGAGATTCAAATGAGAGGACATGATCTTTCGCAGAAGTTATGAAGAAGCGATTTTCGATTGCCAACAATTGATTAGGAACAACGATAACCGTTGAACTTATATTGAAATTATTTGACCCTCCACAGCTTGTTAACCATCTCTTTTTCCGCTTGTTCAGTTTGCCTCTGATCATTCCCTGACTCATCATACCCACCCTAGGATAAAACAATCAAACTCTGGGAGGCTACCATTCGTTTGTGCTCCGTGTTTGGTAGAGCGAGTGCCTCCAGCTACTAATTAGCAATTGCGAGGGGCCGAGAGATAGAGAGAGAGAGATATCTGGCCAGCAGCCACTGTGCCCCGTGTATGTCCTTTTCCTGGAGAGAATGGGTGAGTTGGGAAATAGAGAAGAGGAGCGTTTGGCAGACGAGGGGATCGAGAAATGGAGATAGAAACAGGAAAACGTCTGTCAGTGACACTTGCTGCCTTAGGCCAAATCGCGATTCTCTGTATGCTCGAGTTTTCTAACGGGCGAAATGAATCCAACAAAGTCCCGAAGAATATCGTTTCGAATAAATATCGGCCTTTCAATCGCTCGAAGGAAAGGAATTAAACGGGTATCAGTAAAATGGCCAATTATCAGCCTTCTGAAAGCTATCTAGACTACAAATCTGATCAATTTATTAGTCTACCTTGCAAAAAGTATCGGATCAGCTTTCCAAATTATAAACAGTAAAACAAAAAGTAAAAACTCGTGTAGCAATCTAAACAGTGCTGAATCCAACGTCACTGACCAGATCCGTTGCCAATCGGCCGATCGGTTTCTTACCTCTTTTTTACCAACCGAATTGAAGCTCCTTTCCCAGGACTGACAATGAGCCTTTCTTCAACATGTTCTTGGTATAGTTTTTATACTTCGGCAAAAATTCAACGGCAGATCGATTCTTCGTAAAAAACTGCGACGATTTTATATAAACAAAAAACTTGAGGGACCAACGGTTTTCAAATGGTAGCTAGTCGAAGTTGGACCAATTAGCGCTCACCGCGCGACCGTTATTTATCTCAGCGGTAAGCGGTGATTGGTCTGATTTCAACAGGCTCTAATTTAAAAACTATTTGACCCTCGAATTTTGTTTAAATGAATAATCGCTTCAGTTTTTCACAAGGAATACGCACGTCATTCGACAAATCAATGCGAAAAAATTTGGTTCTGACTGGCGAAGATCTGCTTATCAGACGGTGGTACACACGTATATAAATATGTGTGTATCTTACCTATAGACATACGTCAATGAAACAGGACTCAGAAGAAAGAATAAGAGTTTAATATTCGCTGCGTGTGCGGAACGTGGTGCAGATTGACGATACGACGTAGAGAAAATATTCCTCAACCCTCGGGCACCCCTCGACCTTTAGAGTATCGACGATTTCGATTAATTCGCGCTGTATTTCACCCCTCTTTGCGAAGTAGAGCCAATCGGAGTTAATTTTTATAGGTATGTATGTGTACTCGATAAAAAAATGAAAAACAAAAACTATCTATAGTTATTAACGATTTTTGAAAATCGGGTAAAGATCGGGTTGTGACCACAACTAGATGGGCTTGCAGTATGGTTTTTGCGACAGTCTGTAGTATTCCGCAGGAGATTTTGCTGAATTTATTGAGCACGTAGTTCCATTATGTAATGGTATCGGTTATAGAAGAGCGTTTGTTTTCAACCCTTGCAGGAAAAGAGGGAGATATATATACAGAGAGAGAGAGAGAGAGAGCTTAGGTAGTTCATTGTGTGTCGTATTCTTTCACCGAGCTTGTCCTCTCGTAAAGAGGATTCAATTTCATGATGTTCTTAGTTTTATGCTGACGATACGAAACTCCAAGTCAACCAGATCGCGTTACCCTCTCGGGTTTTGTAAAATGAGGGAATAACTCGGCCTTGAAGATTTATTGACACGTGGTACAGTATGAATGTCACTCAAAAGGTTAAGTATTTTGAAAAAAAAAAAAAAAAAATGTATATTACAGAAACATGAACTTCTGGAAAAAAAAAGTATAACAATATCCTTTTTTTGTTCATTCAACAGTGTTACCAAAAAATTATGACAACTGGCTAAACCGTGAATTGAAATAAAAAAATCGACATCCATTTGGATTTTTATTCACAGTTTTTAGTCAGATTTTTGTTCTCGGTTATATTGGACAAACTGGACAGAAAAAAAAATATGAATTTATCAAGTTTATAAGCTTGGGAAAATGGTCGTGTTGCTTGTCCATCGACTGTCACGAGTGAGGTACAAAAAAAAAAAAAAAAAAAAAATTAAAAAAAAACTCAACAAACAAATAAAAACAAGAATGAAAAAAACGAATAAAAGAAAGAAGAGAGCGGGGTTTTCCATTATCGAAAAAATATACTGAAATTCGATTTTTCACGAATACCCTATGACATTGCCAACTCCCACCACGAAATGAACGAGCATTGCCAAAGAGAAACGATCGCTTGCTGTTCACTGATCGCTCAATGTGTGTTTCAACTTTTGGTATTATACAGTTGGCGGGTGTACGATGTCACGAACAATTTAACTGTCAGAAACATCAAAGCGATTTCTGATCGCGAATTAGAGAAACAGAGACAGAGACTGCAGGGACAGGGATAGAAACGATCACAGATATGTAGTATTGCGATATTCGGGGTTTCATTAATATTCGCGACTGCAGATCGCATCTGCATCACGGATATGCATATTTATATGTATAAGACTGTGTCAAAAAGTCGATTATTATTTTTTTCTTTACAAAATAATCGTTTGAGTTCCTAATATTAATATTAAGAACTGATTTATCGCGATTTTCTATTTCCCATTTATTTAACATGGGAAAACGATTGTTTGATTCTTTTAAATTCTATAACTCATCATCGAATTAACCTACTGGAATAACCGATACATATTCTTAAAGAGAATGAATCGTTGTACAAAAAAGGTATCTTGTCGTTTGTCGATAAATCTACCGGTTCAAAAGTTATTTATATTATGTAAATTTAACTTTTACCTTGAATAACTTTCGAACCAGTAAGTTTATCGAAAAACAACAAGATACCTTTTTTGTAAAACAATTCATTCTCTTTAAGAATATATATTAGTCATTACAGTGCGCTTATTCATTGGTGAGTTATAAAATTTAAAAGAAGCAAACAATCGTTTTTCCATGTTAAATGAATGGGAAATAGAAAATCGCGATAATGCACATCTTAATATTAATATTAAAAGCTCAAATCTTGAGAAAATTTTTTATTTCGTCATCTTGAACAATATTCTTGATATAATTTTTGAGAAAAAAAAACAAAAAATAGTCGATTTTTTTAACACAGTCTAATATGTGTAGTAACAATTCTGTTCCTTTTTTTATTTTCGCGAACAAATTTCTCACGGTTAATTGAAGGCTGCTTTTATACATTAATTATGCATTAAACGGGTTACCAATCCCAAATAAACCGCGTATATTTGCAAACTAGTGAAAGTACGTAATTTTTTAATCCATTTTATCTGTTTCAGATAAGATAACGATGATCGAATTTCAGTAATTCGTATATCCATAAAAATTCGTTTCCGATCATATCTGATTATCTTTTAATCTCTAATTCGCATCGAAGCTACGTTTTAATCATAGAAACTCTTTTTGATCTACAAAGATAGAAAAAAAAAAAACATTGATTCTTTTTTTTTTTTTTAGTTTTTCATATATTTTAGCTCGTCATCGTCTATAACGGGCGGTTATATTATGTTTACGGACCTACAACACACACTGTAGCAGAAAAAACTATACACACATACAATATGCGTATACCCATACCCAGACGATCAAAATATAACCTTCAACCTCCTCCTCCTCCTCCTCCTTCTCCTCTCATCGTCAAAAATACTTCGATAGTTACGTAAGATTTTATCAGAGACCATAATAACCGCAGGCTTTTCAAATCTTGTCTGACTTCCTATACAGTCACGATCTCGATTTTGTTGCTTTCTTACAGTGAACACTGTAACAATTGAAAATAGAACCTCTCGTCATTTGCGTCATGGCGTTTAACAAAGCCAAAAAAAAAACCAAAAATTATATAAAATATTAAATTAGAACAAAGATATATGCGAAAGAAAGAATGAAATGGCAAAATATACCGAAGATCTTTACACTGATATAGTTTAGCAGATATAGTTCGGTCATTTTTATTTTTTCAAATATTCTAAAGAGTCATTTTTTTCTGTTTTATTTATTTATTTTTTTTTTTTGGGAGGGGGGAGTTTTGTGGGGTTGAGCACCGTGTATAGAATTTTTTATGGTTCGACCCTAGCCCAGACCGTCTGAGCGAATTACACACATAGAACGTTGTACCCTGTATAAAATATATGTAGGATAAAAATCTCGCACATGCGCGTCCGTTTCTGACTTCGATTGACCAATACTACGCATAACTCGATTCGTGATCAAGGTGGACGTGCGCGTTCTGTTATACCGTAATAAAAGTACCAATATATTAAGTTTGTAGAGTTTAAAACGTGACGAAAATTTAAACGCGATCGTTTTCTAACTGTAGAAAACAATCGATAGTTATAATATATTTGATAATCTTCAAGTTCAAATGTCAGGCAAGTTAAACGACCAAATTTTAACCGCCTTTTTTTCAAATCATAAGCTTCATACGTACTTCTTTTACCGATCGTTTATTTGGACAAAGTATTCGCTTATGATCGTAACTGTTTTATCGACAGAAAACCAAATCACATTTCGAGCAGCCCCGTTATAGATACGATTTTGTTAGCTACGCTTTTATGGCTCTAAGGGAGAGATACAGGCCCACAGCGCATGCGCAAGTCTAAGCTATTTGTCACGTGACGTAGATGGCTTATCCCACGTGTACGAAAAGTTTGAAAATTATTCGATTTATATATATATGGTGTATACGATTAAAGTAGAGAAATTTGAAAGTTTTCTAATCGATTTCTAAAATATGTAAAATTTTATTTTATTTTATATTTCGCTTACTACATGAAATTATGATCGTTAAATAATTAACCCAACGATTTTATCCACGTTATAAGTATAAAACGATTTATAAGAATCGTTAACGTTAATTATTTTACCGCTCGAAGCGCTGCAGGCATTCGAATATACGTACATGGATATAGACATTCGTGACTTATGTTCACTCAAGGATACAAGTATAGTGATATTTAATAATCTGGTGGCCAGGTTAGGCGCGGTAAGGCAAGGCAAGGCGTGGCGACAGCAACAACGACAGCAACAGCAACAGCAACAGCTAAAGCTACAACAACGGCGTAACATTAAAACGCGTCGCTATACGTATAACTGGATATATTCATATGTCTGTATTTGCTAACCATACTGCGCGTTGATTCTTATTTTGGATTTCGTTCTGGTTCAGTCAGTTCGTAATATTTCAACGACTCAAGTTCGACAATAATACAAAAAGTTTTATCATGTCTCAAACACCGTACAACGCGATTAGCCAGGGTGAGTGTTAAATAAATTTGAAAAAAAAAATCAAAAATGACTAAAAATAAAATAGAAAAAGTGTATGAATTACAAAAACGAAAAGGGATTAATTTAAAGTGCAGGTTTTTTAACGTCTTTTCGAACACATGTATGTCTTTATATCTTCGAGATACAAAAGTGCGAATCTTTGCGATGAAATTTGACGTCTAAGTCTCGGTGAAAATTGAGAAAAAGCAATAACAAAAAACAAAAACTAATAAATGGGCTGTATCGCGAAGAAGATTTCTTTTGTGGCTTCTTTCTTTCATTCTTATTTTTTATACATCGGTGATTCGGTTTCGTTTCGTAACGTACGAGATAAAATAAACCACATATATCCCGGTTACAGATAGATACATTATCGACAGAGCTCCGTTGTGGCGTCGCTTATTATTATTCAGATTGTCTAAATTTCACCTTGAGACTTTCGAACTGAAAAGACTGTGTTCTATATACACATGTGTATTTTTATTGATGTTTATTTACGATGAATACAATTTTGGTTAGTCGGTTCTCAACCGATTTCCAATACCAGTTAGTATAAATTCGCGCGTATATTATCATCAGAGTGAACCGAATGAAATCGATAAATTTTTTTAAGTAAAGATTTCGGATTTAATTGCGTAGAAAAAGGTTGTATTTTCAACCGAATTTAAACTCTTTTTAGATCATTTGGATAAGATATTTTGAAAATGTTTAATTTTGAACCGATTTATTTTAGGTTAATGGGATTTTCTCAGAGTCTTATTACAGTTTTCACTATTTAGTATCGCGTCGGGAAAAGTAAACGACAGTCTTGGGCTCCTTTTGGTTATTCAATTCCTGTCTGATCGGGTTTCGAATCGGTTGGAAAAAAAAAAAAACTGAGACAACCCGGACGACCTCGAACAATTTCATACCGATCATATATTTGGCGAGTAGTATGCAAAGAGGGAAGTTAATTCCGCAGAGTTGTTGACGTATTAACGTTTACGATAAAAATCGGCATTTAATATTTAAAAAAAAAAAAAAAAAAACATCATATTCCTGCACTTGACATTCCAGTGTGCTTTTGGGTTTGAATTTAACCTCTACTAATCAAAATCGTGTTCAAATCGTTGCCTCGTCTCGATTCGCATCGAGTTTGAATATTGTACACTTTCGATCACCGATGACTCGGTCGGTAACAACAAATATTTATCACTAATCGCTAGCGTGCTTATGAAGAAAGACAATAAAATGATGAAAAAAATCGAAAAAAAAAGTTAATTCATGAAATAAGGAAATGCGATTCAACCTCGTTGATAAAATAGTTGAAAAAAATTTTGACATTGAGGTTGAGAACCGTTATTTAAGGCCACCTATTTTACACGTGTGTGTACACACACACACACACATATATTTGTGTATCTAGAAAACAGTGTATTCGCGGTAATGACGTAAGGCGGTTTATCCGTTGAATGTATGACCGTTTATTGTACAGTCGATTAGATATAAACTATAAAGAAGATCTTCATATGATGTTGAATTAAAATTTTCATAAAACGAATTCGTTCATATTTATTTATAGAATTGTAGAAAGTTTTGTCCAATTAATTAATAATTTGTTAATTTTTATTTTTTATTGTTTTTTTTTTTTTTTTCACAGGACCGGCGATCATACCGATGGAAAACTATGGCGGTCAACAACGCATAGCTCCGCCACCACAAGGTTGGTGTACGCCACGTCGGACAAAAGTCATTATTGCAATTGTAATAATGACGATATTATGGATTGCATCTATTGTAGTAATGGTTGCGGTAAAAGTTAAGGCTGCCAAACAGATAGCGGAGAATCCATGGTCCACAAGCTATTCATACAGTCATCCATACTCAGACGATCGTTAGTCATTATATTATATGAACAACATTGAACCTTAAGCCTTAAACAATTCTGATATATAAATTTAAAACTGCAAATGCAAATTAAATTGCAAATAAAAAAATTTCAAACTTACCACTATCACATACAGAGCGTATAATACTATATAAGCTAAACGCACAAGTTCATAGATCTTCCCATTATTTTTAAACAAATGAAAAAATTTTTAAAAATAAATAAATAAATAATTTTTTTTACATCGATTTATAAAAATTATTCGAAATAATTAACTTCCAAATTAATTTAGTTGGATGTCGATAATGAAATTTTTATTTTCATATTTGTTGTGAGTCTGACTAAAGTGCCTTCCACTTACAATAAATAAAAAAAATTAAAAACAATTAAAAAAAAAAAAAAACTATAATCAAATTTTCGATTAATTTTGTCGGAGAAAATTTTTACACGATTCGTTATTCTTGTACTTTTTTTTTTTTTTGATTGTTTTATAAAAAATCTGAATCTCTGTAAAGAAATGTTATATAATTTTGTATTTTTTTTTTTTTTTTTTTTTTTTCACAAATCATTTGCGAACTTAATCAAATTTTATATCGTAAAACAAAATTAACGATACTGCTATCTTTGGCTTACAATTATTGTCTCGATAAAATTTTAATCTCTTATATCGTTTATCTACAGTATACACATAATCACTATTGTGGATATAAAAAGTCTTCAGCATTTATTATAAAGTGCATTAAAAATTATTCGTATAATTACGATTCAGTAAATTAAAAATCCTTCGCAATATTAAAAAAAAAAAAAAAAAAAAAAAACAAACGTAAAAAATTTTTTTCATTATATATTTGAATCTGATTATAATTTAAGAACGTTTTTTAATAATTTTTATCAATTACTTTTATCGTTATTAAACAAGAGAGAGAGAGAAAGAGAGAAAATGAGAAAAAGAAGAAGAAGAATTAAATTTTTTGAAGCCACAAAAATTTTGGAATATCGAATTATTTTTGATATGTAAACGAAACGATATTAGTTTTGAGAAAATTATTTCGTTAATTATTTAATATTTTTTATTTTTTATTTTATATATATTATTATATTATATAAATTTTACCAATTTTTATACAATTTTTTTTTTTTTTTTTTTGTTTTTCTATACACTGATCATATCCTGCAAAAGGCACAATATTAATCATTTAATAGGTATATCAATACGTATACGCAGTGTGCTTTATAATTACTGTAAATGATGTGTTATGAATAAATAGATGTGATAAAAAAAAAAACATAAGCAAACAAGAAAAAAGTAAGAATATATAATATATATAAATTTTACCTAATTATATGTATAATATATTTTTTGATCTTCACAAAAATTTTGTAATATCTTTATGAAAATAATTAAATAATGATTGATTAATTATTTGAGGTACTAATAATATATACATATATATGTATATATATATATATATATATATATATATATAAAAAGTGTAATATGCATTTATATGTAATATTGTGTAATTTGGAATTTAAGCCTGATACTTGATAAATCGAAAGTTCAACCATAATTATTATCGTTTATTAATTACACTCTTAATTTATTTTTTGGGTCTCATTCTCTTCATTTCTTTACTTTTCAAAATTAAATTAAATTTTACACAAGTTTACTAAAAACGTGATAATTCAACATCTTTTCACAATATTACAAAATTTATATCTGAAGAAAATTAATCCATAAATGAACACAATATTAAAAATATCTACTACGAAATCAATTTTTTGATTTGCATTGTATAAAATTTTTGGCAACATATTTTTATTTTTACACAGTATTACAGGCATTGATATGCGATTTTTTCGATTTTTTCAGTACCGATACAATACATTTATACGTGATAGATATGAATTCACGTTTAGTCAATCAGTTTTTCATATCGAATAATATAATTAATATATTATATACAAGTTCTGTTCTTCTCCATCTATTTTATACACTATACATATATACATATATACTTATTAAACTATACGAGATTTATAATGAGGTTATAATTTTTTGTACAATATTTCAATAAATACACATAGTATAACAAAAAAAAAATTCAAAAAATAGATCAATGTTTCTGCAATCTAGTTATACATTAGGATGGTCTTTATTTTACGTATATTTGAATTTTGATGCTTTCAAGAGGCTCAAACGGTACAAAATAAATTCGAAAAAAATAATTTTCCCATTGTTTCAGGTCTCTATCTGAATTTTAACCCGTACCTTCCTGCGATCTAAATTTATCCATCTAAATAACTTAGGATTTTTGGCATTGGAAAATACATTTTTTATTTTGGCTAAAGTAATAGTTCAATTTTTTTTTTTTAACTCTGTAGACTTTATATTTATGGTAGTAGCTATCCCCCAGAACTGTTATAGATTTTTGGCTGTTATAATTTTGGAGTTTCAGCTTAATGAAATATAATTTTTTTTTTTTTTAATTATTTTCTAAAAATCTATAAAAATTCTGG
Source organism: Macrophya annulata (assembly GCA_963924015.1). Classification (NCBI taxonomy): domain Eukaryota; kingdom Metazoa; phylum Arthropoda; class Insecta; order Hymenoptera; family Tenthredinidae; genus Macrophya; species Macrophya annulata. Next base: position 13,564,426 of record OZ001257.1, on the reverse strand, counting down.
GGGATAGCTACTATCATGAAGATAAATTCTAGAGAGTTTGAAATTTTTTGAACAATTACTTTAGCAAAAATAAAGAATTTATTTTTCAATGCCAAAAATTTCATCACCTGAAATTTAAAGAATATTTTAAAAAAATTTATTTCTAAATATTTGAGCTTCTGGGAGCATCAAAATTCGAAAATATCTAGAATAAGGACCACCCAATTATACATATACCCCATGACCAGTTCCCCATCCTAATTATTTTTATAGTAATCGTAAAATTTGTGAAATAAAATGACGAGATATAATGAAAATTGTTATTATATTTTTCAAATATTTTGAAGGTTGATTTTTTTCCATTTTTTATATTTTTATGAACCACACCGCTACAACAAAATTTTTACGGTTCGGCCCTGGCCTAAACCGGTCGAGTTAGTCATACACAACGAATGTTCCCAGCTGGTATATTTAATGTAGGATTAAGACTTGCGCATGCGCGTTCATCTTTGTGTTCGATTGACCAATACTACGCATAAGTTTTATGTGGGATCAAGGTGGACGCGTACGTGTTCTAGTGTTTCTTAATAAAAGTACCTACACAGATATCAAACTCGTGAAGTTTAAAACGTGATGAAAATATAAACGTGATCGTTTTTAACTAAACACTCAATAGTTCAATAGATTTAAAAATCTTCAAATTCGAATGTCAGGCAAGTTCCAGGAACAAATTTAACTCGTTCTTTTCTCAAATCTTACTCCTTCATACATTTCTTTTACCGATCGGTATTCGGACATAGCATTCACTTACGATCATAGGCTGTTTTATCGACAGAAAACCAAATTACACTATGAGCATCTACTTAGATACGATTTAGCTACGCTTTTGTGTCTTTAAGGGAGACGTACAGTCCCACGACGCATGCGCAAGCATACTCTATCGGTAACGCGCTGTTCTTTTTTCTTTCCATTCTATATTGTGTTTAATAATTTTTTTTCTTTTCTAATTTTGATATCGATTATTTTTGAACAAATTATTCAACTAATAAATAATTACTAGAACTCGAAATAATAATTTGAATGACGAATTTGATAAATTTTATACACAAATTTCATTTTTATTTACTAATATATTTTATACATTATGTATAAGCATATGAGATACCGATTCTCTTGATTTTTATATCAAGGAATTAGCTTGATCGATATATCGAAATAAATCGCAGCTATGAAAAATTTTTACACGTAATAAAAATCTGATTAGAATTTCAGAGCTTGAATTATGTGCAAAACTAGATTTTTTAAATTCTATTCCGTACTTTTAGATCCTAAAATTCATAGAGGCTTAACGATTCTGATTTCGACCTAAGCCTCTTCGATCTTTGATAAAACGTTTACGAAATAATTGTCGAATAAATTCTAAGTCAAAAATTAAAATTGATCTTCAACGAGTTGATATTTCTCGTAGGTTTTTGAGTCTGTAATCAAAATTCAAAGATTTAAACGCGCGGGGATGTCACTAATCCACATCGCGTCACTTCTTAACTATTCTGTCTAACTTTCTGTCTGGATCCGCAGCTCAGTTCACGGCTACATCTTGAGTTGGTTAGTCAGTCAGGTGGACGACTTTGATCATGTATCAATCATCGCAAGGTGTTGTAATCCAAGGTGGGTACCAAATGAATAAAATATCCATACGAATATACAAAAAAAAAGAGATACAAGATCAAATTTCGAAAAGTTTAATTAAAAGTATACCTACTTTTTTTTCTCAACAAGTACACGTCCAAAATTTCCCAGTGCGGTTTATGGAGTCTTGAAGCATGAGTTTACGATCAATTTTTTGCACAAGTATCGTCGATTCATTTCGGTGGGAAAAAGTAAACGAAAATGAGAGAAAAGAGAAGAAGAAAAAATCGGAAAAAGCTGATTTTATGGTTTAGGCAGAGTAGAAAATTCTGAGATGTACTTTGGGTGGTCAGAATGTATAGGTACATGCCTGGACCAAGTAAGCAACAGGTCTTTAGGTTGAATATATTGCCGACTGAGTTGGGTTAACACCTTTTACTTCATTTTGAACAATAAAGGTAGCCTAAAGTTGTCCTTGGGTTGAAATTTACATTCATTTCAATTACTGTATAACCACGTATATTCCACTTGAGTATTATAATACGAATTAGGTAATCACCGGATTAGTAACTGGCTAGTAGATTTCCGCGTATATGTTACCATCCGAGTAAATTAAATAAAATTGATAAATTTAATTAGTGACGATTATTTTACCAAATTAAGTAGAAAAAAAAAATCGTCTTTCTAACCGGATTTAACTCTTCAAAGATCGTCTGGACCAGAAATTTTACGTTAAATTTTGAACCGATTTTTTTCTAGTTAAATAAAATTTCCCCAAAGTCCCGTAACGATTTTCACTGTTTAGTATCGCGCAGGTAAAAATAAACGACGTTCTTGTATTCCTTTTGGTTGTTCGATTCCTGTCTAATCCAAGCTAACCCATAACTGATCGGGTTTCCATTTGTCGTGTTCGAATCGGTTGGATTTTATCTGTCGATAAAATTATTAAAAATATTGTTAAGTGTAGTAATCAGGTTGCGAACCGTCTTAAGGCCATCTGTTTTATACACATGCATACATACAATGTGTGTATAAAAAAACAAGCAATATATTCCATCCCAAGTCGTCCCATGACGTCATCAGTGTAGCTAATTATTTTATATTCATTTTTGCAGTGCCTGCGATGATGATCCAGATACAGAACAACGGAGAAATCCAACAACGGATAATCGCACCACCAGTTGAATGGTGCAATTCACGACGGATTAAAGTTGTCGTTGCTATTGTAATACTTACGATATTATGGCTATTGGTTATCTCAACGAGAATTGCCGTTCTTTAACAGAGGATTTAATGATCGGTATTCGTTTCGATATACCATAGCGGTCATGGCAGGTAAACCGATTGCCAAATTCGAATTCCTGGTTACTAATACCATAAGCGAATGATGATGATTAAGGAAAATCTTTTCATTAAATTGGACAAATTTATATCGTTAACCGTAATCAAAAAACGAAAACAAAAAGAAAAGAAGAAGAAGAAGAACTATGTGCCATTAATTCTTCAACCCCCACCATCTGCGTATCTTGCGATAATCTACGATCACCTAAAAAAGAGCCCAAATGTAAAAATATTTAAAAAAAATGGAAGTATATTTTACTACCTGGGTAAATTTTATCCATATCGTATAAATCGATGAACCGAATCGATTTTATCAGATTTTTGAAACAAAAAAATTGATTTTGTAATTTAAAAGTTATAATTTTTGTACTATAATATCGAATAAATATAATGCGAACTTTAATAAAAAATCGTATCGATATACTTGATCCCTATCGATTTTTAAATCGGTTGAAAAATTTTTTTTTTTTGTATGGATTTAGATTTTTAAAGAATTTTCTATCAAATCTTTTTACAAATTTTTTTTCTATTGCCCCATCAATTGGTACGTCATTGAATCCCATAGAATAACCATGGGTCTTGGAACGTTGGCTTGAAGCGTTGCAGATACTGAGTGGCTGCAGGGCGTGGGGATGCCGGGATTCAGCCTTCATGCGTCACATACAACACATCCAGTTTTCGTCTTACATTTACTGCTCAGTCAAGTTTTACACTTTGAGTTGGAAAGAGAGCTATAGAATTTTATCATGTCTTTTGAACCGCCCTATCCTACTATCAGCCACGGTAAGTTCGTAGAAAATTTAATGCTCGTATTGTAACTCGAGTCAAAAATATTGCGCATAATTAAAAATGGAAGAAAAAAAAAACAAAAAAATCTGCGATTGATAAACGATCGATTAAAATCGCGGTTTAAATTTTCACGGTCATTTCGATGGGAGTAGGTATACCATAGAAAATCTAGTTGACGATTTTTTCTAAACTATAACATGAAACGTGGTGATTGAAAACCGATTTTTTTTTCTTATATTCTTGGAAAATTGCATAGGGCTGTGGGTATGAGGAAAAACTATTATGACGTACGAGGAAAAGTCCAACAGACGTCTTCCAGCTTATAAAATTTATTTTCAGTTGCTTCAAGTTAGCATCTTGAACTGATATTACTCTGTTTTTTTTTACACTTACATAAAATGCTGGCGATTGATATGCCGATTATTTTATTTTCTTGATAAACTTATCGGTTTATATGTGTGTGTGTGTGTGTTGTTGTTCTAGTGAACTGAATTAATCTCTGGCAAATTTATTCTCTCAAAATGAAGTTGAAACTCAAAATAAGTCTGAAATTGAAACATTATTTCAAAGATTTCGATTTTTTTGTTGGAAAAACGTGCGATATTTAATTTTCATTTCTTTTATTCCGGCGCGGATTTTGTTGTAAAAATAAAATTGGGGATGCGACGATTATCGATCTATTGATAAAATCTGAGTTAAGATTTTACCGATAATTCAAAAAATCGGAGACATATTTTATGGGTAATTTTTATTTATTTTTTTTTATTTCGTACCGATTTTTTTTTCAGAACAAACTATGGTCCAGATGCAGAACCCAAATCAACAGCCACGTATAATGGCATCGCAGAGCCCAGGGATGTCTCGTTCAACTAAAGTCACTATTGCTGTTATAATAATGACGATATTATGGGTTGTTGTAATTTGGCTTCAATTTAAGCGGTTTAGATGTCATGGCTATGGTTGTTGAAGCTCATTATTGACCGAAGACACTGACAAATATTGACCAAATGTCTTCATTATTATTTTTTTTTTATTTATATCTGAAATTTGTTGTTTGAAATTTTTTATTCCTTTACTATTTTTTGTTTTTCTTAATCTTTTTACTTCATTTTGCGATTCATAAAATTTTTCTTTTTATTATACGGATTATTAAAAAATTGAATTAATCGTCTTCAATTTTTTTATTTTTTACAATGGTTACTTTTTTTTTATGTATATTCAACTATTTCTTATTCTACGTTAAAAAAAAAAAAAAAAATTATTATTAATATTATTATTACTTTTTCTTATCAGAAGACTGTTGACATTAAATTATCTTGCCATAAGTGAATTTTCTCAAAATTGTTATCTTAATAAATTAAGAAAAAACAATCAATATAAAATAAAAATAAAATCAAATTATATCGATCAGCAACGTCATAAGTGTTATAGAAATATAGTTTTATATTAAATATGTATAAAGTTTAAGACAGATGTAATATCTTTATAATAATTATACAATGCGAGAAATAATTGTAGTGATATTGTTGAATTAAAATTTAAGTTAATTATCAATTCTAATAGACAATTGTCTAGTACCTACGTAATGAAAAATAGCCTGACGATATTTTATTTACACTATAATTTTTATGTTTCATAAATTTATGATATTCCTAAAAATTGATCAGCCCTTTTACTTGTAATTTCATAAAAAAAAAAAATAAAAAAAAATTGATTAAGGAATAATCAGCACAACGAAAACGAGATTATATAATTGTTTAATTTTGTTTTAGATTGGATACCATTTATTTTCTTTTTTTTTTTTTGAGGTGTAGTAGTTGACTAAGTTCAAAGTATGATATTTTTATACGTATGTATAGTGTATGTATAAATTATTATTCACTATGTGAGATATATGACTTGATAATTTTTGTTTTTATACGCATTATCGAATAAACACACGTATTATATTATAGTTGTGGATATTTTATTTTTTTACTTTTTATTAACATATCTGATAATAAATTTTAGAGAATTTATATACGATTTGTGAAAAAGAAAAAATCGTTAATAATTAATTTACTGCAATAAAATTGGCTAGAAATTTTATAGATTTTTAACAATCAGGCAAAAAACTAAATTGCCAGAAATTTTTTCACTCTAATTATTGGAATAGAAATTTTATTTTAATTATCCTCTAAAATACCAATTCCTAACTATAGGAAAAAAGCTTTCAAATTGAAAAAAAAAAAAAAAAAAACAAGCTACCAAATTCTTTGCAATTAATGAACCAGAAAATAGTTTTAATTAAATAGCCAAATGGCATAATTTTGATTACGTTTCAAACATCGTGTTTTGAAAAGTTCGAAAAGCTTTCTATTTTTCAGAAAATTTTTACTCCAAAAACGTTTTTTTTACCTAATTCCTCAAGTTGAACGTACGTCGTTAATTTCGATTGGACAGATACTTGAAATTCGTACTAAAATTTTCTGCATCGTGTTCTCTTTATCGCTTGGCACAGCACTGTGTGACATAGAAAAACATCTTCTAATGGCATGTGATTGGACTGCGCAAAGCATGAGTGCGCAAAGTGATGCGCAAGTTCGCCGCGCCGATGCGTCATACTGTATCTGGTTTTAGCATTTGCTGCGCAGTCAGTTTTAACAATCCAACTTGGTTAGCCAGATAGATTATCGACATGTCGCAACCGTCGTACAATCCTATACAACAGGGTGAGTGTATAAGGACGTAAGATATAGAAGCTCGAGATAAGAAAAACGAGAATTGAAACCGAAAACACAGAAATAGGGAGTGCGAAACCATAGGAGTGTCTTTTTTTTTTTTTTGAATTTATCATTTCAACTTTTTTAATCATTGGGTTTTACATGCTTATACATATGTACTGTACATACGTATGTATGTGTACGATGTACTATCGGTTAGCGAAATTTTAATATGCGTATACTTGCGATAAGGAACGCGGTAAATTGATACGCGAATTGATATTATATTCGCGTTGTTCATGATACTTCGATAATTTTTCTTGTTTGTCGGTTTTGGATTCGATAAAACTTTGAAGAGAAAATATAGAGACAAATATTATTTTTAATCGATACATGTTTTTCATTTTGATGGTAAAAATGTTCAGGGAAATTATTTTTCAGTCGGAACGGAAATATCGTTAAGGAATATCGAATTTTATTCATTTGGCAACGTGGCAAACAGTGGGATTATAAACTTGGCAACGTTTAATTCATCAAGAAAGCACAGTTTATAATTTTATTCAAAATATTGTTGCTTTTTTTTCGATAAGAGATTAATTCGAAATTAAGCAAATTTCAATACCGATCAAATTCGTTACCGATTTCGGTTTTCAAATAAAGAAAAATCTTTTAGATTAAGAATAAAAAGTGATCCAGGATTGAGTTTCACTTGAATTCGAGTCAATTAAATCGAATTTGCAAATTTATTTCATCCAAGTTTTGGGTCAAAGTGAAATGAAAAAAAAAGAACATCACGGTTCTTGCCAAAATTTCATTCATCCTCAAGTCAAAGACTAAAACGATTTGAACGATCTCCAAATTCGTTTTTTATTTATTTTCAAACAAAAAAAAACAAATTGAAAATCGTGTACAGTTTCCAAAAATTTATTGATATTTTTTTATTCCGAAAATTTTGAATAACTATAGTTAATTTTTATTTGTTGAAAATTTTTACAGACTCGTCAACAATCCCAATGGAGAATTACTGTGCTGAACAACCACGAATAACAGCACCAATATCATCAAAGAATTCAGGGATGACTCGTCGTACAAAAGTGATCATTGCAATTGTGGTAATGACGATATTATGGCTTGTTGCGATGGGGGCATACTTGGCGATAATAATTCCGATGATACAGCATACTATGAAGCTAGTTGATGAACTATCACCGATAAAACGGAATGAGGATGGTTCTGTACGTTACAAAGCTTACGATTAGAATTGCTTCAATTTAATTTCCGAATAATTTCACTACGATTTTATAAAATTAACTGCATACTTCGATTTCAATTTCACTAAAATCGAGTGTTTCAATAAGAGTGATTTGAATCTGTTATTTTATTTTTTTTTTTTGTATCTATTAAAAAGCAATATTGAGACGATATTTTTAAATGAGGAAACTGAAAGAAGAAACAAATTTCCCAAAGGACTGGACCGAAATTACGAATTTTAAAAGCTCCTATAACGGTCAAAATTATAAATTTATTTGAGAAGATCTGAAATTTAATAAATTGTTAACATTTAGGATATTAAAATTGAAAATATCGTACTGCAGGTATTTAAAAACTCGAAAAATCTATAAAGAATTCGAAAATTTAATCGAGGAGTACGAGAGGCCTTGTATTGGAATTTAAAAAATTTTTAACCTGCAGTATTTTTCGATTTGAAATGAAGACTTCCGGAGTAATACTATTTTTTAAAATTGTGAGTCGATAATATTGAAATTCGGAATTTAATCCGAAGCCCATATTCAGGGACCAAAAATTTCGAAATATGGTAATTTTCGCAATATCGATAAATAATACGACGATAAAAAACAAAAAGAAAAAAAATATATTACTTTTCGAAAGCTTATTTTTATAATATATTTTAACAATTTTTATACATTTTTTATACTCTGCATCCTACACGGAATAATATACGGAGAAAAAAGAAAAAATAAAAAAAGAAAATTATTATTTCTTATTATTATTTCTAGTGTAGGTAATACAAATAATTTATTCGTCCAATAATTCTTGAGATATAAAATCGCAATTATATCAACAATACCGTAAGATTGTTACAGTATAATATCGCACATTTATATATAGGTTAATAATTTAAGCCCCGCCAGTTGAAGCACAATACCGATAATTTTTAATTCATTTATATGTGAGGTTAGTGTCCTCATTTTCTATTTAAAAAAAAAAAAAAAAAACAAATTAATGTGAAGCAAAAATATAATTTAGTGGATTTTTTACGTCCAAAATTAACCTTTGATAATAAATAATAATGATAATAATTATTCATATAATATAGATGAAGAATTATAATTAAAACAGGCGAACAATTAACAATATTTATCTTCATCTAAACGCCTAGATTAATATGAGATAATTTAAGTTATGATTTTTGTATATTATTGTCAATAAATATACGTACTATATATATATATATATATATATATATATATATATATATATATATATATATATATATATATATATATATATATATATATATATATATATATATATATATGTATATATATATATATATATATATATATACATACATATACTATAGAAAAACGATATTTATATTATATAAACTATTTTTCATTATTTACACGATTTCCTTTTCTGTTTCGAAAATAAGTACAGAGTATTACAGAAGCACATGCATATGCTCAGGATAAAAAAAAAAAAATTATACAAATTTTCGCTAGTGATTGAGGTTAATAATGCAGAGATATCCTGTTTTAACACTTCATTCTACGTAATCTCACCTAAAAATATCGATATTCAAAACTTTTTTATCTCACACCATGTGACTGCCAGAAAACATCGGAGTGATTTGTGTAAGAATGACATAGGTTAACTGTGTACTTAATAACTAATGAACCATTAGTCTCAACAATCTACAATTTTTGAGGCATATAGTCGTAATACGTAGTTCTAATGTGTACTAAGAATTCTAAAAAAATATTTCATCGTTTGGCTGAAAAACAAATCACAAAAATTCCAGTTTTGGTTTGGTTTTCAGTATATGGATTTTTGGAATCTGATGACGTATGAAAAATTCTATATTTTTTTTATAATCCTAGTCTATCTTAGAACTCAATTACTGTTAAGTAGACTCACCATGTCAGATATAATTTGGACTAAAACTGACTCCGAAATTTGGTCAACAGCGAATTTATATCATTTTTACAAAGCTCATTTCGATCTTTACTGGTGATCACAGTATCTAGAGTACGAAGGTTTTTAATATAGGGATTTGTAGATGAGATTACGTAGAATAAAGGCCTGAAACAGGATATCTGGGTATTATTCAGCTGAGTCCCTAGAATCCTTGAAAATATGTCCAATTCTAACATCTTGAACGTGGAAAATATCTTCAAAAAAATAATATAAAAAAGGGGCGAAAAACAGAATAGAGAAAATTTTTTAATTATCACAAAATGAAGGAAAGATCCGTAGGATCGTTAATGATTTTTTTTTCATAAATGTTCACTATGGATGCTCACTGTCTTGTGTTTATTAAATGGAAGATAAATAAGTAATAAATCTTCTACGATTTATTGATAAAAATTTGCAAAATCGTGTGATAAAGGAGAATCTCAAAAAAAAAAAAAAAAAAATGGCAAATTTCTCATTAGTTGATACGGTGGCCATGCTATATATGTATGTATACGTATGTACATGTAATCGCTAATGATGAGAGATAATTGTAGCATAAGTAATTACACTGTATAATTAATTTAAGTTAATTGAACATTGCTGATTGTCAAGCGCACAATGAAAATCGGTCTACCGCAATAGTTTCAGTTTAATTATTTACCCCCCCCCCCCCCCCCCCCGGCGTTGTATATTGTATTTTATTTTCTTCTCTTGTTATTTCATGAATTCCATCAATTTTCAAAATGATTTAGAGAATCTTGATTTTAAAATCAAGTTACCAAAAAATTTTTATTAAAATATCATCAACCGCTAAGGTAACTTCTTTCATCAATTTAAAGCTAAGACGCTGCTGCCATCTGGACGTCGTAGTTTTCAAGCTAGAAGAGCGCGTTGTGGATAATGCAGAAGCGCTTTACCGCTTAAGATAACTTCACTCTCTCTCTCTTTCTTTCTCTGTCTATCTCTAATTCAGACCAGCGAGGGATTGGGGGGGGGGGGGGGGGGGGGGGGGGGGGGGGGGGGGGGGAGGTTATATGAAGTTGAGCTCGACAGCTGATGTTTGTCGGCCGGTTAGTACTTCTCTTTGTTACATTTTATTGAGCGGTAAATTGTGTTTGATGCGCGTTCTG